>VXBC01003475.1:187203-320297 GCA_013399945.1 Ploceus nigricollis | reverse complement strand
TAATATTAGGGGGACTAATTCCTCCTTACTGAGAATTTTATTGTGGCTCTAAAATGGACTTTGAGGATGTTGAATGTTGTGCAGGAAATAGGAGAGGCATGGCTTTATGGTTGACTCGGGGAAATCTTTCAAACAACAGTCGAACCAAATGTTGTAAAGTTAGATGGCAAAAAAGTGGTACCTGCTGGTTCTTGACTCGTGTTCCCCACCCAACAAGTTCTTAAAAATCCTTTAAAAGCTGTTTTTAAAGCTTGTGTTCCCAAATCTAAATGGGAATGAAAATAAATAACCACTGACATTGCTTAGAGGTTTTCATCCTTTAGTTGCCATGCATATATTGAACTTTTTTGTAGCGTGTAAACTCCAGAACAAATCCACTACAAGCATCTTCTCGTAAAGACTTTTGGACTCATTAATAAATTAATTTTGTTAAAGACGAAGCGCTTAAGATGAAGAGCTCACATTTTTAAAGTAATAAATATAGACTTTCTGTGTAGAGAGTTGAATTGTTTTTGTTCTAGATCTGTCAGTTGAGTGGCATTTAAATGACACCCCAAAGTCGTGTTCTGGACAGTACTAAAGAGTGAGCCAGAGGCTGTCACAGGGAGCAGCTGTTGCAGAGGGCAGGGCTGTGAGAGCAGGAGGAAATGTAACCGAAAAATGTGCAATACTTGGGGCAAGACCAAGCTGCTGTTGTGTTGCCAAGCAAGGTGATTGTCGATTGTGTGGATCCTGAGAAAGGATTTCTCTTTGATCCAAATTCTCTCCTGGAGTAGGTGGCTGCAGCCTGTTATTTACATAAGGTCCGAGTATGCCCAGGTGTTCTGGCAGTCTCCACAAGGCAAGATAATGTAAGTCAGGATGACAAATGGTGCTGTACCCTGGCTTACTGGAGAGAAAATGCACCAGACACAAACTTGGCCTTTACATTGTATTAGCCATGAAAAAGACAACTATGTTCTGTTATGTTTTTCTGCTCTAAATCTGGAATAATTATTACTTTAAGGCAGATATTTTTGTGTAGATGTGCTATAAGTTGCAGATGTCCTATTGCAGTTGTCTTTGCAGCATGATAGACTTTGATCCAGGCTTTGTGCAAAACACCCTTGTGTACAGAGGGATTTCAGCTGCTTCTTGGTTCCGTTTGCTTTGCTGCCTTTCTTCAGGAAATGTGTAATGATTCCTATCCGAAGTTTTCCATCCACTTGTGAGATTTATCTGGAACTTTAATTTTAGATTAGTAAAGATAATCTCCCTTTAATAAACTTTAAACTGGTGGCTTCAAATGTTTGCTGTTATCTTAATATGTGTCACTAACTCAAGCACTGTTTCTGTTCTCTTTGTACACTACAGGACTTTCCTCTTTACCTTCAGTGGAGGAAACTCAGACCTTACACAGTGCTGTGTTCCCAGCCTAACCTGCCTATCCATTATTCCCTTACCTAATATTTTTATTATTCATCTTTATCATAATCATTGTAATCCTTTTGCTTCTACATCGCAGGTTCAACAGTGTGACCACTCTCTTGATTCATATACTCACAGCAAAGCCTTCATCTCTCTCATGGATTATAGATCTAAATTGGTAACTATCGCTTGCTTGCAATGTTTATTAGCAGTTATGTGAATTGCTCGTACTCTGTTTTCTCTCTTGTAGAACAGCATTTGTATAAGAGTCTCTAAGGTCATGGCCTTGTTTCCTTTATGAGCTTTATCCTTAGGACAGCACACATTGGCTCTAAAAAAATTCCATTGCTTGGTAGAAATCTGTTTCAGAATGGAAATTCATTTCTGAAAAAGAAAACAGTATTTATTTTCCAATGACAGAGCGCATAAAGGACTGAGTTTTTGTAATAGAGAATTGACATAGATATGTAAGTTGTGAACTAGAATATTTTTAACTTAAATGCACTTTCTAAGACTTTTTGGGAAAAAAAATACACAAGGTGTTAATGCTTTTGAGAAGAAGTTATGTTGCACATTAGTAGCACCTCTCATGGGTTACTGTAGAAATACAGAGGAGTGGTTTCACCCCATTCTGTCATCACAGTTAAAGAAATGTGTGTCAGTGAATGATGATGAAACAGTTAAACTGTCACATTTAAATTGTTACTGGTCCTAAATAGCATAAGACAAATATAGGAAATTACAGTTTTGGCTTTAAAAATGAAGCATATTAAAAGATGTTTTTATTGCTAGAACTGCTCAGAAGTTGTAATATAGAGAATACACAGGTTCATAACAAGTTGAATTTGCAAATAAGTCTTAGGGTGTCGTTTGAAATGTAAGTTGCGTCAGTTTGAGCAGGTTTCATGGTTAACTGGGGTGACTGACAGCAGAAAAGGAGACTCTTTCCCAAATTCAGACTTCTTTCTCACTGTTGTGAGAGAGAATGGGAAGTGGAAACAGCATGTCTGTGAACGCACCCATGTGGTTGCTAATAAAGAGACATGTAACCTTCCAAGGTAATGATTGGATTTCTTGTTTCTGGTCTGTGAGACGATAAAGAGGAACAGCTATCCATTAGTTTGTAGACGGAACCGTAGGGGCTGGCAACACTAAAAGTCAATCTTAGCCTTTTTTCTTGACAATAAATGAATGGTGAGATACATTAGTTGATTTCTAGCCAACACTTTAAACTTTTCTTGAAGTTGGCTGTAGGCAAAATATGTTGCAGAGCAGGGCTTACAGTGACCACTTCCAGTGATTCCTAAGAGCGAGATCACTTTGATGTTTTGTGTTGCACTAGAAACCAGTTTGAGTCTTCACCATGATGCTGGTCACAAATTGAGCTGTGTGGATCCATCTATGTGACACATTTCACTGAGCACTAAAAATGACAAAGGCTGGTTTCCCATGGAGGTGTCTTAGGGCAACTGGCTTTTTTCTTTTAAAATTCATTAGCCCAAAATAGAAACTAAAGACAGGAGAGCCACCTTGACCTAGGAATATATTCTTTGGTGGCTAATAAGCTCTGATTAAGATTTTATTGCTTTAGAGCATTTGCAGCATCCTGCTCATATGTGGTTTCTTTGTCTAATAAAAGATGAGCTCACACTGCAGGCTTTTTCCTCAATAGGGAAGTAATAAGGTATCTCAGAGCTACAAAACTGCCTATTCCCACAAAACTAGTTGGAAGTGGCTGTGTTTGAGACCTTGCTCCCATTGCTAATGCATGTGGGGAAACAAGATTGTCAATATGAGTATGCTCTTAGCTACAAAAATGGGGGCTACCCAGGCAAAAAACTAAATGATGCAAAGTCTTATTCTGAAGTGTTCTCAAGGACAATCTGATTGGCAGCTTTTCCCTCTCCTGTGTAACGGGTTTTATGTCCTGTAGCAAAATCTTTCCTCTGTAAGTATTTTATTGAGGATTAGTCCAAGACAGTCAAAATGGAAACAATCATGAGCCTCTCCTTTGCCCTCTGTGTGCCAGCTGTATTTGACCTGGTCTTCTGTAACAGAACTCTCCTTTGGCTGTGTATTTGTGTGAAACAGCAGAGATGCTGCTCTGTTTGGAGGCATCCTAAAAGAGCATCTGTGGCTGTGTGCCCAGGGAGCAGGGGTTACAGTGCCAGCTAAATGGCCCTGGACCAAGGAAGAGAGGACAATCCCCTGGGAGCAATGGCTGTGTGAGCCTTCAGGTGATTTGGACAGGGCTGCCTGACCTCAGCATGTTGTCTCCATTTCCCTGTTCTGCAGAATTTCCTCCAGGTGCAGAGGGCCTGCAGGAGATGTGATTTTGTGGACCTTTCTCTCAGTAGCATAGCAACTGCCACCACTTCCCACTTCTCTGTCTCCTCTGCTTGGCTCCCTCCCTTGGCCGTGAGGGATCAGGAACTGAACCAACTTTACAAACCGCCCTGCAAAACAGGAGAAGCTGTAGGAGGATTTATTTTTAACTGGGATCTCTCTGTTCTCTGAACCACCTCTCTGTGGGGTCCTCAGGGCTGAGATGACTAGGGAGTGCTTGGAGCCGGAGTGAGACAACTGGTGGGGAAGAGAAAGGGAGGGGAGGAGGACCAGGGGAAAGGTCTGCTGTTCCCTGACTTTGGGATTCAAGCACAAATTCGGGGGCAGCCCTGTGAACACTTCCAGCTCGAGTGCTGTGGAGCATAGCTTCAGTAATGATCTGCCATCAGAGGGATAATCAGAAATTAGTATGAAAGTCCTTTCAGTTTCACTCTATTCACTAGAGGGGAAAGGGAAAAGTGAAATTTAAGCAAGGGGATGGAGTTTTCTTTAAAATTTTTGTGCTCTGACTGCCTCTGGTGATTCAAGATGCTGACCTGCAGCATCTTCAGCCAGCACAGAGGCCAGCGAGGGCTGTGCTTCTATGACAACAGCCCTGCGTTCTGGACAAGTATCGTTTGATCTTATTCTCTGTGTTGTGCTTCTAACAAAGCTGCTCAAGCTGGCCACATTCTGTAATTGCTTTTTCAGCTGAGATCTGAAAGTCACATTTGTAGCCAGGTACAATTCTGATTAGAGCCATCTAGAAGGGTTAATAGAGACAGCAGTGCTTCAGTTACAGGATCAGCTTGGAGTGTGTGGATGGGTTCTGGGCAGGCAGGGGTAGAAAGAAGATACTGATTCCTGTATGATTAGTGCCAGACCTTTGTTAAAGGTCTGCCTCTGAATCTTTAAAAGACCAGGCTTCAAGTGATGAGGGTTTCTCACTATTTTGAGCCTGTGTGAGTGGAATGGAGAAGTAGAGATTTTAATTTTTTTTTCTTCTTTAGCAAGTGCACAAGTGTTGTCAATGGCATTTGTGGAGATTATAATGTGTATGGGGAAGATAAATTACTCAAATAGAGAATTTTCTGTCATCAAGTGTGGTGATGGTACAAATCAATTAATCACCTGATTCATAATTTTTGCAGCTGAGATTCCTAAGGATAAGGAGGCAATAAGTGCATTGGCCTGAGTGTCTGAATGGAAGTTAGTCAGATGTTGAATTCTTCATTTTAGAAATTCCTGCTATGAACCACAACACATGGGTAGAGGAGCTGTTTTCTGATACACTAATGAGAAGAAAATTTGTGCTTGTGTTTTCTGGAGTGCTTGCAAAAGACTGTAGTCTGACTGAAGAGCATCTGAAGTTCAGAAGAGAGCGTATCAGAATTATGCTGTATCCTACTGAGAAATACTTTTGGGAAGATTTTAATGCATTCAGTGCAGCTGTTCACTATTGAGCTACTGATAAATTTCTTCAGAAACTGCCCTTGTGAATGCAATCTGTGAAGTGTCTGCTGCACCAGCCCTTTTCTGTGTGAGAAAGTTGCATATGTTTAATATGAGATAAACCATTGTGCATGTTGTACTGAAGTTTAAACCAGGTTGCTTTTGGTTTGTTTCCCCACTGTTGGAAATTTAAGTGAAATTATCATCCCTATTTAAACTGCCTTGGGATAGCATTTTGGTTTAGAGTTGTGAATTTTGAACTGCTTGTTTTGGTTTTGTTTGGGTTTATGGGGTGTTGTTGTTGCTGTTTTTTTCAGTGAATGGGTTAAGTCCTGTGTGCAGGTGAGACTTGCTAAGAAGGAAGGTATTTGGTCATACGCTGAGAGTAGACATTGGAGTGAGTTTTGTTCCCAAAGGTGCCTGTGAATTTGAGTTGAGGAGAAAATTAACTTCTGTGGATGCTGGGTGAAGGAGAGACTTCTGTCACTGCTCAGTGCCTTCTGACTCTGCACACAGTAGCCCAGGCCCTGGTTTGCATAAGTAGTTGCTAATCAAACCTGTGCTATCATTGCTCAATTTGCCAGCCCTGTGACTTGTTATAAAGAGCCAAGACCTTTGCTTATTTGATGTGTGGTAGTTTCAAACAGCATGAGAGATTAGAAGTGTGGTATATCTGTTAAAGGTAAAGTTTCTTTTTCCTCCTCTGTAGTAATTTGGTTTGTGTGGTTGTGTTCTGTACAACCAGAGGTGAAAAGTCAGAGTCTTACCTCCTCTCACCAGCTGCACATATTAGAGCAGCCAGGGCTGCTCATGGCCCTTAATGATTTGTATTCTGCTGGTTTTTTTTTTTGTTCCTGAATCTAAAAGGGATAATTTATCCATTCCAAATGCTGTCTGCACCCCCATTGAGCCCTCACATTTTATGCAGTCTTAGGAGCAGCTAGGTTTTGGATGGATTCAAAGTTTCCAGCTGAAATTCCTGTTTTTTCATCTTTTCCCATTTCCTTTTTTTTTCTTCTGTAAATGTCAAGGAGGGAACTTTTGTAAGGATAAAATGGTGGTGGTGCATTCACTAGAAATGCAGATTTTCCATAGAAGTAGTAAAAACAATTAGTTAGGTTTATTTACCTTGGAGGCTGCTTGATAAATCGCATGGTTGGATGCACTGTCAAAGATTTTAGTTCTTGGTTGCAGTTTATTGGAGCAACAGAAGTGGCACCCTGCCACTGGAGTAAAGAATTCTGTTTCCCCATGAGTATTTGAACAATCTGCAGTAGCCATCTGTTATTCTGTTAAACACAAAGCAGTGCAACAGGTGTATTTCTTGGGTTTGGAAGTCTTACCAGCACGAGTGAGCACTAAACAGGGTTAAAGCCAGGATTTAAAAGAAGATTTCAAAGTGGGCTCCTCTTTAGTCAGCAGATATAGTGGTTATGACATTAGAAAGTGAAGAGATAACCTAAACATATGGTACACAGTTAAGGAAAACAAATGCTGAACTGCTCTTAAATCTGTTCTTTTTCCATGTTTGTAATTTTCTTAGATGGCTTCGGTAACAGATGCCAGATTCAGGCAGAAAGATTCTTCAGACCAAAATTTTGATTACATGTTCAAGCTCCTGATCATTGGCAACAGCAGTGTGGGTAAAACATCCTTCCTCTTCAGATACGCCGACGACACCTTCACTCCAGCCTTTGTGAGCACAGTGGGAATCGACTTCAAGGTGAAAACAGTTTACAGGAATGACAAGAGGGTGAAGCTGCAGATTTGGGTAAGTGCCAGCATTTTCAAAGATGCTTTCTATTAATCCCAGCAAAGCTGTGATGGTAAAACGTGACTTGTTTGGAAGCGGATTTTTGGATTGGCGTAGATTTTGGTTGTTCATAAGTTCTGTGTGGCTGGACCTTTGTGTCCCTGCAGTAAACTGAGGGAGTTCTCTTTGTGTTACTGTCTCACTCAGCTGGTGAGGGTCCTGATGTGGTCTAAGCAGCTGCTCTGCATTTGAGTGAACTCTACACACAACTCATACTATCATTTTATGGCCTCTACATAAGATACTTGTATCTTCCTGTAACTCATGTACCTGTTCAGCAGCCCGTTTCTACCCAATTTCTGCCCCATCTAAGAGCTTAGTCTTCTAATTGATCTACATACGCCTGATTTGTAATTCTTTAATAATTGCATTTAAATGTCAAATTACAGTAATCACATCTGGGTTTTTTATTTATTGTGGTGATCTTGAATAGTGAGAATCTAAAATTAGGTGCTTTTTTTTTTTTGTACTACAACTACTTGATTCATTTTATTTCTGTGTTGCTGGGTACAACGTAAAACAAATTATTTAATAAAAGATCCTTTTCATGTTGTAAAATCCTGACGTTGAAACTAAGGTAGGCCACCTGATATGAAATTGATTGATTTAATTTAGGGTTTTGGCAATAAAAATGTTTTTACTTCAGGCCCTATAAGCAATTAAAGATGATTTCCATTTAGTTGGTCATTCTGCATTTTGGAATGTGAAATTTTCTGAGAAGCTTTGTAAAAGCAAGACAGAAAACACCATAAAATATTAGTGTTTTTTCAAAGATACTGTGATTAAAGTGAATTAAGCAGTAATCTTAATTAAATCTTTTAAAGGGCTTTGGGACAAAAAGGGCTTTAATAACCTTAAACTTCTTATGAAAAGAGATGTCAGGTGAATTCCTCAGAGGGTGCAATCCACAGGACCTGTAATATTTGAGTTACCAACAACACTGTTAATTTAATATTTATTTTTAATTAAAGGTACACCTAAGTGTTGGACAGTTTCCAGCATAACTTGTGTTCTGTTCTTTTCTCTTTTTGCATGGATCCCTGACATGAGTCATGATTAAGGACCTTAACAAAACCACTGTGTGCCTCTATTAAAACTACAGTATTTGAACTTGTTTGTCTCCTGCCTGTCCTGAGATTATATTTGTCATTTCAATGTGTTCTCCAGGGTACATGAAGTAATAGTGGGGTCCATTAGCATACCAAAACTATGGGTTCCTATGTGTAGGAGGAAAGAGTTTTCATACCAACCTGCCTTCCAATTACTTTAAAAAATTATTTACAGCTGCTGTTGAGTTTCTGGGAGCGTGGGGCTCTGTAGCTCAATTGAACCCTTTGCTCTGACTTACAATTTTTTTTCTTTATGTTGACATTTTTTTTCAATTATGCTCCCCCTAAGCTTGGCACTAAGCCTTATCTGAATCAGGTTTAATGTGAAATTAAGTGAAGGAGAAGGTACAAGTGTTTGACTTAACCACTTCAAATATTTTTCTAAAATCCAGAGAAAAGCAGTTCTAGGAATCTCTGATGTTCTCTTCTCCACAGACCCAGGGTTTTTTCAGTTCAGGGGTGCTTGTGCAGCTCTGAAGTGAGTGCAGCTGTGACAGACTGGAGGTGCTCAAGGGCTTTGCCAAATAACCTTGTTCTGTGTTCTGCAAGTCTCAGGTGAGAGGGAAATTATTACTGCTGTGCTGTGATCCAGAGAGATCCATGATCAGTGGGACTTTCTTTACACTGCCTGTTGCCTGTGTTGAACAGAAGAACAGAATTTGGGTGCAGGAGCCAAATTCCTGTGTTGTCTTAAAGCTCAGAAAAATTCACGCCGCTTCAGGGGCCGAGCAGCTGCATGTAAAGACTGACAGCTGTGTCAGTAAATGTTTCTCTGGCCTGACTCCTGGTTTTGTTTCTCCAGCAGAAGTTGATGAGCATTTAAAGCCAGAGATCTTGCATTTTTGTTTGTGCTGAATTTGAGGAAGTCTGTATTTTGTGAATCAGGGTTTGACAAGCTGTCACACAGAATGATCAGAAGAGAGTGCTCCTCTGTTTGATTTTGGTGTCATTAGTGGGCCTCTTACTTTGTTGACATTAATGCCTCAATCACCCAAATTGATATTTTAATAATCAGTTGTGCTTGTGACTAAGCAGTCTGGGAAATGATCCGCTTTGAAAAGACTTGAAAGGAATATCTCTTTAGCTTGAGAGGAGCAGGACATAGCAGAGATATTCATGATGTTTTTAACGTAGAATGACAGCACTGCTGCTGCATATGGAAACAGTAAAATGGTTCAGAGAGGGGTTTATGAAATAATGTTTTGTTGGCTTTTTTTCCCTTTCTTTAAAGAACTCCAAGATCAGTTGACCGTGCTTTAATTTCAAGTATTTTCTGTCTTGTTTAGGAATGGTGGTGTTGTGTTAATAGAATAAATTAGCTTTATTGATAACATTTGTTTTGTAGTTGGATGAAGCTTAGTAATTTAATATCTAATTAAAAACATTTATTACATAAATATATTCATATATTATATAGATATTTACATATCTACATAAATGCAATTCTTGAATTAGATTTTTTTTATGGCACTGCCATCTGTAATAATACTTTAATATAAAAGCATCTTCCTTATGATTGGGTTGTAAGGAGCCAATTTATAATATCTCTCTGCATTTCTTGACCAGTTTTGTATTCCCAGAGTTGCTAATTACTGTTTACTGGAGGAAAACTATTATATTTTCAGCTAGGTATGTTTTTTATTATAAATAAGTCTCAAAGGTAACATTATTATATTCTTAGCAAATGCAAACAGTTAATTCTTAATGCAGAGTTCAGGTTGCCTAGCAGCTGGAGAGGGCCACTTTGTCCAGATCCAGATGAAAGCAGGGTGAATGAATAAAAGTGATTTCAGTTTTAGGTAAGAGCCAGGTGAGATTTCTTTTTCTCCCTTCTGTGCATTTGTGTGTCTATTGCTGGTGAAGAATAATGGTGGTGAAAATGACAGCAGAACTCTTGAGCAACGTGGCATCAAGAGGAGCTGCTGAGGGGCAGCCTCTGGCCCTTTGTGCTGGCCCAGTGTGGGTTCATGACATGCACAGTCACAGAAATTAACTGATAGGAAGTCATTGGCAGGGTTCAGCCCCAAACACTTGCACACCACCCAATACATACTTTGTGTGAGGAATTTGATTACATTTCCATTATATTTTCGTGCAGCACCTTACACAAAGGACTCTCAACATTGATGTGATTAATAATAAACATAACTAAATACAGGGTTTGGCAGCTGATGTGATTAATAATAAACATAACTAAAATACAGGGTTTGGCAGCTGATGTTACAGTTGAAACTACTTTCAACCCCCCTTGTAAAAAGCAACAGAGATTAAATTTAACTTCAGGTTAAAAGGCAGAAGGGCTGTGATGCTCAGACAGAGGCAGCATATTTAGACTGCAGTAAGATTTTTCTTTTAAGGAGCTGTTTATCAGAATTAAACTGCTAGGATGAAGGCTTTTCCTTCTCATTAACAAAAATGTCTCTGTGGCTTAGCTGCTGAAACCTGTTGGGGTGTGAGATTAGCTTTAGTGGATGTCTGAAGCATGTGTTACAGCTCTCAGGCACAGCTGGAGAGAGGGCACAAAGCAACATTGCTCTGGGTTTTTTGGATCTTTAAAAACAGAAATACGACAACTGCTAATTATATTGAGTGGCAGTTACCACTACAAAAGAGAAAAGTGTAAACCAAAATAACCCCCCTGCTGTGTAGTTGTCCAGAAGGCAAATACACAGTGTTTTTAAAATCTTTTTGTATCAGGCATTGCCTGGATGACAGGATCATCTTGTGCAGCTCGCCTCTTAGGGAAGGGATTCAAAGCAGTAACATTGGCAACTGAGTTCTTTTTTCTTTCTTTTTTTTCAGTTACAGGAGGTAAAATTAGAACACCATCATATTTGATTGTAAATTTTAATGTTAATTGCACACTTAACCAAAAGCTAATTATGCATTTCAGATGAGAGAATCATCTATTCCCAAGGCATCCTATTCCTGTCATGGTTTTGCTAAGTTCCTTGCAAGCACTGACTTCAGGCTGGAATGCTTGCACAAAACTTGTTTCTAAAAAAAGAAATAATAAGGTTCAGTAATTAAATGTATAGATGTGATAGTGATGGGTGTCTCTAAAGCACTAATGGGCCTGATTCTGCTTTTATAGACTCACAGTTGTTGTGAAATCCTCTGATTTGCTGTTTAGATGAGGAACTAAAATGGAGAAATTCATGTTAGTGAAAAGATCAGGTTGATCCTTGTAAGGGAGTCAAGGATTACATTTTATTTGCAGCATTAAGGACTCACTGGGTCCCAGGAATGAGAATCATTGTGAGTGAGTGGATGTAAAGCACTGCTTCTCATGCTAAAATACAATGCAGAATATTTGACTGGAGAAGAGATGCAATAACAGTGTCTGTAATTCAATTCCAAGGTCTTGGTTGTATCTCAAGTAATAATACTTCTGCTTTGAGAAGAACTTGGTGCTCATGCCACTCTGAATGGGCTTTAAGATTAGAGTTGCGAGGGTGATACAAAGGAGAGAAATAAAAACTTGATAAATAAGACCCTTGACAAATAAGACAAACTGACTGATGGGTCAGTTACCCAACTCACTATTGAATTTATTGAACAGCCTAAGCTTGCTGAGCAGGGCATTGCTGTGTTTGCAGTCAAACAGTTGACATGGAGGGTTTATTTCTGTTTATAGTTAATCACTTCAATCTCATTATAACTGCATCACAGCGAAGGCCAAATTCAACTTCAGTCTAAGCTCTGATACCACTGCAGTTATCCCTGCTGACAATGCTGGATTTGCTCTCACTGCAGGTGTAGTATCTCTCTTTGTGCTCCATCTTTGCAGTTACTGGGCCCTTGGAGGCCTTGTTTTGTACATTTCAGTAAAATGAAACTTGTGTTCAGAGGTGCCAGGCTGTATCCAGGGGCAGTGTCGAGTGTGTGTTTGTTGATAAAGAGCTGTTGGTAGTTCAAAGGTTTGGACCTTTCCTAGAGGAAATGGACCAGTGCTGATTGTTTGTCCAGTAGAGGAAAAGCTGTGCATGGGAAATTTCAAGGGAAATTATTTACTTGATGAGGTGAGGCAGTTAAGCTTTGAGAGGACAAATGAATTGCCAGCCTCCTGACATTTTGCATTTAATGTTTTTTTACCAGAAATTCAGAATAGGTATTTTGTAGTCATTTTATATAAGGTCTGAGACTCACGTGCCTCAAAACCCTTTCCTGTTGTCCTTGTCTCATCAGAATCACCCTTATTATGGTTTTCTTACACAGTTTTATCTTTTGCATAATGACTGGGTATATTCTATATTTAAATATGCTGGGTGGCTCTGTGATCAATTATGAGATAACACAATGGGTGGAATTTATGAGTTCTCATAGTGTTTGTCTCAAGCGAGCATGTACTTACACTGTGTCACATTTGGTCAGATGAGAAAATATAACTGCTGTGCTTACTCACATTTATAACTTTCATGCATTGTGTTGTCTACTGCAGTGTCATGTTTATGCAACACTTGAGTACCTGAACGGCTGATTTTAGAACTAAAAAAGGGAATCCAAACCCCCAAAAATGTTTTTCAGGTGTGAGAAATTGTACCCTATAGCAGAGCTGGAGTACCTAGGAATTTAGCAGCATGTACTTTGTGATTTATTTTCTGTTATCCAGCTGTTCAACATCATCCTGATTCATTAAACAGCATGAACTGAGCTCCCAGAGATAAGCACTAATTTTCTGTATTCTGTTGCGTTGGAGGCATTGGACTCTGCAGACAGAAGGAAACATTCGTGAGAAGTACTAAAAAATGGACAAAAAAGCAGCACATTGCTGCAGTGTGGAGAACTGGGAGGCCTATGGTTTGCTGGTTAGATTCTCCCATCTGCAGAGCAGTGTAATGTTTACCAGGTGACACTGATCTCAACCCAGATTTCTGGTGAGATGTTCTGGCTGCCCAGCAAATACTAATGAGAGTGACAAAGTAGGAAACCTAAGTCCTGTTTGGGGTAAGATGTATCTTCCAATAGCAGCTTAGCACCTTGCATTTTATGGCCAGGGTCACTCCACTGCAGCCCAAAAGTGTACCCTAAGCATCCCAGTGTATCCTCCTCTGCTTCTGCCACAGTTTGGGTTTGCAGCATTGCTAAGATGTTCCTACATCAAAATGGAGCTGCCAGTCCTAAGTGTCCTGCTTAGCTCACACATGGCATCCTGTGCTTCTGTTGTGCACTTGCATCTTGTTTGGAAATTCCTCTAGTATTGCCAGTTCTGCTTTGCATCCATTTCGTGCTAATCAGATACTCACTGCTTCGTTACTAATTTGTGTTAGAAGCTGAAACAGGAGGTGGCACGAGTGTTTGAAACTTGAGGGGAGCAGGTGTAAGTGCAGCAGATAAACACTGTGTTATGAGCTGCTGTGCTTCATTAACTGAAGTACCTTCATGTGATATATGACTGAAGTGATTGAACTTTGTGTATTACTCAAAGAAGGCTCGATGGTGGTGTTTTCTCAGCCAGATTCTGGCTGGTTTGTCGCTCTGACAAACTCATCCAGACATCTGCAGCAGTGCTAGAGGGTAAAGTCATGGCGAGAGAGCAGCGGGTGTGGATCCGTGTGTGCACAGATGCTCCTGGTGCTACCAGGTTTTACTGTCCCTCTGCCTTCCTTACAGCCAGAGCAATAAAACAGAACATGCAGGGGACCTGTGCATGGGATGTTTACGAGGCAGAACACTCACCCTACTACTGTTTTTGCTTTTTCGTGTGCTTATTCAAAAGTTCACCTGCTGCTTCCCCTCCGTGGGTCCCTGGGTCGGCGCTGCCGCCGTGGCAGTTGTGAAGTTGCTGCGTGTTCCAGTGCCATGGTAACTGTATCCTGCTCTGCTGGCTGCCAGCGGGCACCAACCTGCCCAGTTGTGAAAGGAAGCAAGTGCTCCAAGTGCCTAATTGTGGTAGACTGGCATGAGTCAGCTTTGATAAGTCCAGGTGAAGTCCTTTACCAAGGAATGCAAGTCTTTTTTATTGAGGGAAGAAAGAGAAATAACTCCCATCAAATGTGTTATGGATTTTTAACTCTAAAAGGCTAAAAAATGTGTTTTCATTGGAATTACCACCAAGTGCTAAATTGCTTTCTTGCTCTGCAGTTTAACCTCATGCTGTACACGTTTCTGTAAGGCCGGGCTACTTTTCCCATTGTTTCCTCTTTGTGTTGTGCACCCTGGCTTGCTCTTGGAGAGGTTAGAGAGCACCTTTGTAAGCACTTTTGCACTAACTGCAAGGTGAGTTCTTGCAGAGTACTGTCAAACAACATTTAAAATCATGGAGTTGTGCCTAAGAGTGAGCAAGTAGAGCTGGGGAAAAGTGAGGAATTCTTGTTTGCTTTTTTCAGAAGAAATACTCTAACTGATAAAGCACACAGGTGCATCACTTAATTACATGGAATAATAACACTGGAAATTTACAGCAAGTAAGGGTAATTAAGGAATGCATTTTTCCAGTGTTTCATGTACAAGAGTGAAATGGTGGACCATAATAACTTCTATGCCTCTGTTACCCTCTCCTGGCCCTCACTGGGTTGTAGAACCACCAGCACTGTGAGGGCTGGTACTGTGAGAGCAGTGTAGAGAGACACTGAGGTGAAGTTATATGAAGGAAGGAAGGTTGTGCTCAGTACAGCATGATGGGGCTTGCAGCAAGCCTGGCATAGCTAAAGCACAGCTTCAGCTGACTCTGCTGTGCCCCCTCCACCTCTGGAGTCCTGCCTCTGGCAGGTGAGGGCCTGTGCAGACAACTCCACTGTGCAGTGCTGATGTGTCCTAAAGAGAGCAAGCGAGTACAGTGAAAACTGGGGCAAAACTTGTGTAGAACTGAAGCAGGACCATGAAAAGAAAACCCCAGTGCCTGTAATGAATACATTAATTACAGTGGAAAACAGCACCAAAGAGCAGTGCTATAAATGCTGGCTTGCAAGCAGCAAGGAGTAGCCCTGAGCAGCAATCCCAGGAGGGCTGGAGAGGTGGAATTGCTGTTGCAGAAGTGTCAGTCTGTGTGAACTCCAGGTGGATTCCAGCCCTCCTGGAAGTGGTTGGTGTCTGGGCTTCTTGAGATGTGGAAGGGGCATTGCATTTGGCAAAGCTCTTCAGCCTGTTTTTTACACCCTTCCTCACCAAACCCCCTCCCTAGGTTGTTTTCCTAAGTGTGAGAGTGAAGCACAAAAAGGGACTTGAATGGTTTGGCTGATTATGGGAACTCAGAGTTTTGGATGAGCAGTGTTTCTGTACTGATGATCATTCTGACTGCTGTGGTAAAATTATGTAACTGCTGCAAATCCATACCTGCTTAAGGTGCCTTATCCCAGCTAAAATGATCTCTTTTAGAAGAATGCCCTTCATCTTGAAAATAGCATGCAGGAAGAGTCACTACTGCAAAGATATTAAATGAGGTAAATCTGTGAGAACTGCTTACTCCCTCTTGAATTTTTGGGGAACTGGAAGTGTAAGATTAATAATTTCCTTCCACTTGCACTGGTTAATGATTTTAGGGAAAAGCAAACTCTTGCAAGGGAAGAATCTGCATAAAGTCCTCCTCCGTGATGTACTTTCTACTCTTCTGAGTTGTACATGCCACAGTAGCATGTTCAAGGCTGTGGCCATCCTTCTGAGGGCTTGGAAATGTTAATTACTTCAGTTTTTCTGCTAAAATTCTGATATAAATATGTATAGGAGCTACTTAGTGTTCAAGAGACTGCAAGAAATCTAAAGGGAACAAATTCAGTAAAAATACACCATTGTCATGGCAAAACTATGATTTCAGTAATTTTTCACCTAAATCTGGAAGTGGTCTTGGTCTACAGGATATTTATTGCTTTAGCATGAAATTTCACCTGAGTGAGTGGAACTTGCAGAATATGGCTGAAAGTTGGACACAGCAGCACCTTTGCATCAGTGCAACATCAGCTCAAAGTGATTTGTCAGTTCTCCCATCTGCAGTAGGAGCTTTGGGAATCCCTCGCCCACCTGTCTGGGAGACCAGGAAGCAGTTGTGTGTCAAAACCTGATGTTGCTAAGTGATGGCAAAGTAGCCACCTGCCTTAGCATTTATAAACCCCCAGTGCTCAAACAGAAGGAAATGAATAGCTTTATTTTCCATTAACTGCGTGCAAGATGTTTATTCACTCTGGTCCTGAAAGTATCAAACATATGCATCCCTTTTACTCCAGCTGGAATCTTGAGAGTTTTCAAGTCCTTGTTATGGCAGCTGTTTATTCTGCCTGAGAATACATCCTCCAAGTAATGCTGTATTACCCTGTAGCTGTGAGAGACAGTGCAGTCAGTTTGATGATTAAAAAATACAGACTTTAAAAAAAACCAACCCAACCAAAAATCCAATACAAAACCAAACTGCTTTTTGTCACGTATTACAAAGGCAGAGAAAAGGTGGTATTTGTTTAGTTGGTTATAATGTCAGAATCCATGCAACAGTCCTCTTTATCTTTTCTCTCCTTTTTGTTTTTTTAAGCTATAGCTTATGTGGCCAAGAAAAATTGTAGCATTGATTTCTTTTCTTCCTATATTTTTTGTGAAGCTGAGAAGAAATATAGATTATCAGATTTGCTAACTATTCTGGGACTGTTATCAGGAAATAGGAGAAGTAGGAGCTCTTTCACTTCTTGTCTACTTATTTTACAGATATTAAAAAAAAATTATAAAGGCTTAATTGCCCACATGCCACAGGTGAGTCTGCTGTGTTCTGCTAAAATCTGTCTGCTCAATAAAGTACTTGCTCAAAATAATCTCTCAAAGGGAGATGCTGAGTGACTTTTGCAGCCGTGACTCACTGGATCTTCATTTTTTAAATGAAAAGATTCCCAAGACGTATTAATTTTAAGATCTCATCTATTAAATTCTTGATTAATAACAATAAGAGTATTAGTTTGACAGTGTGTCAAGGCTTGAGGGATTCATATAACGAGTGTTCTCTCTACAGAACAGGAGAGATAGTTCATTTTTTCACTGAGAAGGACTTGGTAAAGACCCAGGTTTGGAGCTAGAACCCCTCACCTGAGAGAATGGAAACTTTCCAGTAGTTGTCTCTCTGTGAAGTGCAGTCAGGAATCCAGCTCCTCAAATGAATTGGACGTCCCTTCATCCAGAGGATGTGGAGCACCTGTGTGTGTGCGCAGAAGAAGGGTCAGGGGTTTTCAAGAATGAAATCTGTACTGGCATTGGTGATTACTTCCTACTCCTAAAAAATGAGCTCTTCCTGAGTTTTACAGTTCTGCCCAACACAGGTGGCCTTTTGAATTTGAATTGGAGCAGTTTCTAACAGGGCCTTCTGACTCCAGAGAAGCTCTCTTCCAGAGTCAGGATTGTGTCCTCTCTTGGGAGTCTTGGTGCCTTGGTTCTCGGCTTTGGCCGTCCCAAAGTGTCACTCAGCTCCCACAGGTAGCTATAAAATCCTGTAAGTTTAGTTTTGCTCTTATGATTGATCTCTTCATTCACTCTGAGTAATGAATGGAACAAAAAATTGTGTTTTTTTGTTTTATTGAGTAATGAAAGGGAAAATTGTGCTTCCTTTACTAAACAACCATTGCCAAAAATAGCACCTGACTATATTTTATCTGTCTCTTCTTCCGTACTATTATTTTACTACACTAAATGCAATCTTTTTTTTCCCCCTTTGGATTTCTTTTCGTCTTTGTGCCCTGAAGCTGTAAACAGCAAATTTTGTGAGTCATATAAATGTTCTGAGACATCAAATTAAGTAGAAACTGGAGAATGAGTTCTCAAAAGGTTGTGAATGCTGCTGACGTCAATCTCAGATAGAAATAAGAAAGAAGATATGGCTGGCAGATCCTGTGAGCAGGACTGTAAGCACACTTATGCTAATTCTGTTGTTGGAGGAGAAATTGTGTTTTTATAAATGAAGGCGATAGTCCCAACTGAAGACTTAACAGGCATTCATCTTAGTAACTAGATGATCTTGAGCTTTCATACTTTATGCCGAAATTTGCCTTCAGCGGATTCAAACGAAATTGCTTGGAAGTGACTAAAATGAATGGCAGCATGCTTTCTGCTTTTTCAGCTTGTAATATAATTCAGTTTTCCAGCTTTACTTCTGCAGAATTCCTCCTTCAAAGTGACATTGCAAAGTATGGGGTTTTCTAATGAACAGAAGGCTGTGATGAAAACGTATTTAGAGATTTTTCTTGATTGTCTCTGGCAGGGAACAGAATTTTGAAAGTAGCAAGGAGTCATGAAAGTCAATATGTCTTATGAATTATTTTGATAATATGAAACATTTATCTTGTAGAAAGCTGTTAGTAATACTGTTTTTGAAGTTAAATGCATGCAGATTGCATATCCATATTGATTTGATGGTGCTATTGAAAGTTCCTATAGGTGCAGTGAGAAGAGTGCAAGAAATGACTAAAGGAAAGGGATGCTTATTTTGTGGAAACTACAGGGAAGTTATTTGTTGCTAGCTTATCAGTGCAGAATGTTTTTATGTGTGTGCATGTTTTGCCTTTAATGAGTGCAGCAGTTCAAAATTGACAGATAAGTGATGTACTTGTTGACTACTTTATCCTGCCTCCATTCAGATGGTTCACTGGAAGCCTGCATCCAATTGTTGATTATTAGTGCTGCAGTGATCACTCTGACTCTAGATGTGTTTTGACCAAAGGTATGTTTCCAGTGGTGAAATAGGAGTTGAAGATGTTTAGCCCTTTTTCAAATGAAGCTGTTTTTTGGAGAGGATCTTATAGCAGCAGATAGAATCAGGTTCAGAGAGACCAAAGTGAATTGAAGTGAGCCCAGAGGTATTGAAGGAGCAAGGTAATGTGATTGCTGGTTAACTGGATCAGGGCAGCAGAGGAAATGCCTCCACCAGGTATCTGTACTGCTTTGCTCGGGTGCCTTCCTGATGCTATGAAGAGCTTTTGACAGATTTCTGTGGGAAGTCAGTTTTCAGACAGGTGGCACAGCAGGTACCTGGGTATGAAATATTGCAGTCAAGGCCAGTATGAAAATAAACAAGAAATATCCCTTCAAGTTTAGAGATTAAATACAGGCTGGATTTACCTGCAGGTAGCCAGCAGGAGCTCAGCAGGAAAGTAATGAAGTGGGACTGTCTAGCTGGGTACTTGGTGCAAAATGTGCTTTTGCTTTGATGCTGAGGAGAGTGCAGGGGAAGAAGTTCTGGCTCTTGAAGAGTGTGCACACTGTTCTGGGAATAGAAATAACAAAAAAGAGCAGCCCCAGGGGTTGGTGCTGCTGCCAGCTCAGGGGACACCAGAGTGAGCCTGTCTCAGGGCTCAGGCTTCAGTCACAGGCTCCTTCTGGAAGGGGGACCAAACCCTATCAAGTTGCAGTCATTTTTCTGCCATAACTGCTTGGTCACCACTGAAAGGAAGAAGTAGGCAGTGATGGCAAATAATGTAGCTGAAAATGTATCAGCCACCGAGATAGGAGATAACATGTCTGAGGTATGTGCTGACAGTAGACTTCTAAGGCTTTTGACCAGAAATGATCAGAGATCATCTGGAAGTCACAGTGTACAATTTCATCAGTGAGGAAGGAACCTGTGAGGGATGAGGTCCTTTAAATTACACCTGTAGGGTTAAGAAAAAGTTTTAAAATTGAGAGTTTTAAAAAGGGTCTAGGGAATTTGCCTGATTCTGCATGGAGGAGGAAGAGAGGTTTTAGTATTTCAGTTATAGGAATATTTTGGTAATGCAAAGGTAGTCCACCACAAGCTGATTTATTGGAGATTGGCTTCTAAGTTAGGAAAAAGTTTTCCCTGTTATGTTACTTATGTAAAGTTTTACATAATTATACTTCTCTGCAATTTTGTATCTATTGCAGAAATGTCCATTTCTGATCGCTTTTTAGATCAGAAGCTTGCACTGTTCAGGACAGGATGCTGAAACACTTCAGCTGCTAATCTGGGCTGGCATGGTGATTCCTTTACCCCATGGTGATTCCTCTACCCCATGGTGAATGAGCATAGAGACAGAGAAGCATTTCTGTTTCCTGAAGCTTCCTCTTTCTGATTAACCAACATAAAAATTAATATCTGCTGAACTGATGCTTATCAGAATTCCTAAACAACTCTTCTGCCTCCAGCAGTGACACTCGATTATGTTTCTCACTCCTAATCCTCTTAGAGGTTTAGCATTTATGAATCCCCTCTAATACTTTGCTTGACACATTTGGTTAGGCATATGACAGTGATCAGCTGAGAGAAAAACAAGTCATCTCATCAAGTACAAATTGAGGCTTCTAGTAAGGAGAGTGGAGAGGCAAGCTAAGGTTTCCTGCTGTTTGCAGTCAGAATAGAACAGGGCTGTTAAAATAACTGCAATGCATTTAGTATAAAAACAGGCTATGTGTCCACTTCCCAGCCAGCTTCAGAGAGCCCACCACAGCTGGTTTTGTGAGCAGTTGTAGGAGGGAGGCTGAAGGCTGGGTGCACTGAAGAGAGGTGTTTCAGCTCTCACCTGGTGCCTCAGGATGCTGAGCACGCTGAGGATGTGTATCTTACACTTGGTATTGGTTCAGCAGCTAAACTGTGGGATAAAACCCAAACACAGGGCTCTGAAGGGCTGCCCACCCAGTGCCTCCTGGAGTGCAGAGTAGGTGATCTAGTGGGGAGGAGGCAGCCCTGGTGCTGACTGGGGTGGTGGCTCCTGCAGCCCCTTGGTGCTCGCTCACTCCTGACCCTCCTGCACACAGAAACACAGCAGTGGCTGGAGGAGGTTCTGCCTGGCCAGCCTGGGTAACCTCTCAGCAGTGGCTTCATGATGAAGGCTCCTAAGCATTCCTGCAATACCAATGATGTTAAGAAATAGTTGGTATTGTAAGCAGGTGCATTCCAGCTCGGCATACCTTGACAATTTGACAGCAGCCAGATGTTTAACTAGGTGGAGTAAGCGACGACTCGAAATACCATCATATAAATCTTGCAAATGGTACCACAGCTGAGCCTCTGGGTATGCCTGGTGAATTGTGATTTCTCAGAGGTCCTGTCTGATCAGAGACTGAGCTCTTCCTTTAACCTGTGATTGGACCCCACAGAGACAGCAGGTATTGTGATGCATCACTAGTGGCTAATTTCAACAAGTCAGTTAATTGCTCCTTTGGAGCTACACAAGGCTGGTTGAAAATAGTTAAATGTTGGTGTTTTAATGGAAATTGTCCTAATATTGCTGTGAAATGGAACTGCAGAAAGAAGCTTCCTACAGCTGCACAGTCTTGCTTTGGTATACATTTCAGCCAGCATATGGTATGCATTTTAACTGAACACATGGAGAACTAATTTGATTTGAGTTGATTGATTTTGATTACTGGCATGAGGATATGCTAATGAGAAACAATCTAGCATGTCTAAAAGATTGTTTCAATTTCTAGCACAGCTGATATATGTTTGTATCATATGCATGAAAAGTAGGGGAGAAAATGTTGTCTATTTTGAAATTTTTCTCAGTGGTTACTCTGTGGTGAACAGGAGGAAACACATTATTCTGATTGCAGCTTGACAACACATTCTTCTGTCAGTACAAATTAGGGCTGATTGAATATATCTAGCTAGGACAGGTGTAGTTTTTGCATCAGGAAATGGGCAATACTGGTAGCTGTAAAAAACCTCAAGCCATTTTTCAGGAAAACTTCTGCAGTGGAGGTGAATCTAAAAAGTTTCAGAAGGAGGTTGTTGACTAGAGGTGTGTGAGGTCTAGGAGACCAGCTTAGACCAATGTCTTTGAAACTGATGTATTAGTTTTCAATTTACTGGAGCCTGTTCAGTTTAGAGGTTTGTGTACATGTTGCTTAGGGAGAAAAATCATAATATCATAGTGGAGGATTTTCAGAGAAGCTGGATTATTGCTTTCAACATCTCAAACCTGAGGCTAAATACTTTTACTTGTGAGCATTCAGTTTTAGGTAGGAAGCCTTGCTGTTGTTTTGTGTGGGTATGAACCAGCCAAGGTATGAAGTGCTGCTCTTTGAAAAGAAGCAGAACACCTTCCTTGATGTATTTATTCCTCCTGCACTCTCAAAAAGTCATATCAACTTACGTAGATTGGGGTCCTGCAAATGCTGAACAAACATGTGTCGCTCTAAATATACAACTTAAGACAGTGGAGCTGGTTGTTCTACCCTTATGAATATGGATTGAAATAAAAATCTTTCCAAGTGGTCAGTAAATGAAGCTGGGTCGTGGCAAGTCAGTTGCTCTTAGGAGCAACTTGGGAGACTTAGAATCACAGAGTTGGTTAGGTTGGAAAAGACCTCTAAGATGGAGTCCAACTGTTTATCCAGCACTGTCAAGCCCACCACTAACCTGTTTCCTCAGGTGCCACATCCACTTGTCTTTTAAATACCCCCTGGGATGGTGACTCCACCACTTCTGTGGACAGCCTGTTCCAGTGCCTTACCACCCTTCAGTGAAGAAATTTTTCCTAATATCCAATTTAAACCTCTGCTTGTGCAACTTGAAGCCATCTTCCATTGTTCTTTCACTTTTTAGCAGGGAACAGAGCCTGATCCCCACCTGGCTAGACCTCCTTTTAGGGAGTTGTGGACAGTGACAAGGTACTCCTGAGTCTCCTTTTCTCCAGGCTGAGCACCCCCAGCTCCCTCAACTGCTCCTCACTTGTGCTCCTTCCCCAGCTCCGTTGCTCTTCTCCAGACATCATTGATATCTAAGCCCCAGAGTGATTTCCACCTAGCCAAAAATACCCACTTCATCAAGGAGATATAAAATCTTATTTATATAAGAACATTAAATGATAATCCACCACATAGTAATTGATAGCAACTGATCTGAGTGACTTATGCAAATAATCACTATAGACACAGCTGCAGCAGGAGAGGAAAAAAGAGTGGGATGCTTTACAGCCATCTCTGCATGACGTTTTCTCACACAGGACTTGAGTAATCACACTGCCTCTGTGCAGCTACCAAGGTGAGCCATATAAATAACATTTATTTAAGTAAACAGGAGCCTCCTGTGTTAAACCTGAGTTGGAGGAGGGGAGCTCTGCTTCTTTTCTCCCTGCTCTAAGGTTCTGCAGTGGGGTCAAACCTTCTGCGTAGGCACAAAACTACTGCTCAGGGAGAAGAAATTCACAGGTAAGATAAGCCCACAAATGTCAGAGCTGCAGTTGCTTTGTCCCAGAGCAGCTCCAAGGTGATCACAGTGCTTGTTGCACTGTTGGCAACACAGCTGGCAGTACTGCCAGTGAGGCTGCTTTGAGACTCTGGAGTTCTCTCACCTTTAGGCACTGTGATGTGTGAGAGGAGGAGATGGCACCCCTGAGAAGCAGAAAGTCCCACTGACATATGACATGTTGCTCTGTTGCTAAGTGGGGTGTTCTCCTTGGGTACACAATGACACAACCTGGCTTTTCTGCTTTTGCTGTATGTTTTGGAGTGGTTCATGGGATGTGAGCACAGTTGCTAAGATCAGGAAGAGGTTTGCTGGTATTTAATCTGCTCCTGTCAAGCAGCAGGGTGCTATCTCCTCCTGGATGTAGCAGATGACAGCCTCGATGTGTCCATGAGGCAGTTTGTGTATGGTATTTGGAAGGTATAGCTTGTCAGTTAGCACCTGTCTTCATTCAGGTGGGTAAGCAGGTGGGCAGTAAAGGCAAATGAATTATACTCTATATATGAACCTATAAAACCTAATTCTTTGTGGCCAAAACAATCTGTATTTCAATGTAATATTTCCAATCTATATTTTAGTATAAATGAATAGCTACCTCCAGGCTGGCATTTCTGCATTTCTTTTTTTTTTCCTTTTCTTTTCTTTTCTTTTCTTTCTTTCTTTCTTTCTTTCTTTCTTTCTTTCTTTCTTTCTTTCTTTCTTTCTTTCTTTCTTTCTTTCTTTCTTTCTTTCTTTCTTTCTTTCTTTCTTTCTTTCTTTCTTTCTTTCTTTCTTTCTTTCTTTCTTTCTTTCTTTCTTTCTTTTTCTTTCTTTTTCTTTCTTTCTTTCCTTTTTCTCTTATATATAAACTCTTCATTCCTTAAGAAGAACACCAACTAGTCCTGGAATGGCTTTGTCATACTGTATGTCTACAGATTCCTGTCTTTCACATGCCCTGAAAATTCAGCTCTTCTCTGCAAGGACAGTTGGGATAGAAGAAGATCCATGGCACTGGAAGTCGCCAGAAGTAATCCATGGAGGTGGGGAGGTGTTTGTGTGATTGGGAGGAAAATCCTTGCTGGTCAAAGGTCAGTGAAGAGAGAAGTGTTCTCACAAAGACTCAGCAGGACTCCTAAAAGGCCTTGGCATGTGCCCTTGTCTCCCCTGCTTTAACACCCTGTGATGAGCTTTCTCTGCTTGTTTTCTGAGCTGCCCCTCCAGCACTGTCCATCTGGAGTGACAGGAGCCTGCTCTGTGATTGGCAGGGTTTGTCACTGTTGAGCAAGTCAAGAAATGGAAGATCAGCTGCTAATCTCAGCTGAGCTCAGACAAACCCAAAAAACCTCAACTCCTACAGCAGCGTACCTGGGAGCTAAATCTGGATCAGATGCTTTCTCTGAAGTTACATTGGAATACTGTGTCCAGGAATTATTTCACTTTCAAATTGTGGGAACTATAATGAATTAATAATAACAAGCTGGTGACTCCTGTGAACAAAGAAATTCTGCAAAGTCCTGTGCTGGTTTATTGCAGCTTCCCACAGAACGGGATGAATGAGTTTGCAGCAGGGAAAGTACAGGTCTGTGTTATTCAATTTTGTGTTGAAAACACAAAGCTGGAAGGAACAATAGTATCCTGGTAACTTGTGATCCTAATCTTCCTTACAAGATTGTAAAACTGTTTACCCTGGCAGTATCAAGTTAATATAGCACATTCTTTCTGAATTTCTTGTTTTCCCTTTTATTACAACTATGTGTTTGCAAACTCTCTGCTGTTATATACTGCTATTTGAAATCTTGTGATCCCTTCAGCAAAACAAAGATGCTAATTAAAAGTATATTTACTACTGTGCCTAGTTGATTTTTTCCTTCAGTTATTCACTTTCTTTGTTTTAACAATCCTATTAGCACCTGAGAATTCTGACCTAAGCACAGTCTAATTGGGGCACAATGTGAAGCCTATGATTGTGTTTCTCTTTTTATTAGAATTTTTCATTAATTGTATTTTCATCAATTCCTCCTGGAATCTGAATATATCTGCAAAATGGCTTTTCAGTAACCATGTGGCTGTAGAGGTGGTGACATCTCTGCTTTTCCAGAGTGTGGATATAATCCTCAGTGCAGTCTGTGCACTAAAATCTGCATTACCATGCTATGAATTTGTCCAACATTCAGATCATGTCACAAGCTGACAAATGGAAAAGCTCCAAGAGGAGGATGCTGCTGCATGCTGGAAACCTCTGTCACACAGCATCAAATCCTGACCTCAGTGTCTTGGATGCATCAACCAAATGCATCTTTGTTTTTGAATGTCTTAAGCTTTACCAGATTTTGTCATTATTTTGTGGCTGCTGAGTTTGGCCAAACCTCTGGAAGTGACAGAAGAAACTCTACACAATGATGTAAAAACCAAGCAAGCAAAAACCCCAACAACTGAAAAAACCCCAACCCACCAACAGATGCAGAGGTCTATGATTATCAAATAACTAATTGAAGTGTTTTCCCTCCCTTTTAAAAATTTGAATAGTGAAATGGGTACAAGTCCTAGACCTAGTGAGATCAGCTGGAGTTCTTTGGTCTTACTGAGTGTGACAAGGATAGTATCACTTTATCATCTGCAGATTCTGAGTACCTTGGGAATTGCAGATTTAGAGAGTCATTCAAGCTTGAAGGAGAGACTGCCTGAAGACCTGCTGATCTCTGTCACAGATGAACAGACCTGTCTCCTGCCCAAGGAAGCTGCTTCTTTGGCCTTTTTTGAAACAAGCCTTGTAACATCCTGGGATGATTGTTGTACTTAACTCACCCAAATACAGCTCATCTTTCCCACAGTTTATGATAAGCCAGCCTTCCCATCATCTTTTTTTACTCTTCTTCTGGCTCATTTCAGTTTGTCCCTTATTCTTCAACCATGACATGTTACAAGGTGTCTCCTTCCCTGAAGTGACAGGTCCTATTCCCTCCAAAAAAGTCCCAGTCTATTTCTAGTTTCATCCCTCCTATTTTCTTTCGTGGGCACAGAGATTAACCTTGTTGTTTGCCAGATGCACCTTGAATACCTGCTGTTTTTCTTCTTTCCACACAAAAATGCCACCTCTTCCTTTTCTGAAGAGCAGAGCATGGATGTGGCACTGAAGCAAGTGTGGATGTGAGGTGGTTCCTGCAGCTCGTGTCAATAAGCTGTTTTGAAGGAGGGGGCATGTGTGCAGGTTGGTTATGTTTACATCTCATTTCAGGAGATAGACTGCAGCTCCTCTGCTTACTAATTAAAAGGAGGTAAACATGTTGCCTGTTCTTATCTAAGAATTTTTATATAACATTTGCTGCCTGTTGATGTAACTGCCCTAATGAATGCAGGGTGATTTGATGTATCATTAGTGATGTGGAAGGACACTATGAGATTAGAACAGAGTGTTTATTCTTTATCATCTAATACTTATTGCCTGACTGTTTGACTCCAGGAAGAGTACATAAAATGGATGAAACTTTGATGCTATTGACTTTTGCCCTACTTAATGAGGATAACTAAAATCCAGGAAATTTTTAGTCACTAAGCATCAGGAAGACTGGCAGAAAGAACTGTTTAAAAGTTGCAAAGACTTCTTGTTGAGGGTTAGATTTTAGGATTCCCTTCTCTCAGCTGAAGGTGTTGGCAAGAGATGAGCTCTAGTGTTATCACACACTTTGCTAAAAAGGCCTGGCTGAGGTTGAGAGTTATGGGAGCTCTCAGTTTGTCCTGGTAGGACAGGGATGAAATCTTCCACTTCCCCTCCAGGCTCCATATGAAGAACTAGCAAAAGAACACATCTAAACAGTTTTGGATATTTTTGTGGCTTTCATAATTTTTCAACTGGCTCAGAAGATGTAAAGAAAAGCTGTGGTCAAGGGAAATTACTTCCATTGGGAAAAATAAATGGAGAAAGTAGATCTTGGTGTCATGTGAAGAGAGACTTGTTTTTTCCTTTCAGTTCTTTGTATTAATTTTGTTAGTGCTTTAAATGGGGATACATTTTGTTCTCTGAACTCTGTTGTTCTGATGGTAGTGTTTGTGATATGAGCATAGCAACTGCTTGCTCCTGGACCAGGAATCACTCCTGCAGAATCTTCTGCAGAACGGGCAGATACTGTCACTGCCTGAATCTTGGGATAAAGCATCAGGGTGAGCTCCAGACAGCAAACACCAAAGCTTCCCTTGCTGCTCTGAAACCTCCAAAATTGTGTTGAGTTATAATTCTTTGATGTCAGAATAAGGCAAAATAGCAGCAGGCAGAAAGTGCAATTAATTTAATTGTAGTTTCATAATGTTTTGAAGCAGTTATGCTGTTGCTGAAATCACGTCCCCTTCAGTGAAAATGGCTTTTGCTCACTGGCACATCTAATTCTGCTCACTTATGCTTTGCTCCAAAGTTTGCTTTTGCACCCTTTCAGTCCAGAGAAGTGATTTGGGCAGGGGTGGGGCAAAAAACAAGTCCTAAGAGCCCTTTCTTTATCTCTGTCACAGTAAATAATATGTGTTGCTCCAATCATCAACTTGGTGCACCTTCTCCAGACACATCACTCAGCTGTACATGAAAGCAGAACACAGTCTGCCCAGAGGTTACTGCTTGCTAGGGAGGCTGCTTTTTTCATTTGATAAATATTTCAGTGTGTGTTTTTCCCAGTGTAACACTACTAATTCATTCCTAAGCTGGGAAGTGTTTCCAGAAGTGCGAGGTAATGGAGTGTAGTTCAGCTCCCTTTCCTCAACTGAGCCAGGGGTCCAGAGAGTCTGATTTCAATTTTCTGCTGGCAGAGGGCCTGGGTGATTTAGGAAGCAGCATAATGCATGAACTTGTGCTTGTATTGTGCCTGATACTATGATTGCTTCAATTACAGATTGGTTGATAGACCTTTGCTTGCTTGGGGTAATGCTGTGCAGTTTCCCTATTTTATGAAGCTATATTAATATAAAATTGCTAGAATATAATGAAGACTGATGCCCCTGTATTTTTGTTGATCTGTAAAGCACTGCACACATTTAGTGTTCTGTACAAATACGATCTCATGCTGTTTCTGTTGCTTATAGGCTTTTTATTAGCTTTAAATAAGACACTTCGGAGTTGTCATTAACAGCTTTCTTACAGACTCCTTTCCTTGGGCTGAGGTCTGTGCTTTGAGAAACAGATCACATGGAAAAAGCTGTGTCTTGTGTTCCTCTTATCTAGACATTTAGTCTCATTTGAGAGAAGTCAGGACCCCTGCATATGCAAGTTTCTTTGCTGAGGTCACTGGATGCAGACAGGTCTTTACAATTCTTCAGGACTTATTTTATGTCGATCCCCAAATTTGGGCTGAACTGAGTGGTCCTATTATGTAAAAGCAGCAGACTGTGCTTGAGAGCCTGACCAAAGCCCCACTGGTGTGCATGGCTGGGGACAGGTGAACCTAGAGGCATGGAGCAGCATACAGCTTTTTTATAATGCCAATGCTACGTTTTCTTCAGCTGGGAAATCTGCTGTCATTTCCCTCTCTTTCTGAAAAGGTGAACATAAAGATGTGCTTTCCATCAGGAAGGTTTGAGCCACTCAGGCCCTTGATGTGTTCACTGGCCAAAGGCAGTTTGGGGCTTAGCAAGAGCAGGGAGGTGGCGATGAATTGGTTGGTAAAAATTAAACAGTAAAAACAGCAAAACATCACATGTGTGTCGAGGAGTATTTGCTCATGGCTCTCTTTCCAAATGGAAAAGAGAAAGGAGCATCACCACAAGGGTGGGTGAACTTAAAACAGTGCTCAAAAGAACCTCACACCTAGAAATGCATCAGCTGTAACCACTTCTGCCCCGAGGTGCTTGCTGGGCTGCCTTGGGAGCCACCTGCAGCTGCTGCACAACAAAATTTCTCTTTTAACATCTTATCTGTGTGGTTATAATAGAAAACATCGCGGTAAATGGTAGAAGATTATTTTCTTTGTCTTGTGCTATTACTGAGCATCATCACGCGTGTACTGTTGTGGCTGACAAAGCACTTCAATTCTAAGCTTCTATTTTAAGATGCTTAGGACTATTCCAAAATAGCTGTTCTTTAGCTGAAAGTCTTCCTTTATATTCTTAGCAGAGATGTGGGTTTACTTGGAGAGTTTCAAATTCCATTTGATTTTTTTTTACATTTCTTGTGAATTTAAACATGTCACCAATATATCAAATCTATTTATTACATTGCTTTTCAAAGTATGTGCACATTTCTGTCAAACAAAAACACATGAGAGAGAGGAATCTATATTATTGTTAATTCTAGCATTTAGAAAATGTATTTCAAACTCCACTGAAGTAAGATATGCACTTCTTTATTTTCCTTTTTATTTACCTTCTGGTTTATGTGGTTCAGATTGCTCTTGGGTTTTGTTGTCTTTAAGCATTCATTCTACCTTCTTGAGGGCTAGAACCTTCTTTATATTTTTGTTTAATGCTCACCTGAATAGAGCAGTGGAACTTTTTTCCTAATCTGGGAGGTAATAATTGAAAAATTGCCTGATCTACTCTAAATTTCCACCAAATCATGAAAAATTACACATTAGGATTTTAAAGACCTTAAAAGAATATTGTATTTTCTTTTTATTAGCATGCTGTTGTTAATATAAATTAAGCTTGATTATTTTATTTTTGTCTTGCTGCTGCCCTTCAAATTAAAGCGCACATTCTTGACTCATGGTTGTAATTCAATTTGGTATTTTAATCTCAAAAATATCATGGACAGCTTCCCAGAATTTCTGAGCACTTTATCTTAGAATTGACCCTCTTGACATAATATCTCTAGGGGGTTCTTGTGAAGTATGAGGCTCGGATTTAGCCTTAATCCACTCCTAAATAAGATGAAATCTTCCCTGGATAAGAACCAGCCCTCGGAGGGATGCTCCTAGCAGAGTACCAATTTTTTTTTTTTTTACAGTTCAGGGTTGCAACAGGTCTTTCAGCACAAAATCATTGATTTCCGTAGACACGGAAATAATTGCTTTGTAAACGAGTTACGGAAGGTCTTGCCCAGGGCCGGGCACCATCCCCGGGTACCGCCGCGATGGCCATCCCTGCGCCCCGCCGGCTCCGCACAGCCGCCGGCAGCCCCTGGCGCTGCCCGCTGCCGTGCTGGTTACCATGACATTCGATCAGCCACAGCGGGCTCCGGCCAGTCTGCCTGGCTCTCCTTCGGCTGCTCTCCGTGCGGGGATTCGCTCCGTTCGCCTGCGTGCGGTGGAGGGGGAGGCAGCCCCACGGCACCGCGATGCTCCTTCCCTTCACCGGTCCTTGTTCCTTCCGAGATCACAGAACCAGGCTGCGGAATCCAGGCAGATTTGTAGGGCACATCACTTCGCTTCCTCCTCACAAGCTGTGCACTTGTTCTTTTGGCAGCCGATTCACAGCGCGTTGAGATCTCCCTTTGTGCTGCTGGGTTAGCAGGGAGCTGTGCCCTCCCGCCGTGGCCCTGGGCTGGAGGACATCAATCCCTTGCCCTTCAGGACCAGTTAGGAGGTCCATGCTGGCTCCTTCTCAGGAGTGAGTGCTGCTTCTGAAGTGCTCCAGCTGTGATTAATTTAGCAGCTTCTCAACAGCAGCTAATTAATAATGCTTATGGTGGCTAACCCTGCTCAGACATCTGTGTGCTGTACAGCTGTTCTTACAGGGGCTGATTAACAGAATTAAGGGATATATGTGGGAAAACTAAAAAGATCTAGCAAAACTGGCAACATATTCCATAATAATAACGCATCCACTGCCCAAAATGTTACTTGCTCTGGGATCTCAGCCTCTTAGATGTTTTTGGTTTGGTTTTTTTTTTTTTTATCATATCAGTGATGGTTTTATCACTTGCCCACAGTGGATGGCTTTTCAAATGCATCATATGCCTCTTGAATTTTGTTTGCTGTTTATTTGGAGCTAAAGAAATGGAATTTGAAGTAGGTATGTGGTGTGGCTAGTACAGATTTTTATCACTGCCATTTCTTTATTTTTCCATCAAGATAGGTGGATCAGAAAGAATCAACAATATGAAACTGATCTTCATGTTAGTTCTAAGTAATGAAAAACAACTTTTAAATTCTATGAGATTTAAGAAATGTGCCCAGTGAACTTAATCTTTGTGTATATCTCTTTATGTGATTTCACTTTTGCAGCCACTGTCTTTTAAATACTTGAACAGAAAAACTCAGCCTACAAAACGATGAGAAGAGCAGATAAGGTTCATAGGCAAGCCAGCCCTGTTCCAGTCCTCCTTACCCTCTGACAGATCAGGAAGGGCAACTGATGCTAATCTTCACTACAATCTCAAGGCACCTGGGAAAATGGAAATAACATTTTTAACATCTTAGCAGGTCATGAGCAATAGTGTCAATCACAGTACCTTGGCCTGATTGCAGTGTGGGAATTATATTCTGCTGAGCAAATGCACCCTGTTTCATTTTCAGTGATTCACTGTTTGTCTTCTATGGTGTGGAGTTGCTGAGAAAAGTTAAAAGAGTGGGGGCTTCCTTACTGCCAGAAATATTTAAATGGTGGATTAGGTCAATCTACAGTGCCTTTCCTGCTTGTCCATAACCTTATTTTACAAAAGTACTTTGAGAAGTAAGTGCAGTGCCTCACCTGAAGAGATACTTAGCCGCTGAGTTACAGGGAACAATTTCAAAAGCCTGTGTGTTGGGCATGACCGAGGCCTTGATGACTGGTGAGCTCTTGAAGACTCTGCATGCACTAAAAGTCTCTTTCAAAAAAATTTCCTCCTCTCCATTGTGAGCAGTTAGTGTGGGAATGTTAGAGAGAACAGGGTGGCAGAACTTTCTGTAGAGGGTAAGTAAAATAGGATAGGAAGAGGGAAATTCCTGCAACTGGTAAGTTCTGAAATTATACAAGGCTGCTGGTTTTACTGCTGCTAAAGAGTAGAAGGGAAGATAGCCATAATGGGGAAATGTTTAAAAAGCACTTAGCAAGGGTAGAGCATTTTACCAAAAAAGGCAGGGGTTTTGTGTTGGGTCTTTTTCACATCAGAAATGTTTTCCTGTATATTGCTGAAATGAAACGTCTCTCAAGGCAGCTGAATGGGTCTGAGTAGGTTCCAGTGGCTCTTGGGCAATGGGAGCACTCAATAACAAGAGAGGAAAAAAAAATGTCTAATATGATCTGTTGAACTGGAGCATTTTGATCAGAGCTGAGTTCTGAAGGAACCAGGTGTTATTTTGCTCCTGGCAGCAATTGAATCTTCACAGCTTTTTCATGACATCACATCTTTTCCATGTCTTAACCAGTGACTCATCCTGCTTGCCTGTTTGTTCCTATTTCTAGCTGCCAGCAGGAAATGCTAAGCTTAATGTCAACATTCTCTTATTAATGGTACATTAAGTCTAGTCTGCCCAAGGTCCCTCTCTCTTGTGGTACGTGGTGGGTGGGTTGTTTTTTTCCCCTTTCCCAAGGTGACTTTTGTTTATCTGATTCTTGGTGGTTTCCACTCAAAATCTACTTTTGCAAAGGAGATGTGTGGTTCTGTGTGTGAATGTAACATCCCCCTATAACCACGGGGCTGGGAAGTGGATTATCCTGTCTCCACTGCTGACCAAACCCCAAACAAGGTGCAAAATGCCATAGTGTAAGTGTTGCAATGTGACATTTAACAACAGGGAAGAAGTCTTTCCTTCACCAGGTCTGATGAAGGCCCAGATTGTGGTGGGTGCTGGTTACTGGGGAGGACGTAGCCTCTGTTCTGACTCTGAGCAGCCTAAGGAAGGATAATGCCAAGTACATGCAGCTTGTAGATGTTGCCAATAGCTGGACAATAAGCAACTCTCATTCTTGCATATTATTCTTATTTAAAAACAACAACAACATGGAAATCACACCATAATCCTTTAAAAATTTGAAATGTTTATTTCCTTAGAGGCTATTTGTCACATACACTGCTAGAAAAGTCATGGTGCTAAGGGGATTAAATTCAGTACAGATTAGATGTTTCAGTGACATTTTATTTGGAACCAAGAATTTGTGGCTGGAAATCTTCACTAGAAGAAGGATGGTTTAGAATTGGGGATTGTGATTTTTCAGACCTGCAACAAAGAGCATCTTTCATTATTTAAAAACTCAAATATGTTTCCTGTGTTAGTACTTGTAGTTTCTGCTGAGACAGCCAAGTAAATTTAAGAAAAGCTGATTGTACTCCTATTGTGAATGTTTGCGTGATGGAGCTTGAGACTAGAGGGCATCTGCACACGATGCAAATGCATTTAGGTCTTTTTGTTCTCTGATAAACACTGAATTTTGATTGCTCATTAATGCAAAACCTTCAAATTTTTGTTTCAATCGACCCTCTAATGGTCCTGTGGGTGTTTTTAATTGTTTGCATAAAGCACAGGCACACACGTAAGCTGCAGAAGAGCAGAGCTGGTAGCACGCTGGTGTAAATACACCTCACAGAGACCCTCCTGTGCCTGCTTACAGCCAAGCTCTCTGGTTCCTCCTCAGGGACAGCCTGGCAGGTTTCTGGATGCTGGGGCCTCAGGCTATTCCACCCAGGCATTTGGCTACACTGTTAATTAGTGCTACATCACCTTTGTGCTGATCCCTGCCTGTGCCTCATGTACTTGTCTCCTAATGAGTTTGTGGTCTACCTGGAAATCTTGGAAACAACTTGGTGGGGTTGGGAGCAATTTCTGTCAGTTGCTTTTTCCTTAATTAGATAAACAACTTGAACTTAAAAACCTGAAATGACTAATTACCTGAGACTTGTGGTGTTTTAAACTGAGGGAAGGACAACTGTTGTAAATGCTGAAGAAAGTGAGCTCAGATTTTGCAGTTTGTTTTATTTTATTTATGCTGAGGCATCTGTGTGTGTGGGGGGGGGTTGTGCACTTGAGCTCTCATGGTGTGAGTCAAGAAAATGAAGCCAGTTTATCGCTGTCTAAGAAGCTAATGTAACCTGAGGAAAAAAGTAATTTCAGGGTGATAGTACAACAATTCAGATGCAGTTGGAGAAATGCCACTATAAAGCTGTGAGGGGAGATGACATGCTCTGTACCTGTACAGTAAAACAGAGTAAGGAAGCCATCAGTGACTCAGGAGGAGATGAATTACATCTCTGCATTGTAGCACATGGCTACCAGGGCAAGGATATGGACAGTCTTTATATACCATGAGATACAGGCTGCATTTCCCTCACACACACTCCCTCTGATAATCTGAGAAGGCAAGCACACAAGTATATCCTAGTGAATATGCGACTTATCTTTCTATGATTTAAGTGCCCACATAGGACAGGTTATGACTGAACAAACACATGCTATACCTTGGGGTTCTGTACCTCCTACAGCCCCATCTCTCACTAATGTATAAATTGGGGCCCATCTCCACACACAAGGGGATCACAGAATACTGAAATCAGCAAATCAGATTTGCTCAACTCCAGAGCTTTCAGGCAATAGCACAATTTCGCTTTTTCAGTCCAATTCTTCACTGAGCTGAGGCACCGAGGTGGTATCAGGACAGATTTTGGGAGTCACCTTGTGTGTCCCTTGAGGCTGTTTCCCAGGACAGCCTGGATGTATGTCCCTATAGCTGAGTCCTTACTCTGAGCCATTGTCAAATTTAATTTAATTCCAAGTTATTCTGTATTTAACTTGACAATGTGTCTTGCAGTCATTTACTGCCTAGTCACAGCCTCATGCCCTAAGCCAGAGTGAGCACTGCTTAAACACAGAGGAGAAAATAGGAGATGAGGTTTGGAAGGCAGATGAACCTGTGAATGCAGGTATCAAACAATAATTCTGTGAACATGAGGTGTGGAGAAACCTGACTTCCTATGGGTTTGTTTAGTTTTGTTGGTTGCAGAATCTCTGAAGTTACTGATACTGATTTAGGGCCTTCTCCTAATGAGATACAAAGAAAGCCTCTCTATTGTGAATCCTTTGGTATTTGGAAAAGATAATCATTGCACTTCAGCTTTTTTCACAGCTAAGGTATGCTTAAGGTCTCTCTTCACCTTACCAACTACTTTTTGTGACATGTGTAAGAACATTTGAACATATTTTCCCTCAGCCAAATTTGATCAAGAATGCCTGTGTGGAGACTGATGTTTTAATAAGCCTCATGTCTTTAGGAAATCAGGCTAAAATAAAGCAACTATCATCTCTCTGAACAAAAGAGCAATACTATTACTCCTGAGACCTTCCTTGCTTGAAGAAATATAGTTAGGATCTAGTTGTCATGGCTGGTTTAGCTGTTCAGCAGCTAAGGGGGGATGTGGCATCAATGAATATGAGAGTGCTCTGTGATGGATTTATCATTGGCAGGAAAAGAAATGGTCACTCAGGCTGCAGGGTGGAGCCCACCTCATTCTGATATTCCCATCTCTGACCTGTTGTCAGGAGGGAACAGAACAATTCCTCAGCCAGTGTGCAATGGTTCATCATGATCAGACAGTAGACTACCCTGTCTTGAAATAAATGCACAAGTTTAAGGGAAAAAAAAATCACATATTTTCCCAGACAGCTTGTGGAGAAACAGCAAGATTCCTGCTGCACAGCCTCTCCACTGGGAAATTCACAGTATGTTACAGCTGTGGATAGTCTCACAGTAGTGCAATAGCAGAGCCTTTTAAGCAAACTGTAGGGAGCTTATTTACAAGTGTTGTCCTACAGAGAGGCTCTGTGATGTTCTGGTGCAGAACAACAGGCAGCCACAGACTGGCTGCTGTGTGTTCTGTAAGGGCCAACACTGTCTCTTGTATGCAGCAAAAACAAAGCTGCATGTATGGGTATGATGGGCAGGATGATTTTAGAGCTGAGTTTCCCCCCTGCACTGTCTTCTGAGGATGTGGTGATGTGCTGTGTCTGATCTCTACTCCTGCAAGAGTGCTCTGTGTGGATTTATTTTACTCTTGCAACTAGTTACATGGTTGTTAAGTCCTTTAGGGTCTTTTTCTTTAGAACTTTAATCCCATTTTAAACTAGTGGCAGCAATGCTTTCTTCAGTGTGGATTTTGGGGGACTGAAGGATGGTTCATTTTAGAACTAACCCATCACCATAACTATAAGTTGACACCTCATACTGAGCACACACTTTGAAGGCAAAGCCTTTTGGCCCCCTGCAGCTGTTTCACAGAGCTGCCATTTGCCCAAAGAAGGATGAAATGTGTTCAAAAGATAGACACCTTAAGAGTGAGAGAGACAATCAGCACATGACTTCTCTCCTTGGTTCAGAAGGCAGGTCTGCAGGGAATGGATTGGGCTGTAGGACTGCTGTTCTGGTGTAGAAATATTCCTCAGTTTAAAAATAAGCTTGCAAAACGTAAAGGAAAAGTGCTACTGGCATCCAGCAGATGGTAGTTGACATGTTTTCTAGCTGTCACAAGTCTTTCAAAATTCTTCTGTTGCATATGCCAGAGTTCACCTTTGTGCTGCCCAGCTGAACGCAGAAATGACAACTGCAGGTGGAGGAACTCTGCAGGAACTCTCTGAGTAAACAGAATTAAGATGAACCAACAGAACAGGATTAATAGATCTCATATTAGTATGTGCACCTCAGACTCTGTGATTTGGATATTCCACATTAAATTCACTTTCTGTAATAATGTTGATTGCGTGAAGTCTTTAATTTTTGTCTCTAACCTGAGGCAAGAAAGGGAGTCACCCGCAGCATCTACCTCAAGGACATTTCCCTGACCATGACACTGAATTGCAACATGTAAATGTTTTCTGCCTGGAACAGTCCTGGACTGGTTATTTTGCCTCTGCTTTGAAGTGTCAGTTTTCAGTGAACTCTGCTAACATGTTATTATTGCATTGCAGCTGAGGCAGAGAAGAGCAATTAAAAGGTTGACATCTTTGGTATTTTTTTAATAGTACATGTGTCAAAATGCATTTAACAAATCATGGTTGATGCAAAAGCCTAATTAATGCTAAAATGTAAGTAGAGTTCATTTCAGTTGGGAGCAACTGAGACTTTTAAAATTTATAAAAACAAAGAATGGTTGCCTTATTTTAGATATAGGACCTAATGACAACTTTTGCTTCTGAGAACTGAAGTCTTAAAGCCTAAATGTTCCTTTCTGTTGCAGGATACAGCTGGACAAGAAAGATACAGGACCATCACTACAGCCTACTACCGAGGAGCCATGGGCTTTGTCCTCATGTATGATATCACCAGTGAAGACTCCTTCAATGCTGTGCAGGACTGGTAGGAAATACTGAAATGCTGTTGTTAATGTTGGGTTTGTTTGGGTTTTGGCCAATTATCTCCCCACAATTGTTTGTTGAGAACATGAGACATCCCACCCTCCATCACCATCACTTCCATGTTCTTTCCTCTTCACCTAAATAATTTGATTTATAAACGTTCCTTAGAAAAAGTTCTACAGCTTCATTTTAATGAAAAGGTTGTAAGTCAAATATTGTAGCTTACTATAGTATTTGTTACTTTTAAAAGTTTCAATTTATTGTGAAGAAATTAATCCTTTAATGTTTTTTTTGGGTTCATAAGATTTCTGGCTATGCTGCTAAAAATAGAGATTAACAGTGGTTGTTCAATTCACATCTCAGGAATGTGGGGAAAGGCTGTTTGTCTCCTTAGAAGTGCCCTGTGACTCCACTGAATGTCTTGCAATCATTTCTGCTGGTTTCCTGGTGCTCATTACTGCAGATAAGTGTGGTAATGGTGCAAAAAAGGGCAGTGCAGTGGTTAATGTGATCTCCTGAGTCAGACTGATTTGCGGTGATCTCAGTGACCCACTGGGAGCATGTGACATCCTGGCTGTGGCACTGGCTCCTAGCATCTGGCTCAGCCTGGCTTTCTGAACACCTATTCTGTATCCCCTAAGCCAGGCTGTAACTCAAAAGCTGGTTTGTTGTTTCAGGTGATTTGTGTTTCCTCCAAAGCTGCCCAGTTTTTGTTCTCTCTGTTCACTAAAGCAGTTGGTCACGAAGGTCACATGCAAGATGCAGTCTCCACTTTCACCCCCCATCCCCAGTACCACAACACCACATGAACTGCAGCCCCACCCTGAGCAGCCCTTCAGCAGCTTGTGGTTGAGGAATACATTCTTTTCTTGTTAGAAACACAAACCCAAAGGTTTTGCCAAAACCAGTTTCATCCATCATGTTTTGCTCACCAAGCTCAGATGAAGCTTTTTCTGCAAGTGTCTGCACAGGGATGTTTTCCATAGGAGTGCAGGCATGTGAGCTGGGGCAGTATCTTTCACTAAACTATAAATATTTCCAGCTTGTTTCCCTGATGAAACAAAATCCATATGACCACAAATGGTCAAATCTCCATCTCTGAGCTGCTACTATTTTAAAGTTTGCACAGGTGAAGTTTAACCTGAAGCTTTATATTGGAAGTAGTCTAAGGTCTGTTCCATCAAAGGCACTGGTGTGAGAATAAGAATTGGGAAAGGTCAGCTCTGTCTGTTTGACTTCATGTCTTCCTGTGCCACAGGAGCTGCAGGAATATCTCTGCTAAGAGTACCTTGTCAGCCAAAGGACAGAGGTGGACCATCAGGGTGTTTTTCCTCTGTATGTCAGGAATCTTTCCAACCAGCTTTAAGGTTCTGAGCCCAAATGAGGTAGTGGGATGGATAAAAAGGGCCGTTTCCTTCCTTCCCGAAGGTTGTCCAATGGAGAGATGAGGACTGCAGCCAAGCCAGCATCTCTGGGCCAGCAGAGTCCTCTAGTGGCTATTGCAGCTGGGAGATGGTTTCCCCTCAGTCTGCAAAATTGCTTCCTAAACTTCCAAAGGCACAAGAAATGGAGAAAAAAAGCTTTTGGCTGGTGCTGGTGCTGTTCTATTGGCCATTTTCTAGCATAGCAAGTAGGATTTTTTTCCCCCACCATTCTGCATGATACAGTTATGATTAAAAAATCTTATTACATTGGCTATGATCTTCAGTCAGGAGCTGTAGAAAATTAAGGTGTCTACTACTTGAGCTCCTTTATCTCCATCTCTGGTTCATTGGCATGTGACTGTTTTAGCAGCCTCCTGATTGGGCCTCACCTCTCCACATAGGAAATGAGAATATTCCTCCCAGTCTGCCAAATTATTTCTTCCCTGGGAGACCTTTTACTACCCTCACTCTTCCTATGGGGGGATGTCCTGAAGAGGATCCTGGTTTGTTTTGTGTCACTCAGACCTCTCCTAAACCAGGTAAAGAGGCACTTTCTTTCCTGAGTGAGAGGATCATGGCTGTATATCAGTATTTAGACAAACTTTCCAAGTAGAATATGAGTGCAAATGAATAGAATATATATATGAATAGTAGAATATGAGTCTTTCCTTCATTCACATGAATCACCCCAGTTTATGATGATGATAAAACCACTGAGAAAGAGACACTATTTAAATGCATTTGGGAATACCTGGAAGATGACCTGTTCTCTTGTTCACTGGAAAATGTAGAACACATTGTATGAGAAACCTTAAAATATTAAGCCTGAGTGATTTTCCTTACTGCAGTGTGGCAAGAGTTCAGTCAGGTTATTTTACAAGAAAAAATATAAATAGGCAAACACAAAGATTGGTTTTAATTGATATTTGAAAATAAGTAATTATTTCCTTTGAATATATCTTTCCTGTAGGGTGAGTGAAAGGGTTAAATGAGCTTTCATAGCTTTCAGCTCAGTTTCTAGAATTCTTTTTAGTAGTCTTCTTTGATAGCTGTTATTTGATGTTGGGTTGATAGTTTTGTGTGTGGATAAATCAGTTGTTTATACCTCATTTGAAACTGCAATGGAACTAAAATATACTCAGTACTTGAAACTGTAAAGAAAATAGAAAATATTATGGAAACTCTGTTTTGGACAATCTAGATAATTTTCAGAAGGGAAATAAAAATTGGTAAAATTTAACTTAGATACAAGTGACATCTGGGTTCACAAATCATCAGCATTATTTATCTTTAACCCAGACTGAGTTGTTGATACCTCCATGTAACTGTGAACCTGAGACTATTTTTCTTCTAAGCATGAAACACAAAGTTTGTGCTTTATTGTTAATTTGGGGAATTCAGCACAACCAAGGCACAGCATTTTATTGTGTCACAGAAATATGTTTCTCCCAGTGTGTATATTAGGCTGCCCTGATGGTTGTTGAAACAGCTTCATCACACAAGCCTTGTTATTATTCATTATCTTTCCAAAAATATCTGGAAATTTTCTGCCTTTCTTTTTGTATAGACGTCAGGGTTTCTTTTATTTGTTCTGCATAACTTTTTTGGTTGTTTTTTATTCCTAAGAAGAATAAAGATTGGTGTTCTGTAAGAGGCTTTCCACTAATTTGTATAAAACAAGGAGAAGGATGCATTTCTCTGGGAGATCCTTCATGCTGTTTGCTTCTTTTTCATTTTCTAAGTAATTCTGTGTAAATAGTTAAGATTTGGCAGGGTGTCCCCATATGATGCCAGGGGCTGAAATGAATCCAGAGGCTGAACTGCGAGTCAGAAGAGAAGCCTGCTTTTAGTTGTTTGAAATTGAACCTGGGGAGACTTTATTTCTCCCTATTGCTTATGGAAGGAGACTGGGGAGATTCCATCTTCCTGGGCTTTTGACTGATTTCTGCAGTCACCACTGCAGAAAGGCTCTGATGAGCCTTGAGAAACCCCAGAGTACCACAAAAACTCATCACAGATTCATATTAGCTCTTACAGGACTTATCTACATGGAGACACTCAAAAGGGTGAGACTGGAGGAGCTAAAATTGGGATTGGAGTGAGTGCCTTTCCAAGAGGACACTAGGGAGAGTACAAAGTTTCATTGCACACAGTCTTTGTTTATTTTTGCATGTTGCACCGTGGGTCTGGGCTTGGGTGAGGTTCCTGTTCTCCAGGGCACTCCAAGCAGGCAATCTCTTCAAGGCAGTTGCACAAGGAAATGACCCCTTTTTCCCAGGTATCTGTGGAGTAACACAGCTGGCTGCTTTCCAGGGAAAAAAGCAAGTAAGCAACTCAGACTAATTAAAAATTGTCATTGGTAGGTCAGAGCTGGAGGCTGCTGCTAATTCAAAAGAAAAGGAATCAAGGGCTTTGTTGTTAAGGGAGTCCAAGGAAACTTACACAGAAGTAAAATTTGAGTGGACTCCTGGCTCTCCTGGGAAGTGGCAGATTTGCCTGAAACTGTAGTGTCCTTCCTGGAGTGGTGGTGAGCGGGGGCAGAGAGTGGGAAGGTGAGTTAGGGAGTGGAGGAGGATGGAGGAGAGGAGTGTATGGCTTCTAGCATACCCTTGGGGAGGAGGGAGCCTTCAAAGACAGAGCTGACTTGGGGAAGATGAAATAGGTTGTGTGGGTCTGAAAAGATGGATGAAAGTGAATGCTACTGAGCTAATAATGTTCTGCTGCTGGCTCTGGAACACCTCTGGGACACCAAGGATGGTGGGAGAGGACTGGCCCTTCAGGATATAAAAAAAAAATTATTGTTTTGTCATGGAAAAACTCTAAAAAGGCTAAATGTAAGGTCAGAGTCCTGGGATCCATGGTGAGGTCCACTCCAGTTTCAGCACAAGCCACATAAAGCTTTAGAGGCTCCGGGTTCACCTGAGTGCTCCTGCCCAAGCTCCCATGCACTGTGCCACTGAAATTAGTGTTGGTCTGTGATTGCAGCTGCTCTTTCCAGCCTTAGGTGTCCTTTAGTCCTGCTGGGTTCTGTTAGCTCACAGAGCCTTGCTTTGATCTCATGTCTTCCCAATTTAGTAAATTTCTCTTTCTCCTTTGCAGTTGTTTCTATGTAATTTTCAGTCTCCATGAAGTTTTCCTGTTGAAGCAAAGACAACTTGATGCTTCCACCTGTTCTTATGGTGTTCCTAAAACTCTACAGCAAAATGTGCTGCAGAAAATGAGAGAATTATTGTTGTTCTGTCTTATATATGAAGTTGTAAATCCAGCATGAAGTGTGCATCTACTGTATGGCTTTCTTTATGGGACAGTATCCTAAGAGCTGTAATTGATTGTTGTTCCTCTGACAGATGAGACCTGAAGGAGAATAAGCTTTCCAAAATGCCTTTTTTGTCCCTCATCTTCAAAAATTACTTGATTCAGTTTTTTAATCTGGATCTTGTGATCTTTAAAACGCTTGCAAAGTCTTAACAAGAAACTTTATTGTCACACAAAGTTAAGGAGTGGTAAAATAGAGCAGTGCTGTGAATTACACAGGCTGCATCCTTGCTTTGTGTGTAAGCCTGCTCATTTGTCCTTGAACCAACACAGCTTGGGGATGTTGATGGTGTCATTTATGGTACTTGTTTTTATATTTAATATAGGATTGTATTTTGGCACAGCTGATGGAATGTAACAATCTCTTTTGACCTCCTGTAGGGCCACACAAATCAAGACTTACTCCTGGGACAATGCACAAGTGATCCTGGTTGGAAACAAATGTGACATGGAGGATGACAGGATTGTTCCTGTGGAGAAGGGGAAACATCTGGCAGATCAGCTGGGTACATGCAAAGCTTTTCTTTCCACCTTTCTTCCTCTGCTTCTTTATACTCTGTTCCTTTCAGTTTGTACAGCAGTAATACTTCAATAATGGTCTCACAACTAAGAAGTGTAATATATTCTAGGTTCATATTTCACTTGTTTTTGGCTCAGTAGGCCAATACTTGTAGTGTTGCTGTATATATAAAGCTGATGTCTAGAAGTGGAAGAAAGATAAAGTTTATCTGAAGAGAAAAGCTTTTATTAGCTCATCAGAATGAAAAGAGAAGAAGTTTTCATAAACATAATTCTGTCTCTGTGTCTCCAAGTACCATGTACTCATTGCAAATCAATGCAAATATTGATTTTTGTTGAAGCATTTTTTTAACTAAACAATGAAAAAGAAAGAAGTTTATATATCAGAACTGAAGAATTGAGTAAAACATATTTTAAAAATGTACTAGGCTTCTCTATCCAGGTAAGAAAATGACATTATGTTATTGATCCCATAAAAGCAAAACAGTTCCATTGAGAGGAAGCTGGGATTGCAATGAAAATTTTATAAAGACCCAAGTAAACTCATATTACTTTATAAGTTATTTATCACTTTTCATTATCTATTATAGCCTATAAGATATTTTTAATATGAAATCAGGGCTCTGTGTGAAAATTTAACTATACTATTGTTTTCTGTTAAATAATTCAAAATAACAAGTAAATCCTGCTAAAATTTCCTTGAGGTAACAGTGGAGACCCTTACAGTGGGCATAAATGTTTAGAGTAGAGATTCTTACCAGACCCAAAAGAATCACCATCATCCTCAATTTATAAAATCCTGTGTTGTCTTCAATTGTTAAACAGTAACTGGAAGGTGCATAATAAACTGTTATACTGGGGGTACTGGAGTTCCAGGACACACTGCATACATTGTTGTAGTTCAAAGTGTGGCCTTGAAAGTGTAAATTCTACATATGGCACACACAAAGGGCTCCCATTCATGGCTGGAGCCTTGAAGCACTGCCATCCTAAACAAATAACAAACAAATATCAAATTAGACCATTGTTACTACTGTAAGAGTAAATCTTTACATGTAGGATTGGCAAAGCAAACAAAGATATGGTTAGTTTGCAAAGTCAGTTATAGGCTTTTTTTTACCCATCAAAATTTAATTTGCTTTTGAAAATACGAATGGTTCCTGGCTTGCAGACTCTCAGAAAGGTTCTGGATGCATGTGTGTCCACCCACCTCACAGGAATAATTACACTGCTAGTAATTGAAATTTTGTCCAGACCAATGTAGCAGCAAATGGAGAGTTTTATTTGAACTCCCAACCCAATTTGGACTTCCAATGTTTTTTTCTCCTCCCAAAATTCACCTCCTTGTTTCAATACAAACTTGGCATCTAGAATCTGACTCCTTTACTGTGGGACACTTCAAAACACACACACACACACAGGGTTACCATAGCAACTGATTCCATCAAGAGGAAACTGTTTTGCAGAAGAATCCCCGGTGCTGCCCCGACCTGGTGCTTGTCCAGCTCACCCTGGAGAAACCACCCTAGTGCAGAGCAGCCCAATAGCCTTTGGGAAGTGCTATCCCAGCTCTGCTCTTCTGTAACCTCCCAACTTCCAAAACACTCTTTTTAAAAGAGCTGAAAAATAGATCTGATTTGATCAGATCAGTTTTTCCTTATAGTAGCTATGCTAATGTGTACAGCATTATATGAAATTATTTTGTGAGTTACGTGGGAGGAATCTAATTGGCTATTGACTGCTTAAAGTGCTAATGTTCATCATAATGATTCACATAAAGGTTATCCCTCAGCATATTTATCTAAATTTGCATAGTGACATTAACATCATTGAAATAATTCCCTAATCAGATTAAGAAATTGTTGTTAGCCTGAATGTGAACTGAACCAAAACAGATTGGTTTAGCAGAACCTAAGCCAATGTTGGACTAACAGATATCTAAGTGCAGTTTTCTGATTTCCTATGCTTTTTATATACATTTTTATTCATCATCAAAACAGCAAGTGGGGCAGACAGAACCCTCATCTGATGCAGGACAGCTCTCCCTGTTTGCTAACAGGGCAAACATCACCATCACTTCACCCCTTGTCCCATGAATCTTAAAAAGGGTCCAAATGAGGTGGACACCTACTTATCCCACACACCGAGGTGACTCAGCCTGCCAGCAGTGGCACACTAATCAGTTATGACAAATTTTCTCTTTGTTTGTGGCAGAATCAAAAGAAACTGATGCAATGCTGAATATCCCCAGAATGAAGCACGACAGAACGGAGCTTATTGCAAAATAAACTCTCTGTGGGGCCTCAGCTCTCACTGCTGGCAATTTAATAACCTGACAGAAGAGAAGCAACAGCCTGGTTTGCCCTCGAGGCCCCTGGGGTGAGGGAGATAAGGAAATGCTTCACAGTTCAGGGCATTCCTGCTGCTGAGGCAGGGCCTGGGCTGTCTGTCTGAGGCTGCTTCTCCCCTAGCCCAGGGTGGCTGTGGCAAGCAGCAGGAGGAGCTGGTGCCATCCCCTCCTTGGTGTAACTCCAGCCTTGCTGGTCTGGTTTTTTTTTAAATCAGAAAGGGTCAGTGTTTAAAGGGTCAAGGAGCATTTTGCTTTTGAGCTCAGAAGTTGGTCAGCAGAAGGAAAGCAACTCCCATCTTCTTTCTCTTTCTGACCTCTGCTCTTGCCAGAGGGCAGCAGGGGTTGGTAGAGCCTGGCCCTGGGCAGGGCTTTGAGGAGCCCAGGGAGGTTCCCCACACCTTGCTGGTCACCAGCTGCAGCCCAGGGGACCTGCACTGATGAAAGGGGCAGAATTGACTCCCTTACCTGCAGATGTGCTTACCAGGGTAATGGGAAGGACCCATGTATCCTTTTCACTCTTAAAGACGCTTGATAACTTTTAAAAGTATTTCTGCTCACTGTTCTGAGATTGTGGGAATCAACTGACTTTCAGGATTATCTGATGTCTTGTTTTCTTAAGGTAAATCCTGAAAAAGATGGTATTTTAAAAACCATCACGATTATCTGTGTTGATAGTTTTTGTTCCCTTTTTTCCCAGGTTTTGACTATTTCGAGGCCAGTGCCAAAGAAAACATCAACGTGAGGCAGGTGTTTGAGCGTCTCGTGGATATAATCTGTGAGAAGATGTCAGAGAGCATAGAATCAGACAGTTCCAGGGGCACTTCTGGAAGGAGCATGAGGCTCACAGACAACCCCCCCCCTTCACAGCAGAACTGCTCGTGCTAGTGACCTTTCACCCTGAGAAATGTCCTTGTCCCCTGATTAAATTTTATCTTTTCATTTGTGGTGGTGCATTATCCTGTAGTCCAGAGGCAGAAGTGTCTGTTGTAGGAAACTGGTATGTTTGTTTAATGTGCTGGAGTGTTAATATTATATATTTCCTCATCCAATAATTTAATAATCTGAAAAAAATATTGTGAGTGTACCTTGTGTGAATGTGAGTTACATTGAAGAATAATAATAGTGTAGTGATGCAAATGTTATTTCTACAGAGAATGTTGCATTTTAAAATTATAAATTCCTCTATTGCAGAAAGAGTGTTTTTGTCAAGAACAGCAGGAAGCACAAAAACCAATTAGAGGGGATCAGGTCTAAGAGAAGAAAGGGGAAAACCTCTTCTAAAACAAGAGTATGCTTTTTTTTTAACATCAAACAAACAAACAAAAAATCAATCCCCAGATATTTTGAGAATTGTTGCTGTCCTCCAGACATAGACCTCAGTTTTTCTGTAGGATGGAGCAGAAAGTAGAGCATTTCTGTCTGACAGTGTGAGGTCCTCCAGAGTGTGAAGAGGAAGGGGGTTGGGTTTTGTGTCAGGTCTCTAAACAGCTGAAGAACACAGGGAGGAATCAAAGCTGCCAGGCTGGGGAGGAGGAGGCCTTGCAGCCATCCCTGTACTTCCTTCCCTGTGCTGTGGCTGGTGCTGAGTAAAGGACTAAGAGCCCTTCCAGGAGCTGCCCTTGCCTCCAAACTTCTCCAGCACAGCTTGCAGAGTGCTGGGGGTGTTGCTGTGTTCAGCACATTCCTGTCCCCAGTCCCCTCTCCCCAGACTCTGACTGTCCTGCAGCCTTTCCCCTGCATCCTGTAGTTTTACTTCTTCAGGTCTGGATCTTCTCTCATCAGCTGCTTGCAGGATGAAGGAAAAGGGGAGTTGGCTGCTGAATGCTTAGTTGGAGGCAAAAACATATAAGATATGGAAAAGTACTGTCTCAGAGAGATAAAAATATCAGAAACCAAAATGTGAGTGTTGGCAGGTATTTGTACCAATATTATTAGATTATCTTTCTGCATTTTGTTGTTGATTTATTTTTTTAATCTTATTCTAGATGGGTGTGTGGGGGGGCTAGATTTTCTGGGTTCAGATTCAACCACAAAGTATAATTTAAGAAAAGTAAGAGTGACTAATAAAACACAACTGCAAATGAAACGTGGCAAAGACATCCTGTTACTCTGTCAACTTTTTGGGGCATCATGCTTTGAAGGGAGGCAAATATTTAAACTGAGTGGATATGGAGAGAAGTTGGTTGTTTTAATGGAAAATTCTGGGAAGTTTTTACCTTTGACCTGTGATCCCTGACTGAGGGGACTTCCTGAAGTCAGGAACAGGAGTCGAGTGCCTGCCCACTGCCCTGTAATGTGCTGGATCATGACACCAGTGAGTGCTTCTGTAATTTCCTTCTGTTGTGTCTCAAAGTGTAATAGCTCTAAGAAGAAAAGCACAAGATTCTGGACAAACATGCAACTTTTTTGTTGCATGTTTGCAACAAAAGTGGTTTGAGCTCATTGTGCTANTAGCTCTAAGAAGAAAAGCACAAGGTTCTGGACAAAAATGCAACTTTTTTGGAGTGGTTTGAGCTCATTGTGCTGAAGGCTTGATCCCTCTGTCTGTTGTTTTTGGGAATCTCTACTGTGACGTGTTCTGGGTGTGTGTGATCTCGTCCTGAGAGTGTGATTTGTGCAGTGCTGGGACTGTGGTTGTTGTATCTAAACCCCTGAAACTGCAAAATAAAGAGAAATGTACTCACTGGGTGTGGCCAGAGAGCTTGTGTCAGCTGCATTTCTTGCGTTAGGAGTCCTACACGTGTGTGGAGAAATCTTTTTAATGCTTTAAAAATCCATCAGACTACATTGATCTTTCTTTGACAGGGTGATGGTCTTTGAACTCAGCAATCTGGAATCACTATGTAGGTTTAGTACAGTGAGGAGAAGGATTATTTGGCCAATAAATACATAGTGTTGTGTTCTAATTGTAGAAGAAACAGGTTTTAGGGCAACTTGTATAACTAGCAATAAAATAAAAAAAAAATCCACATCAGATTTTGAGCTGTGCAGATATAACTTAGTACTTCAGTGCAAATAATGATTTGTGAGCTCAGCACCTCCCTGATAAAAGAAAATGGATTCAGCAGAAATGGATTTCAATTATTTTCTTTCACTTACTCTTTTTCCTGTAGCAAAAAGGACCTTTCCCTTTCCTACCTAATATATAATTGTGTTTTGTTGTGTTCTGGTAAAATCAGATTGGCTTCTTTAAAGAATACAAGTGCATTCCAAGCCCTTCAAGCTAGGATGGGCAGAATTTTACAAGTAGCTACATGGACAAACCAGCAAGTAGCTACATGGCAGTCTGAAGAAAAGAGTTGGGAATTCTACCTTGCCTGATATTGCATGCATGGAGAAGCTTAATACTTTTTCCAGAAATCCTGAAGAATTTATTTCAAATAACAAATCAAACCATCACAGACAAGTGATACATCTCTGAATGAATACGTATTTTGTGTATCTCATAATCTTCAGTTTGCTGAAGGAATACAGGGAAAGCCTTTTGCCTTAAATGGCCTGCAGCTGGTTTCAGTACCAGCAGTGAGTCAGGAGTAATTGTTACTTGTATTAACTCGTAAGGAGAATAGCAAAAATGTGAGACACTGATTTGTCAGGGCACGGGAAATAAGCCTGTTTGCACTGCAGGCAACACGAAATTTGTGATGTGGGCTTGCGGAGAGCCTTGTGTTAGCCTGGCAGCGGCCCAGGACAGTTGTGTTAATAAAGCAGCCTGGTTACAAGGTAAAAAAGGGGCTCTAGGGCGTGAAAATAAAGAGGCGACAGCTCCTCACGAGCGGCTCTCTATGGCTTGTACAAAACAGCACCGGGCGTGCTGTGCTCAGCAAAAGCCACAGGGAAACTCTGGGATTGGAGACGGGTCTTGGCTTCCATCTGGTGGAGATCTAAAGCGCTGGATTGCCAGGTGGGCACCCAGGCTGAATTACCCAGGCTGAACGATCGCCCCCGTACCTCAGGCTCGGCCTCGGACCCCGCGCCTTGGCTTTCAGCACCTCCTCTGCGGCCAACGCCGCCGGGAGCCGGGGACTGCGGGAAGCGGAGCGGGACAGACGCGAGGGATGCAGAAAGGCTGCGATGAGCGCGGGATCCTGGCGGCGCCGGGGGATCCGAGCCGAGAGGCAGAGCAGCGTCCCCGCTGCCGCTCCATCGGCACTGCAGCGTGACGGGGAAAAAAGATCTTCACGAACCGGAAAGTGCAGAGAGCTGCCGAAGGGGCCACGCAAAGAACAAAGAGCGGTTTGTGTTCAGCAGCCGTGGGTGCAGCCTTTGCGCTGTTCAGGACACGCCGCGTTCCACCATCCTGGGAACAGCGACCCACGGAACCCCAGTGCCCGCCATGCTGCCGGCAACCGCCCCCAGAGCTGATTGGTCCTTACAGGCTTGAGCGACAGCCAGCCAGACCAATCGGTGAAGGGGCTGAGGGCAGGAGGCTGGCTTCCGCCAGCTGGCTGCTGGACTATTCCAAGGCGAGAGCAGGGGAACACAGTTCAGGCGGCGGGCGGGCATACTCCTGGAAACGTGACGGCGCACAGAGCCGTCCCCGAACTCTGGATCCTCACTTCCGCCTTCTTCTCACCCCTCTGATATCTCTGTCCGCTCCCCCCGATTCTTGAAAGGGGCCACATCCCTCCCTCTACTCCCCCATCTATGGTTTCCCCCACCAGCTCACGCCGGTAGCCTTGTCTTCCCCAATGGGAGCGCCGCGCAGCTATGCGCATGCGCAGTCTCGCGGCCGCCCTCGCTCGGAGCGGGCGGGCGGCGGCGGCCGNTGGTCCCGGTGGCCGGGGCGGTTCGGTCCTGTCTATGATGAAGGGAGGCTGGCGGTCCCGCGGGTGTGTTCGCCCTGAGGGTGGGCTGCCCGGTGTGTGTGCGGGCACAGGGCGGGAGGATCGGCCCTTGTGCCCAGGCTGGTCGGTGCTGGGTGTTCTCCGGGCACAGCAATGCCCAGTTCAGCGTTAGTTCGTAGCCCTCAGCCGGGCAGCGTTCAGTGCAAAGTGCGGTTTAAGTATTTCAGAGCAGATTCCAACTTAAAAACTATTACTCTTCGTGTTTTAGATGAGCTTCTAAGTTTTAACACAAATATATCTGTGAGTTGAGGCAAAGTGCTTTTAGGCTGCCATTTTGCTTGTGTTTTTATTTCAATATTTCTGAGTAATACCCCGAAAAGTGATGAAAAAGATCAACTTCCCTGAGAACAGCCCACAGCATCCGTGGCCCAGACCCAGTGAGAGACTCGTATGAGAACTCCAGCCGAGGTTGAGCTTGTTGGGTGCTGTAAGGCAGTCTGTTCTTGAAAGGACACTCTGATAACTTCTTCCTCTAAGACAGAAGATTATCTAGCCCTTGTTAGAGCTGTTTTTAAAAATTGATCTTTACTTTTCATGATGTCTAATCTGTGCAGCCAGTGGAGAATCTGCTGCTTGAGCCTGGAGCTGAAGTTTGGATTTGCAGTGACATTGGCTGACAGTGAGATTCCCTGCTGGCTGCCTGAAGAGGACTGTGCCCATTGGCTCAGGGAGAAACTCGCTCCCTCCCTTCTTGCCCTACTTCCTTGCTGCTTCCTCTGGATCTCTGCCTGCCTCTCCTGATGGCATTCTTAGTCATGCTGCTTTGTGGCAGGCTTGTCCTCCTGCTCTCAGCTGCTGATGCTGTCAGGTTAAGAAACTCCTGCCTTTGCTGCCTGAAGCAGCACACTGGTGGATGAAGCCTGGGAAATCCATTGAAGGCTGTCACTATCTATTTTGAGGCTCAGGAACCTCATCTGTGTGTGAGAGTTGGAGAGAGTGTTTGCTTATAGCATAAACAAATACCAAAATCTTGCAGAACTCCTACTGTCCATTCTTAAAAGAATTTTTCAGTTGGAAGCACAGAGTTGCATCCTTTCAGACTGATTTCCATGTGTGTGAAGTGAGCCTGACAAAGCACATTGTCCTTATGGAAGAGAAGTTCAGTGTGTCTGGAAGCAAAGCCACACTGAACCTGTGTCCAGGTGTGATGTCTCAAACTTCCTGAGGGAGTGTCCTGGCAGGTGATGTGATGATGCTGAGACATTTTCCTCACTTCACACTTCAGTGATGTGTGCTGCAGCCCAGTCACAGTGGGATTAGTGTCTGTATCTGGTGACATCAGTCTTAACTTAATAGAAAATGTCTTATTTTGCCTTCTCCAATAACATTCACAAAACCAAAGGAGCTCTGATGTAGATTGCAGGATGTATTTTCAGAAGTGGGTTTGTTGGGACAAAATATTTGTCATGATAAAAGTTTGCTCATTAGAGCTGTAACTGTGTAGTTATATTTACGAAAAATTTGTGTTTTATTTACATTATCCATATATGGAATTTCATGGTCTTGTATTTATCATCATTTGTGAAATTATAGCATTTCTCTCAGTGTTTACTATGCACTGATGTGTATTTCAATATTAACTTATAAACAATTGTCAAAGAAAAACTTTGTGTGAGAACAATCCTGTTTAAACTTATTCAGGAGGTTTAAGCAGTATTTTTAAGAATTGGAATTTTATTTTATAATTTGGCCATACTTGCATCAATGCTTGTATAGTCCTTCAAAAAGGCAATTGGACTGTGCTTGCTTCTGTTTCTACCTTATGCCATTGCATTTTTTGTACTGTATTTTGCATACTAGTGGATATTAGTTACATTTGTCCTTTTCCATTGGACTGAAACATGGAAAAAGTAAAGAACACCTATGTCAGTGGTGCCTGTGCTCTGTATAACCTAAGCTGTTAAATCATGCTGGAGTGAAATCCGAGAGCCTCCAAGAGCACCAGCCATGGTTCAGCCGTGTCCTTGCTGCCGGGTGCTTTCTGTCCTGTGTGCAACACCCATGAGCCTCCAGATGAGCAATGTAAAATTAGTATAATCTGCTCCATTAGCTTAATGGGGCTCTGTGCAAAGGATCAACAAGAGCTGCTGGATGCACCTGGCTGAGCAGCTTTATGGCACATTGTTCCTCAGGAAGAGCAGCCCCGTTCTGTTCTCTGCTCTCCACCAGTGCTGGGGGGCCAGGGTTCTCTAGGAGCTGTGCTAATCTGCAGAGCAGAGTTGTGTGTGGAGGAGAAGAAGTGCTGGTTGTGCTGGAAGGTGCTGTCTGGGGCTTTGGCTCTCAGCTGCCCAGAGGCTGAAGCACCCACGTGTGCAGTGTGTGTTTTAGGACATTCAGGAGTGCTGCAACTGTGCAGTGGGACACCTGCCTGGTGGGAATGGTTCACAAACATGCTTTCAGGATGCAGGAGGATTAACTTTGTTCACAGACATTCCAGCACTCTCTGTGCCTCCTGCAGTTCATCAGAGCATCCCTGCAAGTTACCCAGTGTCTGCTGTAGTTTGAATGAGTCAAAATGCACTTGTGCTTTTGGGTAGAGCAGATTTGTCCTGCTCAGCAGTCTTGCAGCAAGGAAACTGGGTGTGTTCATGATCACAAAACCCTGGCCCAGAGTAAGCTCTGTCACTTATCCTTGGGTGACTGGTCATGAGTCATAACCTTAACACAGCTATCACACATTTGTTCATTAGCTTTTTTCATAGACTTGATAGTCCAGGAGCTGTGTCCACATTGCAAGGTTCTGACCTGATACAAACTCGGGGCTTGGAGTAGATGACCTCTAAAGGCCCCTTTCAACAAAGACTGTTCTGTGATTCTGTGCTCTGTAACTCAGATTTTTCTGGGAGCATGGGATGTGACCATGGGTTTATTTTATTCTAGCTTGCTTTTTTTTTTGTGTGTGTTTCTGCTGGATCAGATACCACAGGTCTCTTATCACACTAGTTCATAGGGTGGATGAAGTATTTTCTGGACCCAGCATTCCTTCCTTTCTGCTGCTGGTGTATTAGCCAGTGCAGGCTCCTAGCAGGGATGCTGTGGTTAATTTGACAAATTGTGACTCTGTTCCAGATTTGATGGTAAATTAATACTGATGAGAGCTCTTGTAGTGCAGAGCATTGGTGCTTGCAGTCCTCAGAGTGAAAAACTGTAGAGGGGTGCTGCACAGAGGGCTTACGGGGTTTTATTTATATATATACACACGTGTTTAAAAACTTCTGTGCACGTATAAACACACACAGAGAACTGTTTATTGCTTCTTGATAGGAGCCCAGCCAGTTCCCTCTGACTGGTTCTGTGGAGCCTGCAGAGGAACTCTCTCCTTTCTGACACTTGCTGCTACATCTGCAGACCACATTTATTAGAAACCATTGATGAAAATCAAATGCTCTGAGGCCTACTTAGAAAGAAGCAAAGACTAAGATCTTCATTCTTTCACATCATACCTGTTTCCAAGAGCCTGACAAGCCTAAAAGATGATTGAAGTTCGGGTTTGCCTGTTCTGAGTGCATGAAGTGAGTGCTAATAGCTTAAATGTTTCACAAAGAGAAGAATAAAAGCCAAAATCAGTGAGCTTGACCTTATGGGGAGAAGGGCTTCTGCTAATGCCCTGAACTGCTTCTTATTCCTAGAGCTGTTGAATAGCAGAAGAATGTTTTACTTTCCTGCTATAAAACTGCTCAGTCTTGGCTACTATTAGATTTTCATTAGGAAATCACCCTCAAAGTATTACAGGGAATAATGAAATTTTTGCAATTCTGAAAATTCAGACTTAGGAAATGAACGTATTCATTGCACAAAATTATTCTTTCAGGTATATCAGACTGCAGAATGGCTTATGTGCACTTTTGATTTCGGATTTGAATTACTTGGATGGTGCCCCAACATCTTCAGAGGAGGAGGAGGATAATGATGATTCTGAAGAGGGCAGTGATGAATATGATGACTCTGGAGCTGAGATCGAAGATGGCAGAGAAGATGATGATGAGTGTGATGAGGGGGATGAGAGTGAGGACAGTGATGGAGATAATGAGGATTTCAATGATTCTGATGACAGTGAATTAGAAGAGCTGGCTGAAAAGGAAGAGACAAGAAAGAGAGGTTGTTCAGAAAAGCAGGTATGTACTTAAAGCTGTAGGGTGCAAAAATATATAGTGAACTTTTCTTGAGGTCTGAAACCTTGTGATTAGGCGTTCAGATGTGACCTTTTTATTGTGCCTGTCCCAGTTGATTCATCTTGTATTTCTGTCATTTTCTTGAAGTGTTTCTTGAAGCAGCTTTTACTGAGAATGTTGTATTTTCTCTAGTCTGCAGCAGCCCTCTGTGTTGCTGTTGGCAGCTTCTCCGATCCTGAAGATCTGCCTGGATTAGCACACTTCCTGGAACATAGTATGTATCTGCTCCTATTTCATCTTCTCCAGCTTCAGTGCAAAAAGGGTGCTATGTAGCTCTGCATTTCTGAAGTATTTAGTATCAGTTCCTAATTTGGCTATTTGAGAATTTATTTTCACGAGCTTGTGATTTTATACAAATACTGACTTAGTAAGGAGTTCTTAGTATGGGAGAAGGTGTCTCTTACACTTTGCCAAGCTGTGCATTAGCTTATATCAACTTTAGTTATTACCATTAAATTGAGGGGAATTATGTTACCTGTGGCTTTATAGACCAGGTTGGAGCTATGGACCTTTGTCTGCTGGTAAAGGGTGATGAATTAGTAATGTGGACACAGAAACCATGTGAAGTTTCTGACCAGGTGTGTCTCAAAATACTGTTCTTGCCTGGTTGAGGCCAGGCCTGCCTGGGAGTACACTGTCAGAAGCAAACTGCAGCAGTTACTGGGCAGATCACCCAGGCTGTTGGCATTCAGTAATTTCCTCTGCCTGTGAGCTGTGGGTCAGTCATAGAGGGGTTGCTATAGCTGCAGTCAGGATTAACAGATTAATGTCATTTTGGCACTGTTGGTGATTTTTTGTTGCAGTGGTTTTTATGGGCAGTTTGAAGTACCCAGATGAGAACGGGTTTGATGCATTCCTGAAGAAACACGGGGGCGGTGACAACGCCTCGACGGACTGTGAGAGGACAGTGTTCCAGTTTGATGTGCAGAGGAAGTACTTCAAAGAAGCCCTGGATAGGTAACTTTGTATGAATGGTGATTAGGTGTTAATTAATGTCTGTAGGTGCCTCAGGAGCTTGGGTGTAGTTGTCCAGTTCTTAATTTTGGGGTGTTCAAAGCTGTTGCTGAACTTCCATAGCTACCTGCACTACAGCAGTGATACTGAATATAGGAAAGGGCTGTTTCCCTTTGGATATGTTGCTGGTTTTTTTTTTGCTGTGGGATTATGTAGGACCCATGTTTAAGTCTTAACACTTGCAGCTGTTTGATTGTTTTGGCACTCTTAAACTGGTAGCATTGATGACAGGAGAAATGTTATGCAATGTGGTAACTGATCAGAGAGAAGTGCTCCCAGAATCCCAGTGATTCATCCTTTGAAATGTCTGTCCTGGTAGAGTTACTGTTTTTTCTAAATTGTTGTTAGTTTGTTTCAGGCAGCCTTCAAAGTTACGGTACAATGTGTGTAGGTTATTCACTGCTGAATGTCTCTTTTGCCAGAAAGTGCTTAACTTGCTCTTTTGTGCTTTTGGAACAACAGAGCTCCACTGGTTGGCATGGTTTCCTTTAGTGAGAGGAATTTCTCATCCATAGGGGTGTAGATGAATATTTTTGATGCCATAAAATATCTCAGGAGGAGAGTAGGCTCCACTGCAAATTTACTTTGACACAAGAGCAGGTGTTTGCACATTTTTCCAAGTATAACTTAATTTTACTTTACTAGGCCAATTTCAGCTTCCGTTTGCAGATTAATCCAGTTTTTTAAGATGTTTGGAAGTGTGAAAGAATCAAAAAAATACAATTCAATCTGTCACAACAGCTTGCTTAGTGCAGAGGGAAACAGAAATTAGGAGTTCTGTAGGACAGCTTCTCATACAAAGGAGATAAATGAGTGCTGAGGATGAATTCTGCTCATTCAAGCACTTGTGGATCTGAAGAAATGGAAATACATCACCTTTCAGTTGTCTTCAGTGTAATGGGTCTTCTGGCCATAGAACTCCATCACGGATATATTACTTTTAACCTTTTATTGCTCTTAACCTTTTGCTTCAGCCAGTTCAGTTTTTCATTAAAAAGCCTCAGCAAACAAAACAGAACTATTAGATTCTCTGGCAGCCTTCTGCAGAGTCTCCATGCCCTGCAGATCTCTCCCTTTCCGGTGCTCTACTCTCTGAGGATACAGAAGAAATTTATTTGGATCACAATGCTGACTTTTATAGTAGATAATAAATGGATGGATATAGAAATGGATATAGAAACTTGTGTTTCATGACAGTTTGTTTCCTGGAGTTAGGAATAAACTTCCCCTGTGGTCATGTTGTTCCTGAGGAACAACTGGGGATTTCCTCTGAAGCATCTGATACTGGTCCCTATCAGCTCCAGATTCCAGACTAGGTGGATCACTTGTCTCATCTGGTGTGATCATTCTTAGGATGTAATGCCAATAGTCCTGCACCCATTAGTGCCATGTCCTCCTGCATCCAACCAATTCACTCCCACTCTGGAGGTTGGAAGCCCTGCCCTTTGCTTTCTGATGGCTTTTATCTTTAAGACATTATAGTCAAGAATGACATAGCTTGTAGAAAGTCAAGCAACTTTGTAAACCAAAAGAGTAGATGTTGGATTTCATTACTGGGGTTTTGCTCTAGTTTAATAGACACTGAAGAAAAGAATATGATTTTTTCTGTTCCATAGGTGGGCACAATTCTTTATTCACCCATTAATGATCAGGGATGCAATAGATCGAGAAGTGGAGGCTGTAGACAGTGGTAAGTAAGAGAATATTTTCCTGTGTGTTTAGCCCATCTTCTTAAAACAAAACCTACTTTGTAACACTGTTTATTGTTTCTGTGTTGAATTCCCCTTCTAAGCACTTCAGTAAACTTCACGTAACTTACCAGAGAGATTAAACTCTTGAATTGAAGCTTTGTGGCTGTTAGACATCAGTGGCTTTTAGAGGAAGAAAGACTGGATGTGGTGCCAGCACTGTGAGAGTTTACCCTCACATTTTCATTAATTGGAAATTAATAATCTGAAGTGGTTTGGCAGTAACTGGCAGGGCAGTTACATGAGCATGTGGGTGCTCTGCAGTGAACAAAATGCCTTTAGCTCCAGCACAGCCCCAGAGCTCTCTCCAGTCCTGTGCAGAGTTAATACAATAAGTTGAGGTGATTTTACTTGTCTCCTTATTCTAACACCTGAATAACTAAAAAGTCACTTCCCAGAAGGAAATTAAACCGGGCACAGAAGTGAGTGGAGTGTTGATTTTCTTATATGTGATGGATACGCCAAGACTGCCTCTAAAATGTCACTGTTTTAGGAAAAAAATAGCAGATATCACAACTAGGTCAAATATTTATTCCAAGTAATTTTCTTTATCTGTCTTCTGGCAAGGAAAAGTGGGCAATTTGATCTTTGAATTTAGATAAAAGTCAGTGTAAACAAGGACCTGCCTTTGAGTTAAGGTGTGGTTCTTCAGCAGCTTTAGCTATTTTACACCTTGGTGGTGCAGAACCAGTCCTTCCCTTGCAGTGACACTGTGGTAATGTGCTGCCCAGGAAATGGTGTTAGCTTGCTGTACTGGCTGCAGGAGAGCCCAGCCACAGGAATTAGTTTACAGCTCTGCTGTACATGGTTGTTATTACCAGCAAAACAGGAGTGGGAAAATGCAGTTCAGGAGGGTGAATTGATTTTGGCAGAGCCCCATATGTAGATTAGTGTAAAGTGGTTGAAAAACTGCATTTTTAGAAACTTTTGCTCACCTTTCAATTTCTTATTTCATTATTAGGCTAGAGGTTGTTTTATGTGACATATGGTAGAAACAGGTTTGTAATTGTTCTCTGGCTCTTACTGCAGGGCCTGATCCTGTATAATATTGATGGCCTTTTGTCCCCATTGAACTTAACATAGTCAGAGCATTCAGACAGGACAAGTTGGTGCTTTACATGCTTTTCCTTCTGAACCCTTTCTTTACTTCTCAGCTACATTTTCCTTTTATATTAATTACTATTAGCAAGTCCTCTTTCTTATTTCACTACTTCATGCATATAGTAAAAGAAATTCCAGACTGCATCTGTGTGGTATGTCTCCTTTTCAGTTTGGCTGGGATTTGTGCTTTGTTTTGTGGGAACATGATGTCAAACTTTGATGCATGCCGCTGCAAATTCTTATAATTAACAGAGTATCAGCTTGCAAGGCCCTCTGATGCAAACAGAAAGGAGATGTTATTTGGGAGTCTTGCCAGGCCTGGACATCCTATGAAGAAATTCTTTTGGGGTAAGTCCTGAATTTCTGTTATAAAATGGTAATGATACTTAAACTTTTAACCACTTAGAAGTTTGAGTGGTTAGATGCACTAACATGAACTATCGTATCACAGCAACCATTTAACTTGTTCAGAAGAGTTGAAGCAATTATCCATTTTACAGGAAAATGGTTGTGAATAAAAGCAGCTGTCTCATTTTTAAGATACACTTCTTTCTGGTACTGCTTTTTCCTGATGTTATAACTGGGTGGACAAGGTGTATAATTATGGAACTTTCTCTTGACACAAAGGTGGTGCTCTCTGAGTCATCTCCATCTTGCTTAATCTTAGTTTTTTTGCTATTAGAATTTCCTGGAAAAATAAATTATTTCTAGTTGTATGTCTAAGGAGGCTTTTCAAAGTAAATAATTCACTGTTGAACTTCTGGGAGTTAGACCTTCACAGCCACGTGAGGGGAGCAGAATGGAGATTTGTCCTTCTCTTGGACAATCCAGTCCTCACTCCCTCACCCTTGTGGTGCTGGTGAGTGTATAAATAGCAGTGTGATTGATGAGTTACTAGCTTTGAAGTGTAGCTTGTTTTTATAAATTTCTGTGGTGACATGGAACTTCGTATTTCCTCCTCTTTTTCCCTCTGCTGTTCTGCAAGTTCCATTGGTGAGGGAATAGCTGGCAACACACAGTGAGCTGTGGGAGATGTGATAGTGCAGGAGGACTCTGGCCTTCCTTGTCATAAAAATATCAGCTGCCCTTTGGATAAGAATCAGAAATCAGAAAATACCTGGTTTCACTTAATACTCCTTTCACTCCAAATTTTTGTTAGGTATTTTTAATGTGCTTTACCATGATTAGACCTAGGGAGGAAAGTGGATTCTCACTATGTGTGTTCTTGCTGTAAGCACTGTGTGGATAACTAACCCTGCCTCCCCTTTGATGTTTGCAGGTAATGCAGATACGCTCAAGCACGAGCCCAAACTGAACAATATTGACACCTACACCAGGCTGAGGGAATTCTGGCAGCGCCATTACTCTGCTCACTACATGACTTTGGTTGTCCAGTCTAAAGGTAACATCAGTTGCTCCTTAAAAACAGCCTCATTGCTGCTGTTGGTGCTTTTGGAACCAGTCCAGCTGTAGCCCAAGCCAGTCTAGTAGCTTGTCCAGTCCTGCAGAGGGTATTTATATGTAGATTTTAGCCTGGTTTCCAAATGAAACAAGATCTGAGCAATTGTGCTGTGTTATTGTCATCCTGCTGCTTCTTGAGAAACCTTTTGAATGGGTTCCATATTAACACAGAAGGGAAAATCTCAAAGATAACATTTCAGAAATAATCTTGTAGCAATGAAGAGTCAAACCACTTAAATGAATTAATGCTGCTGGTTTCTCTGCCATCAACAGTGAAACTCCTCAGCAAGTGATGGGGAGACTGAGACTGAATCTCCCAGTTGTCTTGTTTGTCTAGGAGGAGTAGAAGTTCTATTTTTTTCCCCCATAGCTTGAAAAATTCTATACAAATGGATTAGAATTTTATTTCAGTGGAGAACTGCAGACCTATGGGTTGTTTCTGCTAAGAACAGAAGAAACACATTTCTCAGAAGTTCAAGTTAGGTTTGTGTTTAGGAAGGAGTTTTGTTGAATGCTAAAACTGATTGCAATTCCCATCTCTAAAATGGAGATGGTAATAATAGAGGCATTCTTTTCTTCTCCTTTCCTTTTAATTTTGGTCTAGACAGTAAACTACGTAGAGTGCTGAATGCCTCTTGAATAGTCATGAAGTTAGTGATGGATTGTAATATTTTCTGTGGTGTTTGGGGAAAAAATGGTGGTAACTGATAACCAGCCAGGTCAATTTTGTATTTCCTTCTCTGTTAAACAAACCCAACAGTGAATCCTCTCCCTACCCCATCCAGCCTTTTTTACTGCTGTTTTTTACATATACAACATCACTTTTGGAGTTCAGAATGGTTGCTTAAACAAGCAAAGTTTTTATTTTAAAAATCCTTCTGGTTTGTGACTTATTTCCCTCAGAAAAGAGGATGGGGAGAAGGAATCCTTAGGACTGCAGGACTGCGTTTGAGGGAGAAGACTACTGTGTATAATCGGGAGAGTCGTGGAATGAGTTGCAAGTCCTGGTGATTTTGTGATCCCTAAGACAGTAATTCCTTCTCCCAGTCACTCCAGACACTACTGAACGTTAAATCCCAGTTGTGTCAGCCTGGGATTCGAGCACCCTACACAAGCCCAGAGCTGTGACCACGGATACAGCTCAACGAATGTTAAGAATTGGCTCAAACCAACAGCTTTGAAGTTTATAATTTAGAACTTTGCAGTTTTCAAATACACTGACTTGCAGCCTCTTTGAAATAACTGAACTGATGAGATAAGGTAACTTGTCTTAGATCTTGAGGAAATTGCATTTCTGTCTTCTTTCTTTTTTAGAAACACTGGATACATTGGAAAAGTGGGTGACAGAAATCTTCTCTGAGATCCCAAATAAGTAAGATTCATTTGATGCATAAAGACATTGCAGATGATAAAATTATCTCTTCTTAAAATGACATTAAAAAAATCCCTTACTGGAGAAACAAAGGAAATTACCATTTGTTAATTAACATTATCTGGAAAAAAAAAAGGCAGCTTTTTAAATTAAAGACCACTGTTAATTGTTCCAGGAAGACTTTGTTTCTGCTTAACAATTATTTAGGCTGTGGGCTGTGTAGTGCTAACTTGAAGCAGTGTTTGCTTAATATGTGCTGATGCCTTAACTTTGATAAGTTATTCAAACTTAGGTTATCATTTCACATTGCTTATCTTTGCTTTGTGTTAAAAATAATTAGAAGCAGAATTAATTAACATCATATCTGGAATTTAAGTCTCATTCTTAGGGGGACAGTGGGTTAGAAATAAATCTTTTTTTTAATGGTTCACTCCAATATGCCCTCTAAAAAGGGGGTTCTGCAAAAGCTCTGCTAACTTGAAAAGCATTTTTTCCCTTTTGCAAGATAGTTCTTTCTGTGGTGCTTGGAAATGCTCTTGTGAGAGCCTAATGCCATTTAGAGACACATTTGTCTGTCCTGGCCACACCCCTCCTAATCCCTCCTGCCCCACAAGACAATCCATCAGGATTCCTTGGGTCTAGGGTGAACTCAGGGTGTTGTTTGCTGTTCTTGGCTGTACAGAAGCAGGTTTTGTGCTTCTTGTACAGAAGGAAGGGGAGGTGTTGGGGTGGTATCCACATCTTGGTTAATTGCTCAGGTGTGTGGGCAGGCTGCCTCCCAGGCAAACCTCCCTGGGGCTGGGGGGATGCTGGGCTGCACCCTTAAAAAAGGGCCCTTTCCAGGCTCTCTGGTGCCCTGCAGAGCTGTGGTCCTGATGCCTTTGAATATTTCAGTGTAGCCTTGAACCCCTGCCAGTAACATCACACTTCCATTTTGCTTTTAAGTGGTTTACCCAAACCCAGCTTTGGCCATCTGACTCAGCCTTTTGACACACCAGAGTTTCACAAGCTTTACAGAGGTAAGTGAAATGGATTTAAATGTTTTGAATACCTGAATACTGAAAGAAATTTTCTCTGGGTGATCCAGATACTTTATACAGTATTTCTGTGTGGTTTTAAATAGTTTTTAACTAATCTTTCTGCATTATGTAAAATTACTTATCTCTGTCTCATCATGTATATTTATAATTATTTTATTTGTGTCCAGTTGTTCCAATCAGGAAAGTTCATTCATTGACCATCACTTGGGCACTTCCCCCACAAGAACAGTATTACAGGTACACTGTGCTGCATTTTACTTCTACCTTGTTTAGGCTGTGAATAATTTATTGACTTTCACAACAAACCAAAGAATCTCATTTACTTGTCTAACAGATTACTTTGGTTCAGGTAGGGGGGCATTTTAAAAATGAATTCAACTGCTGCAGATACAGTTCCCTTTCCTCACTGACTCAGATCAGTCATTATGTTCTGAACTCCCACACTTTCAGCTTATTATCTTAATTCTGCCTGAAAATGCAAAACTTGCCCTGAAAAAAGAGACAGTGCATATTTTAGTCATTAACCCAGTGATTTGAATTCTTTCTGTGAAATGTGTTACCTCCTGGCATCTAATCTCCTCCAAACTTTCTCTTAGGGTGAAGCCTCTTCATTATATTTCCTGGCTGGTGGGACATGAAGGCAAAGGCAGTGTTCTTTCTTTCCTTAGGAAAAAGTATGTGCTTTGATCTCATTCAAATACAGATAAACTCTATTTTGTGTATTTATATTTTCTATAGATATAAAAGCAGGCCAAGCCTGCCTTTTTTTTTCGTGTTTTGTAGTGATATTCTGTAAGGTGATGATAAACCCAGGTAAGAAATAAATGGGCTCTTTGTCTGTGATTCATGGATCAGCAGTATTTCTGACTGATCTTTGAGATCTCCAAAATGTTACATAGCTTTTTCACTGTTTTTCTTGAGTTCTGTATCCTGAGGTCACATCCTTAAACTGGAAAAGCTTTGTATAATCTGTAACTGGATTGAAAGCCTCTGAAATAAAGATACACTGTGATATACTGCTTGTAGCTAAGCTCAAACAAAGCTGAAAGGATTAATTAATAAGTACCTTTCACTCTTCCATAGGTTTTGGGCCCTTGCATTGTATGGAGGAAATGGAGAGACAGGATTTGAACAGAACTCCACTTACTCCATTTTCAGCATTTCTGTGACTTTGACTGATGAAGGTTATAAGCACTTCTATGAGGTATGGTGTCCTGCAGCTTGTTTTTCCTGCTGTTTCCCTAATGTCTGGAAAAATGAATCTTTTCCTTTCTGTCTGCAGGTGGCCCACGTTGTGTTTCAGTATGTGAAGATGCTGCAGAGAAGGGGGCCAGATCAAAGGCAAGTGTTTGCCACTACAGCAGATATTTGTGGTGGTGTCCTTCTCCATTATCCTGTTGTTTGTAGTGTTTGCACTTTTTGTGGAGTTCCTGGAGCATAAACAGGGAGTCATTAGTAAAGCTTGTCTATGTGGAAAACATGTCAGTTTAAAAACATTTAAAAAGAAATTTTCTAAATGTTTATGCTTATGTCTTGGTGTTTTTCAGTTTCACTTACTGTGATGTGATTCCTTCAGTTTAGTAAGCTGAACTAGTATAGAGGTCAGGTGCAGTTCTGTGTTCATTTTAAATGAATTTGTTGAGCCAGGTCTGTGGAAGTCAGGATTGGGTGTTCTGGTGTTAGCCTAAATTTATGTTAATTTGGTATCAGATTTTGACTCTTCTTAGTTAACTCTCTTTCTCTTTGGAAAATAGAAGAACTTTCTGCCAGTTCTGAGAAATGCTGTTTTGGGAAGTGCATTTAATATTGGCTTTTGTGTCCTGTACCTCAATGAATCATTGATCTCACCATTGATGCCTTTCCTGGAAGGCTTCTTTTTTAAGATTCTTGGTAAAAGTTGTGGAATAGTGGAGAAAATCTGCTTTTATTATCCTCTTCCTCCTTTGCAGAATATGGGAAGAAATACAAAAGATTGAAGCTAATGAATTTCACTACCAGGAGCAGGTATTTATCCACTGTTCTGACATAGGTAAACCATGAAAAGTGTTACCTTTTCATTTTGAAACACATTTTCAAAGTTCTATTCGAGAAGAAATACATTGTGCACTTAATGAGGCTATATTTGGCTGAAAGGAGATGTATTCTAGGCAGAGAAATACTGAGATTTTTCCCTAACAGAATTTAATATTGATTTTTCATTCCTTACCTGCTAGGTAGGCTCTTTAAGTTTAGACTTTTTCACTCCTACTACCTTTAGCCATGTTCTGTTTCTTACTAGGTAACTTGTTTTTTTTTCTTTGAATGGCACTGAAATTTCCTTTTGGGAAAACAAATCCATCCATACAAATACCACATACAGCAGGAACATAGATTTGTGTGTGCTTTTGTGACAGGGTTGTGAATCCCAGGGGCAGAAGAATGACTTAGGCATGGCACCCCAGTTTTCTGCTTGGTGGATGGAGCTGTGCTAAGGAATGATGGTCTCAGAGGCAGGGCTTGGCACGAATGGTTAGGGGCTGCCCAGGAGAGGTTTAATGTTTCCTCAGGTGTTTGGTGTCTTAAGAAATCCTTGGGCATGTTTCCCACTACATTTACAAGACACAGATGTGCCAAACTCAGTTCTTTCCAGGTGTACTGTGCTCTCTGTCTGACCCAGAATCTGTGCAGTCCTGTGCTGACTGGTGCAAACACCCCAAAAGCACTTAGCAAGAAGCTGAGCAGCCTAGTCCTCCAGGCAGCCTTACCTTGCTAAAAGGCAATGTGTATTTCATGTTCAAACAGGAGAATCTCCCCCTCCTCACCCTGCACATCATGGCAGGGAGCTGGGGAAAGGAGCAGAGCCAGAGGTACTCGTGCAGCAGCAGCAGTTCCTTGCCTTGTGCTTTCCGGGTCACCTTAAATCTTGAATTGTTGCAGGGCTCTGCTTGTGTCCCCTGGAGGCAAGGAGTGCATTCTGCTGGGTCTTTAACTTAGTAGATTCCATGACTGTAAACTGCATAATCAAGGTTTCTTCTACAAAGATGATGTGTATAAAATTTCAGAATTCTCAGGAGACTGAACATTAGATATGGTTATGAAACATATTTAATTTAATAACCGAAACGAAATGCTGTAACAAGCACAGCATCAAACTCATGCTCAACACATCTGACTAGTCAAGCTCTTCTCAGAACAGAAAATTGGTATCTTGGGTTTCTAATTATGTGACAAATAGCTTTATTTCTTTGCTTGCAGACAGATCCAGTTGACTATGTGGAAAACCTTTGTGAGAACATGCAGTTGTTTCAGAAGGAAGATTTTCTGACAGGAGACCAGCTCTTGTTTGAATACAAGCCGGAGGTAAATGTTCTTTGAACTCTGATTATATGTTTTGATGTAAGGAAAACATGTGCATACTGTGTAATACAGGCATGTGTACAGGCATTTGTAATTAAACATAATGCAGGCACAGGTTTTGTATTAATTGAAACACTTGTGTTCAGAAAGTAAATCTGTTTTGTAAGCTTGTTATGTCTTGTTCTTCCTACATTCCAACTGAGAAGTCTTTGCTGGCTCAGGCAGTCAGAGCTGCATTTGAACTGAAATATTGTCTGGAACTTGTAGATCATTGCTGATGCCCTGAACCAGCTCAGCCCTCAGAGAGCCAACCTGGTTTTGCTGTCTGCTGCCAACGAAGGCCAGTGTCACCTCAAAGAGAAGTGGTTTGGGACTCAGTACAGCATGGAAGGTAAAACAGCAGCAGGGGCTGAGAATGTCTGATTCCTGCATTAGAGGAAGGGAAAGGGTGACAACACAAAATACAAGTGCGTGGAAGTGGGAAAATGAATCCTCAGTGCTTTATTGAGCTCACCATTGGTCTCTGTGCCACCCAAACCTGCTCTTTGTTTGCTGCCAGTGGGTTCCCACTCCTGCAGTTCCTTTGGGAGGCAGAGGTCCCAGCGAGCTCCACTTGGCTGCCATTCAGGGGAAAGAGCACCAATGGAGCACAGGGTGTAGGGGGAGCTGGGTTACTGAGGCAGACTTGATTTGCTTTTTAATAGGACTGCTTCAGTCCTGCTCCAGAAGATTTTGTAGGAAGGGATTTGGAAAGAGTCCTGAGGAATGGGGTGATGTTAAGAAACTCCTGTGATACTGCAGATCTTTCTGGAGATTGGGAAAAAATGTCTGGAAATAGGATGGCCTTCCCTTCCTGTTGAACTAATGCATTTCATGGTTTTTAACAGATATTGACAAGTACTGGAGTGATTTATGGGACAGTGACTTTGAGTTAAATCCGGATTTACACCTTCCAGAGGAAAACAAATACATAGGTAAGGCACCTGGGCATGAGTGAAATCTTCCCCAGTGATTTATTTGAGAATTTGCTGTGGTTTAGAAACAACCTAGACTGGTATCAACCAGTTTTTGCAAATTAAAAAAACATGAGCACTCTGTTCAGCTGGATTTTATTTACTCATCTTTTATTTATAAGCTCAAGAACTGAGTTATTTTAAGGTATATAAAATTACAGATGATATATCCATAACAGAGCAGGCCTCACAGTCAATGAGAGTTAATACAGAGCTCCAGACACCTTAGAAGAGAATTTTATGAAATGAAAGCCAGGACTTGTGTCCTGGATGGAATGTGATGCCAACACTTCTGCTCTGCTTCTGCCACTGTTCTGGTGTGGAAGTGAAAAAGGGATCTTCTTTGGGTCCAGGAAAGTACTGTCACAAATAATTTAGAAAACTGGAGGGGAAAAATGTGTTTTTTGATACTTTTGAAGACTTAGTGAATTTAGCCTGATTGTGTCTGTGAAACACACTAACATGTGATTTTGGTGTGATTTTTCTCTTTGTTAGCCACCGACTTTGCTTTGAAAGTTGCTGACTGCCCCGAGACAGAATATCCAGTCAAAACACTCAGCACACAACAAGGCTGTCTCTGGTACAGGAAGGATGATAAATTCAAAATCCCAAAAGGTAAATGCCTGAGGGCTTTCTGAATAGCAAGACCCCGTTTTTACCAGCTGGAATTTATTTGAAGGCAAATAACCTGTAGTAGTGTTCACCATTTAAACTGAAGTGCTTGCTGTCAGCTCTTCCATGGTGCTTTTGATATGTTTATTAGCTACAATAAAAGAGAAGCAGGTGAGCTAAGGCAACAAAGACACCCTGCTGATACCTCAGGTTGAAAAGTGGAATCACTGAAATTTACTGACTTCTGAACAGTCTGTGTGGGGACAGGATTGGGCAGATAGAATATGCTGTTGAGACAAGGGCTTGAGAAGGAAGGAGCACATTAATTAGAAGGGACATAGTCTCTTCTACAGAAAGAGAAAAATACAGCCTGGATCTGAGACAAGGGTGTAAAATATATTGCTGCTTTCAAGCAGAATGTCAAAGATTTTAGTGTCTCTTAAACAGATGCTCTGTGAAGTTTTTTTTTTCTATTTATAGTGGTCATGCCATGGGAGTATTCTGAAAAGCACAGCTTTGTTTTCTAATACTTGGTACTTCAAAGGGAAGATTTTTGGAGTAAGAAGGAGAAGACATTTAATGATGACTTAAAATAAGAAAAAAAGTGTTATAGATGAATGACCATTTTCATTAAACTCAATTGTCACCAAAGAGCAACTTGGTGGAAATATATTTGAGTTCAGAAAGTTGTCACTTTCTATACAATTGCTCATTGAAATTTCCTTTTCCTCCCCAGGTTATGTTCGATTCCATCTGATCTCTCCATTGATACAGCAGTCTGCAGAGAAGTGAGGATTGTATTGTTTATGCTTACCTTGCAGAGTAACTAAATTACCATACCTAGTGAAAAATGGGGAAGAGACTTTCATTTTAAGCAGGAATAGGATAAGGTGTCGTTTTCTCACATCCTTCCTCCTTCCTTGTGGTTTTATCTGCAGTTTGGTGATGGTGGCTCTGCAGCAGGTCCTGCCTGTAGCCAACAGATGTGTTAGGAGTTCATGGTGTGGTATTCCCCAGGGCAAGTCTGGGGAGAAGCAATGTAACAGCAGCAGTGCTCAGAGAAGGAGCTGCTCCTGAAAAGAGCAGTCCACAGTCATGTCCTGAGCATGTCCCAGCATCCTGGGAGCCTGCAGCAGCAGGAGAAGAGGCTGCAGCAGCCTTGAGAAACCAACTGTGGGTCAGGCAGAGCAGTTCTGGGTGCAGTTCTGGGTCTGCTGCACTTGGCTTGCCTCAGGCTGCCATTGCCACTTGTAACCAGTGTCACAGTGCTGTTGTCATAAGCCTGCCAAGGCCTGCACAAATCATGTTTTGGGAAAGCCTTTTTAAATCTGTTTTCATGAGGTGTGTTAGTTTAATCTTTGAATTGGAATCCAGGCAATAACAAAAACCTGAAACTAGGGACTGCAATTTCCAGGTTGTGTAGCCTGCTTTGCTCTAGTTTATTATTATTTTTTACCTTGCTCTATCTTAATATTATTTTTTACCTTGGTACATAAATAATCATCTCATTACTCAAGTATTGAGCATAACTGAGTCTATCTGTTCCCCATGCCTTTACACAAAGTAAAATAATTTCATTTGCTGTGATTTTTCCATGTTTTGAGCGTTGTCTTGTTAAAATGTGCATTCTTACCTTGAAGAAATCTTAAATCTTGTGAAGCTGGAATCTTTCACATTGCAAGGACATCCTGACACATTGCTGAATGTCCAGATAGTTTTTAAGTAGTGTCACGTGCTTATTGCACAAAGGGAAACCTGCATTCTCTATTTCTGTTTTTTTGGAAAATGTATTTTTGAATCTCATTTCACACAAATTCCATTTTTGTTGGAATTCACTGCATGTACCATCAAGCTCATTGGGCTTAACTTTCATATTTAGTCCATCCTTTTTTTCCTTCTTTTTAACCCCCTGCCCTTTTCTCCCTCCAGCATAGTGTTGTTTGATACATTTGTAAACATCCTTTCCCACAACCTGGGGGAACCAGCTTACGAAGCAGACGTGGCTCAGCTGGAGTACAAGCTGGTGGCTGGAGAGTACGGCCTGATCATCAGAGTGAAAGGATTCAATCACAAACTACCTGTAAGCTCTGCTCCTCCCCTCATTGCTTTTATGCCTGCAGCTTTGCAGTGTGTGTGCTTTTCTGGAGCTTTGAATGGTTGGATGAGGTGTGTTAAATAGGAAAATTGGTCTCTGGCAGGGTAACGCAGCAAATGTGCTGCTTTTTCTTGTGCTTACATGTATAAAGATGGAATTGTGTGAACTTACACAAGCTCAAATTACTGACTTCAGGCTGACTTAAATCTTCCTTTTAAGTAATAATTGTATCTCTATTAAAATTTTAACAGCTTTTCCTATAAAAAGAGCTTTGTGTCTCCCATGGCCATAAAGAGGATTGGAGCCTTTCCATCTCTAAGTTGTGCCTATTTGCATGATGTCTGGAGAAGGGTGTCTGAAAAGAGATTCTGGTTTCAATTTGACTTTAGAGATCCAGCTTCTGAACATGCTCATTTTGGGTGCAGATTTTCTGTGTTGGCTTGCTGAGAGGATTGGGGGATCCCTGTTCCCATTCCCTAAATGCTGGCCATGTAAGACATGGCAGGCCCAGAGGGGACACAGTGAAGAGGAGACAACCATCAGCTTCCATTGCAAGAGCTTTGCTGGAGCTTTAAGACCATTAATCACCTGTCAGACTTTTTAATAGGAGTTTTAACAGAAAAAGCCAAATATGCAAGCAGCAGGGTCTGAATATTCTCTTTTTTAATCCTGAATTATGTCTCTGTTGTGATGTCATTGTGCTGGTCAGCTGTAAAAGTAAAAAATGGAATACTGAATACAGAAATGTTGGGGATTCCAGGCCAGATTTGTTTCAATAGAATGTGGAAACTCCTGTTGATTTGGGATATTGAGCTAATTCACTGTGTAAAAACACTGCCCTTCTGAAAGGGTTATTTGGGATAGAATTGTTTGGTGAAGAACATCTGGCAGAATGGAGGAATGTGCTTTAGTAATGCTCCATGTCTCAATAATGATAATTTTATTAATGATAATTTTATATTATTGTATAGCATTAAATTAAACCAACAAAAACCCCAACTTAAAACTGTTCTCTTTACAGCTTCTATTTCAGCTCATCATCGATTACTTGTCTGACTTCAGCTTTACTCCAGCAGTTTTTGAAATGATAACAGAGCAGCTGAAGAAAACATACTACAACATCCTCATTAAACCTGAGACTCTGGCCAAGTGAGTTCTGGGGGAGGGCAGCAGTGGCTGAGCAGCAGGTGCTGAGGCTGAGCTGAGGAGCTCAGGGATCCCTGCTCTGTGCTCCCAGGGCTTGTTCCAGGCTTTGCTCATAGCTTAGGGAGCCCCAACAGCTCTGCAGCAGCGGGTCAGACGCGTGGCCAGACCCGACAGCCAGGGAGCTGCTGTCTGGCAGTGACCTGGAGCCAGCAGCAGCTGCTGGGGGAGGGCACAGTCAGCCACAGGCTCCTGGGAGCCCTCTCCCTGTCTGCAGTCAGGAGTGGCATCTCTGGCATCCAGCAGCTCCTGATGTGCTGTGCTTGTGTTCCTGGCCCTGCAGGGACGTGCGGCTGCTGATCCTGGAGCACGGCCGGTGGTCCATGATCGACAAGTACCAGACGCTGATGAAGGGGCTCTCCATTGAGGCCCTCTCCGCCTTCGTCACTGCCTTCAAGTCACAGCTCTTCGTGGAGGGTCTCGTGCAAGGGAACTTCACCAGCAGGGTGAGTGCAGCCCTGCCAGTACCAGTGCTCACACTGGGCTTTAGCACACTGAACTCTGATGCTGCCTCTCTTCTGGCAGTCTGGAATCTCGTGGGTACTGGGCAGCTTCACCTCCAACACCTCAGGAGTGCTCGTGGGGATAAGCCAGTGATCTGGCAGTCACCAGTTGCCAGTTTGAACAGAAGTTTCCAGGAATTTGGATTTAAACTGCTGATAGGAAAAAATGTAGTAGATGTCTGTAATCTATTTTTCCTGTTGCCACCATTTTTTATATTGTTTGGTGTATTGATATATTTGATATGGAGAAATGCCCGCAGTGGTGCCACAGGAGGAGGCTTCCCTCAGAGCACATTTATCCTGGGAATTTTACTGCCTGCATGGTTTGGTTAAACCTGAGTGCCAAACTCACTGTGGAGTTTGGATGCAGTAAGGATAACTGGTGCTATTTCTTTGGCTCGTGCCTTCTCATTCTAGAGACATAACAGTGCAAAAAGCAGTGTGGAGCTTCTCTGCAGTGTGGTGCAGAGGAGGCTGGAGGGACTGGGGACAATGTGAGGAACAGGGATGTAGGGAGCAGGACAGCTCAGCTGTTCTTTGCTTGGGGCTCACTCTCTCAAGTGCTGCCCTGGAGTGTGTGGTTGTGAATTGGGGTAATAATTCTCTTCTAAATAAAACTGATGGCTTTGCTTTCTTCCCTAGGAAGCAAAGGATTTCCTGAATTATGTTGTTCAGTGAGTATCTCTTGACTCTTTAATTGCTTATTATATGGAAACTATAATCAAGAGAAGATTCTTTTCTGGAGGAGGGAGTCAGAGTGGGAGTGCTGAGAAATTCCCTTCTTCCCTCTGGTGTTTGCAGGAGGTGGCTGTTGATGGTGGCAGTTTAAGCAGACGTAGTTCTGGTTTGGGGAAGGGGAAAATAACATCAGACCAAGTGTGTAAATGTCTGGGTGTTGCTCTGGTTTTGGCCAAGGTGTGAGCAGATGTTTGAAGTTGTGCTGTTTGTGCTCCCCCAGAAAGCTCCACTTTGCCCCCCTGGCCCATCCCTGCCCTGTGCAGTTCCGGGTGGTGGATTTGCCAAACACCCACCTGCTCTGTAAGGTGAAAACTCTCAACAAGGGTGACGCCAACTCCGAGGTGACAGTCTATTACCAGGTAACGTGTGCTGGGGCTGTGCTGGCCTGGTCCCCCTGGCACCACCCCTCCTTGAGAGCAGGCTCTGCACAGGGATGTCACAGAGGGGACACAGACACCTCATGTGAGCACAGGCCCTTGTGCCCCAAGGCTGAACCCAAGTGGAATTCCCTGTGGGGGGTTCCCTAAAACCAACACCTCCCTTCCTATACTGGTGCTGGGAGCTGGGTTAGTGCTGTGGTGGCTTCCTGGTGTCCCTAGCTCTGATCTTGGGTGCTGGGCTTGGCCTGTCCCCTCAAGGAAAACCAGAACTTCTCATCTGTCCCTGCTGTGAATTGTCCCTCAGTGCTGCAGTCCAGGCTGAAGAGTGTGTCACAAGTCACCTTGGCCTGAGCAATCACATTAAACCCACTGTAAATTCTTCATTCTCTTTCCAGTCAGGTGCCAGGAACCTGAGGGAATACACCCTGATGGAGCTGCTTGTGGTAAGTTTGTGTTTGTGCCTCCTAAGTCAGCACAGTGTCTCCCTGAACACTGCTTGGAGCTTTGGCCACGAGGCTGACTGGCCCCAGCGTGTTCCATTGCTGCCCCTGGCTGAAATGTCTGGGTGCTGCAGTGATGGACACTACAGGAGGCTGTTCCTGTAGCTCCCAACCCACAGGACTGAGCCCTCTTAATGCAGTGGTTGTGGCTGGCCAGGGGCACTTCAGTGTCCCTGTGCTCTGTGTGGAGCCCATGAGGGGCTGCAGGGCAGTGTCACCTCTGCTGTACCTTTGTGCTGTTTCAGATGCACATGGAGGAGCCTTGCTTTGACTTCCTGAGGACCAAGCAGACCCTCGGGTGAGTTCACTGGGAGGAATTCTCCTGCACCTGCTCCTACACCCCTGCTTTGACTGTTCTCTGGTGGTTTTACTCTGGGAGTCCTTCCTGCACAGTGGCTAATCCTCAGTTACTGTAATGGAAACAGCAACATCAACACTTCAAAACCAAAAGCACCCATCAATACAAGGTGCAAGCCAAGTTGCTTTTGACTCTGTAAGAATTGCATCTATTACCAGTGTGTTAACTTGGAATTATTTAGCATAAAGTTGTTCCTTGCACTTTCACACGCAGCCCCCCCTTCCCCAGGGCTGTTTTCACAGCAGCTCTGTGGTGCTGAACAGCCTCCCTCAGAGGAAGCCTGCTCCCCCAGGAAACTGGATCAAGCTTTTCACAGCTCTGGGTCTCTCACTCTGCTTAGATGAGTTTGCAGGAACCCAAACATGAACACTCCCAAGTTTAAAAGGATTTCCTAAAGCTGAGAAACACTGAAAAGCAGCAATGCAGAAAATAAAGAAAATAAGACTATTGCAAATTTAGATCTCAGATCTTTCTGTCTAAAATACCAACACTATTTTAACTTGCAGCATGTCCTGTAAATGAAAAGTTAATTGTGCTTGTGTCCTTTTTTCTTTTAAGCTACCATGTGTACCCCACCTGCAGGAACACTTCTGGGATTCTTGGCTTCTCAGTCACAGTGGCAACCCAGGCAACTAAATACAAGTAAGTGCTCTGTGGGGAAAGTTCTTCACTACTCCCAGCCCTGGCTGTGGGAGTCACCTGCTCCTAGTTAAGAGTTCCCTCCTGTTTCAGGCCACAGAGGGATTTTTTAATTCAAGGGGATGTCAGAAGGGACACTGCTGACAGTCACAATATCCTGATTCAAAACCAACACCTGAATAAAACAGTAGCCTTAGGCTTCTTGAAACTGCAGTGGTCCTGACTTGAATAGTGAAAAGTAATCTCAAGACTAAGTAAAATGTCCTCCTGCCCTTTTGAAGCTGTTCTGCCGGGAGAGTTCAAATCCTGTCAATCCTGTCTAGCTGTTCTTGTGGCTCATGTTCAGTAGGCACAGCACTGTTATGGTTTTGTTCAAACCTGGGCCTTTGAACTACAAGCATTTGACCTGCCAGAGTTGAAGGGGTATTTGAAAAATGTGCCACTTGTGAAAAATAACACGGTGTCAGTGAAAGCTCAATTAGCACAGTGCTGCTGCCTCTAATTTTTACATGTGGACACTTCCACTACTGAGGTGGGTGTCATCAGTGAGGGTTTTAATGTGTCAGAAACCTCAGGATCCATCACATCTCATTTTCTTTCAGTCCCAATCCTATAGCCCCTAACTCTGCAGGGCTCAGGGCTGCAGCTGGGGACACCAGAGCAGGTCCCCAGCAGAGCAGGTCCCCAGCAGCATCACAGCAGTGGCTCCTGGGGTGCCTGGGCACCTGAAGTGCCTGTGTACAGCTGAAAATGAGAGCACTGCAAAAACTGACCACCAGGTGTTCTCAGATGAGTGAGCTTTTCAGGGGATGACAGAAGTGAGCCTGTCCCTTCCTCATCATATGGGGGCTGCTACTTTACCCCTTAATATTGTTTTGTGGATATTTTTGGTTGCTTTTTCCTGCCTAATTTAATTATTTGTTTCTCTTTTAGTTCTGAATTGGTTGACAGGAAAATAGAGGAGTTTCTTTCTTGCTTTGAAGAGAAAATCAAGGATTTAACTGAAGAGGCTTTTAGCACCCAGGTAAAACTTCATCTTAAAAAGCTCTTCTTTTAACTGCATAATTCAGTTACAGCTATCTGGTGATTTTCTGAGGTTTTCTGGACAAAGGCCTCACCTTTTAAAACCTGCCTCTTGCTCTGTTCTGCTGTTGTTCTCTAAACATCCATTCTCTGGCCAGTTGCAGTTAAGCTCAGAAAGCAAGGAGCTACCTTGTTCACGTAATGCAGCTTTTCTTTCAACTGCAGTGACTGTGATGGTAAATTAAAGTAGTTTTAAACCCATTAAAACTAATTGTCTTTTTCCCATGTAGGTAACAGCTTTGATAAAACTGAAAGAATGTGAAGACTCCCACCTTGGGGAAGAAGTGGACAGGAACTGGAATGAAGTGGTGACCCAGCAGTACCTGTTTGACAGGCTGGCACGGGAGGTGGGTGTTCTGCAGCTGTGGGACACAAAAACCACACTGGTTTTGCAGCAGTTTCAAAAGCATAAATGGGGTTTATGCTGCTAGTGACACACTGGGTCTAAAATTACATGTTATTTTAAAAAGGTTCTTTTATCCAATGGAGTAGAGGTTGCAGAGGAAATATTTTTATGTTGAAAATTATTTGAATCACCACTGTGCTGCTTAAAAGCTCCTTCCTGTGGGTTTCAGATTGAAGCTCTCAAGTCTATTACACAAGCAGACCTGGTCAACTGGTTCCAAGCTCACAGAAGCAACCAGAGGAAAGTGCTCAGTGTACATGTAAGTGTCTGTCAGCTCTTGTTGCCACCTTCAAGAAGCAGAGTGCAGTAAGGGCGGGGGAGAGGAGATCTGTGATGTAACTTTTACTGTGGTTATCCACATGTTTTTTCATTTATAAGTAGTGTTCTTGTTAGAATTTCATTTTAGTATCAAATTAATTGTCAGGGCAGAGAAACACTGAGATCCCAGTTTCTCTTCTGGTACCTTTTTTCCAGGTGATTGGATATGGAAAGCATGAAGGGGACTCAGAGGTGACAGCTGTCTCAGGACAGAACTCTTCATCTGGTGAAATACCTCATCTTGTTTTATTGCCCCCCTCCTCTTTGATGCGTGACATTACTTCCATCAAGGACATCAAAGCCTACACATCAACTCTGAATGTTCTCCCTTACCATAAAATATTGAAATAAAACTGATACCTTGCCCTGCCCTGCTGTGTAATACAGGTGCTTTCTGCAACATCAACATTACAAACCTGTTTTTATTAAACCAGAGCTGTAGTGGTAGCTGGGATGAAGAGCCCATTCAGACACTGAGGAAGCTTTCCTCAAGTTTCCAGCCAACCTCTCATCACCATCCCAAGTTCATTAAGAAGAGGCACAGCCCTGACTTCTCCACAGGTGCCACGTTCTCCTCTCCAGCTGTCTGGAGCTGTGGGCTCTGCCTTTGTGTTCAGCCTGGCTTGTATCATCCCTGCAATGCTGCAGCAGCTCCTCAACAGCAGTGACAGCTCCTCAGGAAAGGATCTGCAGCACTCCCAGAGCAGTGACAGTGGGTGGGAGGGGGAGAAAAGCCCAAGGCTTCCATCTCACACTGCTTTTTTAGTTTTTCTGTATGTGCAACATAGACAAAATTAAGATGAAATCAAATAAAAGCTCGACTTAACTATGGAAAGAAAAGTAGTTTGATTGCTACATCTAGCTACTCACTCATTACGGACTGTAGCAAAAGCACACAATGCAGAGGTTCCTGATGTGCTGGCAAGGCTGGATGTAGAGTCCAGAAAAGTTCTGCGGATGCTGCAGATGCTCATTTTGCTAGTTCATGAACTACTTTAAGAAGTAGGTTTAGCTAGCTGCAAGGATTATTCCAGTGGAAAAACAAACACCGCTAATACATTTCACATAATTAATTTATCGTGACTCAACTGAAAAACAGTCTTCCTGAAAAGGTTTATTATGAAATAAATAAAAAGTCCATAAGAGAAGTTTGAAAAATCTATTTTATGAAGCTTTAAGATGCATTGGGTAGAATTATCTATGGTTACATTTCAATCTCAAAATAACAGTTTTTTTGGGCAAGACACTGAAATGCCAAAAGATTTGATTATCGTACAGGTGGAAGATAATATTTATGTAGCATTTTCTAACAAATTGTCCCATCAGAGGAATCCTCATATTTACACGTTGCAAACATCAGCGAGATTTAAATGACACCTTGCATTTTGTTCCTTGCTTTTTAAATATGTAGGACCCAGGATTATTATGCAACTGCTCCCACCGCCGTGGCCTTCACAGCGGTTATACAGTGTCTGTGCCCCAGGGCCCAGCCTCTCCCTGCTCCAGAGGCAGCAGGAGCAGGGCCTGAGCCTGGGCACTGCCACCAGAGCCAGTCCCTGCCTGGAGCTGCTCAGCCTCTCGTGAATTGCTTTGTCTGTCTCAGTAAGTCCAGTATCCCTGAGATAGGAACCGCTGCAGCTGGAGGGGTGGGGCTGTGCCGCGTACGTACGTGATCGCTGCGGGTATTGGGGCTCAGCTGCCAACTCTGCCCAGCCCTCAGTGCTTGCTGGCAGCCAGGCGCTTCAGCAGCGGCTCATCGTACACCCAGCACTCCCCATCCTCGTGGAACAACTGCAAAGGAATAACCACGGGTGAGCTTGACTCAACCAGGAAGGAACAAAGGCTGCAGGCTGAGCTTCACCCTGCTGGAATAAAGCTCACCCTCGTTTCCCACGAGGTCTCGCTCTCCTTCCTGGCCCTGGCCTCGGCTCTCTGCCGCTCCTCAAGCGCGTGCTTTGCAGCCGTGGCTGCGTCGATGTCTCTGATCTTCAGGTTGTAGGTGACATCCTTCCATAAGCTTAAAAGAGAAAGGGCAAGAGAGACTTTTATGGGAGCAGAGTGCTGCAAGTTGGAGACAGAGCAGTGAATAAAGGTAGATCTCAGGTTAGAGAAAGGGCAGAAAAGCCCTCAGGATATTTGATATTTGTTCTGTTACGGCAGGAGGGAGGAGGCTGTGGTGGAGCTCTCCAGACCTCCCTGAACATTTGATCCCAATTAGGATGTGAGACTGAGAACTCCAGGTCCCCTCTTCCCCCTTAAATTCCCAGCCTGCCTGTACCTGGGCTCAGGGAGAGCAGAGCATGCAGTGCTTGGATCAGTGCAGCTTTAGTCCCTGTACTGCAAACTGGAGTCTAACTGAAATAAAATCTTAATGTTCCCAGTTAACTGAAGTTCTTACCAGCGAGACTCAAAGTCGTCTTGGTCCTCCAATTTCCTTACCTTCTTCTTTATTGTAGGCATTTTCTTGGTATCTATAAAGACAGCATTCTCCTAGAGTGGAAGATGAAAAAGAAATAAACCTGTTCAATTCTTTAACAAGACTTCACATTTATACACCCTCACACACTAGTGCACTGGTTAGCAGAAAATACATGAAACATGGTCATTCTTCAGATTCTCTTCTTGTATAGAAATCAAGCTTCCTTAAGAATAAATGAACAAGTTTTATTCCCAGTTCAGCATTCTTTTGGAGAGCCTCATAGGAGGTTCCAACTATTAATGTTTGTTTAAAATAAAATACCAAGCCTACAAAACCACCCCAAACACCTCTTTCTAAGTACAATCTTGTATTTCTGATGAAAAGAGAAAAAGAAAGCAAGCTGTGTTACCCCTGTGGAGTACTTTGCATACATGACCCCATTCCATTCTCCTTCAATGGAGCAGAAGGGTTTCTTGTCATTTGGAGAACTAAAGAGAAACAAACAGTCATTTCTCAGCTGTATTACAGAAACTGAAAAATCCTAAAGGATCAAAACTTGGTCTTCTGTAAAGCCTGGTTTTTATCAGCCAAAGTGTCCATGCCCAGCATAGAAGAGAGGAGAGTTCTGTTTACAAGGGGGCAATTTGGCAGGAGTGAGCTACATAAACCTTAACAGGAAGCACTGATCAGGGTGAAACAGGCCTTGCTGGATCTGCATTTAGAGTTACAGGCCTTCCACACAGATTTAGGGTGGTGAGTTTAAGCTTAAAAAGGTTTCCAGACTACTGGGAAACACAAGACACCAGTTTTTAAATGGCATCTATCAACGTGTTAATGTTTTAAAACCAAGTTAAACCTCATTTTGTCAGCATCCACTTGTTGGCATCACAGCACATCTCCAAATACGATGGGAATCTCCACGGAATTCTCTGTGCTGGGTATGTGCACAGGGTTTAACCAAAACCCACCAAACCACAAGTAAAAATACGTGAAGTTTGCAACTGACACACTATGAGCAGTATCCCAAGGCTTGCTGCAGTATTTGTATTGGTAGGAAAGGTAATGATGGAGTCACTTTTGATAATTCAGGAGAGCAAAGTTCCCTTTGGGAACCAGCTGAGGATGGTTTCAAGCAGCATAAAGTAGGACATGGACCTGTGCAGCTTCCTCTCACAAATATGGCTATAAAATGGCCCATTCCATAACAGGTAATGATCAGCTAAGTTCTTTTGGGTGTTGCTGCTTCAGCATTTTACACTCTTGACTGTCTTGTTAAAGCTGTTGGCATTTAAAGAAGGAAAAAGTGAGATGAAGAAAGCTGCTTACAAAATTTCAGCTGTAATTCTGTGCTTCTTTCCTCCATAAAATGGTTTTGTGTGGAAGACAATGGAAGCATTGTAACCTGTCTTTGAGCAATTAATGCTGCACTCCCCCCCAAGCTCTATCCATGGCACAGTGAGAATAGACCTGCAATTAGAAACATAGAAATGCACATAATGATAAGCTCTTGACCAATAAACACTAAGCATGAAACATGACAAGGCATTCAAAATGAAAGTACCAATTACAGCATTTACTTGCCTTCCATAGCCATTAGGAAAAGTCAAAATATAGTGTTCATCATGATCTAGGCATGTAACACACCCTGTTAAAGAAAAATAAAAATAGATTTGAAAAACATTAAGCAAAACCTCTACAGAACTTTTCATAATGATCTCATGAAATATACCATTAAAAACAGGTGCCAGGAAAAGGAAAGGTGAGGAACTTCATTTTTAATGGATGCTGAGAATGCCCAGCTTCTGGAGGAGGCAGGGATGGCTATATTTTTGGGAAAAACTGGGCCCTAGGTGTTTTCAGCACACAGAGAGTGTGGAAGGAATCTCTAATTCAGATCCATAAGCTCCAGTTACATAAATTCAACCATTGCTTACATTTAGTATGATGACTTTAAATAATTTATGTAAATTATTCTACGAAAAATCCTAGTTGCAGAATTTAATTTCTCTCTGCTGTTCAGTTTGCACACACATACCTTGCCCTATGTTATGAACCCCAATAGACATTCCTAGGAATTTGGACTTGGTCCATATGTGAGCATTGAACTGTATCCTCTTGCTAAAACACTCTGCATAAAATGCTGAAACTGAAAAGAGAGGCAGGTATTAAAAACAGCAGCACAAGACATTGATACTTTTGTTTCCAAATTCATTCTCTGGGAAGTATCCCCAGGTGCCTCACACTTATGTGGCAACAGAGTTTGCAATTAGTTTCTTACAAAAGTAGTTTATAATTTTTAAGTCTTTATTAACATTCAGCTTTTAAATCTGGAGAGAAAGTGTAAATCCAAGATTTAAGCCAAGAGCTGGTTTTACTGTCACAACTTACTTGGAGGATGGTGAGAGACCTGCTCTGCCACAAAGGTGACGTTGCTTTTACTGACCCAGGGGACTGGTCCTTCTGAGACTGGCTCCTGTGGGACAGGGGAGAGGATTCCATCACTCACAGTGCCTGCAAACACTGGAAGCTTCCCTGAGAAGCTGCCTCCATCTTTAAAGGCTTCTAAAAATGTACTGCAGTCCTAGAATTAGGATCCTTTCTAAAGGATAGAGTTTCTACTCTATTACTTTTAAGTATAAATGTCTTTGTTTTAATTGTCCCCAGAAAAAACAATCAAACTGAAAGACTCATGTATAAACCCAATTACAAAATAATATTTAAGTGAGAGAAACAGTTTTTGGTTTTGCTTCTGAAAAAGTCTGATCTGCATATTAATAATGATCAGATTTCATGTACCACAAAACCATAAACTAATATTCATTTCCTGTGGCAAAGAATGCAAAGTGTAATTGATTCATGGTTAGAAGCAGTGGAAGCCCAAATACAACACTGCCTTTATGCCAGCAAACTGGAGTGCAAACATTCACCTCAGAAATAAGATTTCAGCAAACAGATCACTGGGAAACAAAGGAAATGGGAAAAATACATGGCTTATACCCAAATAATCACACTGACTTGGATGTGTTACATTGAGGCTACATGAAGCACCTCACAACAGCACTTCCCATCCCTGGCAACTTTCTAAGGCAAGAAGCCCAAATAAGAAAAACAACAAAAAACCCCTCTGGGCTGCACTGGTTTAAAAAATAAAAGCAAAAAATCAGAACTTTGGGAATAAACGAATTCATAATCAGTGCTATGAAACAGTTCAGGGAAAAAGGACATTTTCAACACATCAAGTAGTTCTTTAAAAAACAAATTTTGTTATGCAAGATTTTATACTTCTGTCAAAAGAAAACAAGGAAGGATGGGGAGAATTGATTAAGAAATTGCTACAGTTTGTTGATTTACTACTTAAGCACAGCATAATCCATTTCAGTCAGTGACTTAACAAAGCTTAGCGTTGCATCTCTGCATTCTGGGCTCCAAAAAAACACCATGAGAAACTCACCATGTCATCTTCAGTGCCAGGCAACACCCAGTGGCACCGGAAGATCTCCCCCAGAATGGGATTGTAAGGCTTCTTAGCAACTGACCCTTTCCTTCCTGCATGGAAAGCTGAGAGGTACCATTTAACCACCTGAACCATCCTCTCCTTGGGATCCTTCTGGTCACTAATGCTACAGAGAGAGAGAAAAAAGGACAGGCAGAGTGAAATATAAGCAGGGACCTTGGATACAGGAAAGTTTTATGGGTGCTTGGTTGTTTTATAACAAGAAGTTTGGCTGATTTGACTGTTTTTGAAGTTTCAACCAAAATCCAAGCAATATTCTTCAAAACTACCAACTTCTGGCAGCCCACAAGGGCCAGAACCAGTGTGAGAACCAGTGAACGCTCCTGTTCCAAAGCCAAATACCTGACAAACAAGTCCGGATGTGCAAAGAAGTCAGCATACATTTCCAACAGCGACCTTCTTTCCAGGATAAACGTTGGAAGAACCACCTGAGTGAAGAAAAACAACTCATCCAGCTGAAGGTATTTGAATATCTTGTACAAAAGCCAACTGTAAACAGCAAACAGAGTGCCCACAGCATCGTGTGCTCTCACCAGTGAGTTCTGACATATGCAGGTCAGCTGGCATCTGCTCCAAACCCTAAGGTTTAACAGGAACAGCCTCATCCTACATGGACTCTAGTCCCACTCAGAGCACATCAAAAGCTGTTCTGAATTACAGTATCACTGCTGATTTAATTTCATCTCTCTGAACACTGTCAATTTTCAGTTACAAACACTCACTTGCAGTCCCATCCTGCTCCATGTGTCTGTCAAGATGAAGGTTAAGCTCTTCCCTACTACCTCCCAAAGGTCCAGCCTTGTGGATCTGCTAAGTGTGATCCACCATCAGTTACTGTTGCTGACAAGGTACATGCTCACAAAGATTTCTGGCAGCCTAATTTGAGATCAGTAACTTTCAGCTATCCCATGAATTCCCAGAAGAGACACAGTTTGGATCAATTCCTATTCAGAACTGCCAGAAACCTTGAGCAGTTTGCTTGTGAGCTGCTGGCTGTTTCCCCAGAAAAGTGTCATCTTTTTATTATCTACTGTTCATTCCAGGCTGGACAGTTCAATTCATCCACTTAAGGAAACTTATGGATAAGGATTGATCTCTCCTGTCCTTTCTCACTCTGGAATTACTTGTTTAAATTTATCCAAGCTGCCTGGAAAGACCAACACCTTCAGAATGCTGTTCATTCTACCTTCAGACAGACACCACCATAGATCTCATTCATGAAGAACCCAACCCTTTCCTTGCCAGATGTCAGTGTAGCATTTCAAAATACACATACAACTTATTTACTCATTGAAAGCCCAAATAAGCCAAGCTTTTCACTATATGGTTACTTCTCCCTTTCACTTTATGTTTTATTGAATGCCACCATACCTTGGGATCTTGTAGCTCTTTGTTCTAGGAAGCTAAAGACAGGAGTAACATTTCAGCATTCTCCTTATGCCAGCTTCACAAGCACTCCAAGAATTAGGTTCAAAGAGAACAGCTACCTTCCATAGCAAACTATTTTCCCAAACAGATTTTAGCATCTGGACATACTTATTCTGCAGCTACTTTTCCCCTTCCAGTAAGAACTCCAATTCAAAAACACCACGCTAAAGAGATTACAGCTAAACTAGATCTTAGAACAAGTATGTAGTTATATGTAACTTTTTTTTTTTACACAGAATTCTGGGTTTACTGCCCCTCCCATCCCCAGGAACACCGTCAAGCTTACCTTGGTGAGGTCCATGCCCAATCTCACTTGTGACAAGAGATGCATGATAACACTTTTGTGCTCCTCCACCGACTCTCCTTCCCCATCATCTTCTCGATCGTCGGGAGGATCAAAGAGATCTGAAAGACCAAATGGCTTTTGTTTTCCTCTAAACCTTCAAAACCAGACTGTATTCATTAGCATATATGTCAAAAATATAGGTTTTAAATCCTACAATTCAGCAATCTTCCATTAGTAAAGAAACAGTAGATAAACCACTTCCCATAAGAACCTTGCCATATACATATACACACACACCCCCCTATATATATAAAAATATATATATATATATATTAAAAATCCTGCATATATTGACCCAGTTTACACACAGATTAACAATCAATAACTCCTTACTGAAAGTTCACACAGGCCACTTACCAGCATCATTTGTGCCATTAGACATGGAAGAATTGAGGGACTCTGTGGTATCTGGACGTTTCAGGCTGCTCCCTGTGCTGCTCCGAGTCAGGACTGCAGCAGAACCTGAAGAACTGAAGGAGACTAATAAATTCTCACAGTTCAAATTAAGTAATTCAGACCAAATTATGTGATATTCACAGACAAGGAATTTAGTGATAGACATCAATATATGTGCAGTGGCAGACATTAATACACATGGTGCATGCTAATTCACAGAAAGCTCAGAATGGATTGTAGCTGAAGGAATGGGACAGCCTGCAGCCTCAGATAACACATGAAGGCAGGAAACAGCTGACTAATCCCTCTTTGGAATGTGTAGCATCTCTTAAAATTAATTTTTCAATTAATAAAAAATGAAGAGTAAATAGAGATTTTGGGGAAAGGGTGCCAACTTCAAAGAATATCTTTTAGCAAATGTGTGAGGGAATTGGCCATTTACCAAAGGCTGCAGCAATGCATGGGAAATGCACCATGGTCTCAGATTACAGCTCTGAGCTAGGGCCTTCCAAAGTTTGGTTTGTTAGACTTTGTGAACATGTATCTGATGGAACGGGAAGGAGCAGAGGAAGAAACTCTGTCTGTGAAGAACCTGTTTGTGGCTGAGGGCAGGGGTAATCTCACCCTGGTACACAAAGTGGCTTTTTGACCTTCCCCACCTTTCTAAACCAGTTTCTGCCAGCAGGCAAGCCATGCCCTTGTAGATACAAGCTGCATTCAGCACACACTGCACAGTGTCAGCCACTTACTCCATACATCGCTTTGGGGAAGAACTGCTCTGGTAGAATTCATCAGCATCATAGAACTCATCCTCACTGCTTGAGTAAGAAAAATCTGGGACTGTATTTGGAGACAGGTTGACATGGCTTGGAGAGGTGAGACTGCTGCTAGGTGCTGACTGCCCACTCCCTGTGGAGTATTAAAAATTACAGAAACAATAAAAATTAATTCTTTCAAAATCTACTTAAACAAGAATTGTTCCAATCAATAAAGACTGATGTGAACTCAGAAAATGAACTTACAAAATTAAAAGCAATAATTAGGCAGGTTCATAATGAGTTTAACATTTGACAAAAGGAAAGTCACAAGGAAAATGAAGAGTACAGAACACCAGTAAAGTTTAAGGGACGTGTTTTTCTCCAATCACTGCAAGACTGCAATGCTGGGGAGACAAAGGGAAGCTGGTAAAACTCATACATACTGTGTATACATGGTGGGGAGAAAGAGCAGCATTACTGGTGTTAACAAAACACTGAAATTGGTGTTGATCAAAAGCAAGATGCAGGCCAATAATATTGTTGTTTTAATGACTAATTACAGGGTTTCTTGTACTTCAATAAAAGTAACCCAGAACTGTACCTGTACTATTTGGTGTTGGAGTCTGATTGCCGAGCGATGCTACTACAGGTCCCACCGGCAAGGAGGAGGGTCGCTGCTCTGACTTGCACAACTGAGCAGGTTCTAGGGGATATTTTGATATGTTAAACCCAAAGTTCAGAAGGAGATTCCATATTATTTCACTTCACCTCCAAAAATGAAATCATTTTCTATAAAAGCCATTTGGACAGAAAAACATGTAGCCACCACTTTTACCTAGGTCCTTTTTTTATTAACCAAAGACAGCATTTAAAAAAAACCTCAGTTGTTTAGCTAGAAAGCATTTGCCTTTTCTGAAAATCAGTTTCATTTTTAAAAAGAGTGTTAGGAATGCAAGCCAGTAACTGAGAGCAAGTAAAACACATCAGCTTATCCCCAAAACCAGGGGCAGGTTGGTGAGAATGCTCTGTACCTCCTGCTCCTGCCCTTGCTCAGCCCCTCTGAGCTGCGTGTGCAGTCACTGCTCTGCTCCTGGCTGTTCCCAGCCTACCTGGAAGTGTGACAGCCTGGGAAGGTGGCTGTTCCCAGCCTACCTGGAAGTGTGACAGCCTGGGAAGGTGGCTGTTCCCAGCCTACCTGGAAGTGTGACAGCCTGGGAAGGCATGGTGCTGACCCCCGACGGCTCCAAGGGGCTGGGCTGGTACACGGCGTCCACGGGGTTGATGGTGCTCTAGGCAAGAGAAGGAAAAGCACATTTTTTTCCCCTCAATTAAAACAAAATAAAGCATAGATAGCAAGAACATTGTGAGCATGAGAAATGCCCAAATGCAAGACAGCGAATCTCTGAGAGAGGAAGTAAAACACAAATTGACAGTTGAGGACATGAGAAATACTTTTGAGGTGGTAATATTTTGATTCTTTACACAGACTGCACAATAAATTGAATTTGATGCAGATTTGAAGCGTCCTATACAGAATTCTTATTTCAGGTTCTTGCTTCTGGTATGCCACCAATGTCTATTAATTAATAATGCATGCAAAGAGTGGAAAGTTAGATGCAAATTATCTGGCCAAAATCAGGACAGGTAATCTGTATTTTTAAAAAAAAAAAATTTCAAAAATTCATTTTTCAGATCAATCCATAAATCAAAACAAGAATCATCAGCATGCTTAGAGTCATGAAGCAACTTTGTTGGCAAAATTCTTCCCAAAGCAAGCTGACAGTGTTCAGTGCAGCTCAGCAGAGGACATCTCAACCTACTTCTGAATGTGGGCACTTGGAAAATGAAGCACCAGGTCAATTCAATGCTCCCAAAAGTCACTGACTTCAGTCAATGTCCTTGGTTTATATGCATTAAGACCCTTGGAAATCTAAATTGCCATGTCTTTTAACCCAAAATATCATCTAAGCACTGTTTGTTATTTATGTTTACACACAACCACCAGAACTTCTTGGTTGTTAGTTGAGTAAAAGGCACATAAACCCCTTTTCCAAACATCCAGCAATTTAAATGCCTGCTATGAAAACTTTTGCTCAGTTTGCTCAGAAATGCAGTCAGTACACTCATCCCTATCCTCTTTTTTACACCAGCATTTAAAAGAAGTGTCTACAACTGTTCTACTCTCCCTTTAGCCCATTAATTTCCATTTGCATTCAGACTGAGGGAAACAGGCTCATTTTAACCTTCCTCCCACTTTCCTACTAAAGGCAGATTTCTTTCTTGACTTCTTTCCTGGTTACCTGAAATTCTGAACTTTCTCCTACATTTGGATGTTTGGACAATGCTCTCAGACACACGGTGTGATTCTTGGGGCTGTCCTGTGCAGAGCCAGGAGCTGGAACACTATGATCCCTGTGGATCCCTTTCAATTCAGGACACTGTATGACTCTAAAAATCAGTGAAAAGTTCTATTATTTTTTTTATAGCACAGGATTTGTTTAACTAAAAACAGAACAATTATTCTCTGTTTATCACTTTTTAAAAAATCTCCATTGAAAATAGCCATAAAAGTAGCATTCTACAATTTCATTGGTTTTACTACTTACTATACAAATAATCCAGTACAGGTGATATTTACTCCACTGTATTTCAGGATAAAGGCAATGTCCCTTACCCAGTACTTCACCTCCTTGTGGAGTTATGTATTCAACACAGGAAGGTCCCTGTCCCACAGAGTTCACAGTTTAAAATTATGATCCCATCTTAAGAGTTAAGATTTAAAACCCAAGAGTGTGGGAACCCAGGGATACAAGATGGCTCTATGATACACAGGATGCTATTGCTACCTACATCTCCTTTATTTTTTAGGGAAACTAATAATCCACATGATACAGAACACTGGTATGATAAAGAAAGAACAAAGTAATTCTGATTTTGTATTCAGGATTGTAGCCTCATCCTTAAACACTTCTCCATACTGCAACATGAACTGGAGTTTCATGTTGGATATTTTGAGGGATGCCTTCATGAGCTAGAAACAGCTGAAGGCAGACCTGAAAGTCTCCTACTCTGAGTTTAATAACAATTGAATAACGATTACACAGAAACAAGACTCATCCCACCATGGCAGCAAACAATGATTATATTTCTGCCTAAGTTTAAAGTGAAATCCTGACCTTTAGCCCAAGGTGACGCTGACCTCCACAGCATCACAATTTCAGACTTCACAATCACTGATCCATAGTTACTACAGTCTTACAGAAATATTTTTTCCTCCCCAGTATAAGCCAAGCCACACGAAATGAGACCAGTGGCTAATCAAATTCAGACTACATCAAGCTGCAATATCTCCATGAAATTTCTGAGTTGCAGCCCAGATGTGCAGGTCACCTGTGCCTGTGGAAGTGTCTTCCTGCACAGATTCTTTTTTCCAGGGGACATCACAGAAGCTGTTCCCTCATACTAAGACCTGAATTATGTTCCATCTTATTTATGATGAGCACAAAACTGAAATATGCATGTGCATCTTCAGTCCAAGGTTCACACCAGAAAATCCTACTCCTAAAGCTGTTTGTAGTGGACAAACAACTAAGGCCTGGGAGTTACTGTCAGCTCTAATGAAAACACACGAGGATTTTTAGAGTTTTTACTGAAACCAATCTCCTATTAAAAGTATCTGAAATGTACTCAAGTGACAAAAAAAGAACAAAGAAAGAGAAACCACGTGTGACCAAAACCAAAAACGACAGAAGTTACATTAAAAATGCAGCAGTTCTATTAAAGAAGAAACATTGCTTAGACAGACATTACACAACTCTGCATCAAAGGAGCAGCACTGTACAAAAGACAAACTACTTGAAGCACACGGAGAGCAGATCTATTTCCTACACAAGACACTTCAGACAGAACACAGAACTATTTCTATCCCAGTAATTTCCCTTTCATCTGTTCACATGGCAGATTTTTATCTAAGTGTTCAGTCACAACACTGCTGTTCAAGACACTCCATACAAAACTGACCACTCTATCTTCTAAAGACAAGGGTGTTAGCCAACCTCAGGAGCTAAGGACTCAACAAGAATTTTAACAAGACACTGGTAGCAGTAAATTAGAGAAAGGAAGAAGCATGTTGCAAAGTGAGTGGAAATTCAGGTCTCTGTTCACATGTTCTGCAGAATTAAAAGGAGATAAAGATTAGATTTAAACTTACTATAAGTCCATTTGCGTGCTTCTCCTCATTATTTTGATCCTTAAGGAAAAAATGTTAAAAATATCAACATAACAATCTTGCATGACTTATCAGTTCTGTGCTAAGCGAGAACAGAGAGTTTCCCTCAGGAATGTTCACATTTTCAGCCATAAAATGTTCCTCTTTGTGTGATACAGTAACTAAACTTGGAAGACACAATTCCACACACAGTCACTGCACCTCTGAAGATCAGCATTTTCTGAGGGCCCGTCCACATGACTGCAGACAATTTTAAAAATATCCTTTCTCTATTGCAGAGTATAGTTCTGCTTTATAATGTGGGTGCTTCCCAAATACCTAGGAGCTCCCCAAAATATGCTCTGCAGCTCCTCTAAGCCCCGGAAAAATAAAGCTCTCAGTTTCTGTCATTAACACACAAGAAAGGCAGAAGTTTAAGTTGAAAGGTTTTAACTTTTGCTTTTTGGCATCCACTATATTTTAAAATGCTTTAAGATCATTCACTATCTCAGATTTGGGTTTTTTTGCCCAGAAGCATAAGTGAAAGAGCAGGCAATGTAAAAAACATCTGTCCTCAGGGGAAATGACACGAGCAGCAGACCAGTTCATGCCAATCTGCAGCCAGCACAGTTTCAGCACCGTACAGCAACAGTATTTTACTGAACACTAAGCCAAATCTCTTCCCTTCTGCTGCAAAGTCCATCCTAGTCAGTACATCAATCCATAACTTCATCCAGTGTGAACCTCAAAACTTGTCTGCAGAGTATTCCCCCGGATTTCCAGTTACATTTTAAAGGAATAAGAAAAAAAAAAAAAAAGCTGTAAGAAGTATAAAAAAAATTGGCACATATTTATGTTTTGATACTTAATACATCCTTTCTTAGCTTATACAGATGGCAATAGGCTGTTCAAATTTTATCTCTGCTGGTTGACATTTTTGAAGTCTGGCTTTCCATGATAAAAAGAACACCAAGGACAAAAAGTTCCATTAGGTTGCAAATTTACAAAATACTAACTTTTTTCCCAACACACAAAATCCATCATCTCTAAGACCTAAGAAACAAATCACAAAGATGCTGCAGGAGCACTGAAGCTTGCTACCCCACCTCAGTAATACACCAGTAGTAGCATCAGTAAGGTAAGGAAGGCAGAAATTCCACAAAACTGTGCAGGCAAGACTGGCCAGAAATGGAGTGAAAAAGAGAAGGGAAGGATGCAAAACTAAATATCTAAATTATAAAAGGTACTTCATAACACGTATATATTTCTAAGACTGAGGCTGACCACATCACAGGCAGAACATTTCATGTATTTTACATCATACACATCAGCAGAGCTGGACATCTTCAGCTGCCACACACACAAAGGGGACCACACAGGCCAAATGCTCCACCTGCCCATCCCACTCTGTTTATTTTCACTCCTTTTTGATAAGCAATGAATGTATTATGACATATTCCTGTTTAGCTGGTATTTAGTTCATTATTTTGGAAGTGTCATGAGTCACCTCAAGTACGAGTGGTGTAATTACACACTTGATTTACCAGCAAGTTTAATGAAAATGTAACTGTCCAAATATTAACACAGGTAAAAATCCATGAAACAGAACAACTGAACACACAATCAAAAAAAAGAAACAAAACTCCAACAAACAAAAGTCCAGGTTTGCCTCGATGTTCCAAAATAATCCATATAATAAATGGTTGTGTGTTGGAAACAGAGAGTTCTAAGTATATGGAGAAGTGGTAACACTATCAAGGTACACAGATTGGCAAATCTGTCTGCTAATGAGAAAGGCACTGTGGAAGTAAAAATGGGGTGCAGGGTGCTGCTAAGATGCTTTATTTTCAGCAGTGTCAGTCAGCAGCCATACTTGCCCTACAGATTTGGGAAAAAAAACCTGCAGAATCTTAGAATGTCTCTAATGGAGAGCACAAAGCTGCAGTCAGGCACAACATATTTTTACACAGAGGTTGCATCATACACAAGCAACTTGCAGAACTGTGGGGGAAAAAAAACCCAAACCCCTATGTATTATAAATTTTCTACAGCAGTAGTAGAAAATCAGGATACTAACACAGTTAATGAAAAAGGTGTGGGGGGAAGGAACACAGAATTCCCTTGCAGTCAACAAGTGCAGTTGCCTGAGAGACAAAGAAGGTGAAGAGATGAAGCAGAAAGGAGGTTATTAAAGTACTGGGAAAATTTTTTTCACTATATGTGGATCAACATCTTGCAATTAGCTGTGCATCAGCTAATCACCCCTTTAACCCACCTTGTCTTCAACAGCTCCAAAAGAACTTTAGATATGGTTTAGCAAATAACTGAAACAATAAACCCCCACTCCTTAGTGGATAAGCTCACCTATTTACACTGGTTAATATTTAATATTTTGGTACTGAAAGAAGGACTTCAAGGTCTGATTTAGTGCAACAAAAAGCAAGTGTTAGCACCTTTGGGGGACTCAAATTCCACCTGCCTTTACACTCATATGGTAGCTGGAGCAGTAAAGTACTGAACAGTACTGAAGTACTGATCTAAATGACTGCATCTGCCACTACCAGCTTTGTCCATTATCAGCAAACCACCTAAAGAACTTCAAAATATGCTTAGCATCAGCATAAGTGGTCATGTTTGTCTAACTCTAACACAGAGCAGAAACAGGATTTGATATTCAACAGAAACAAGAAAGAAAACTCAGCCACCTATTGCCAGCTCTAATCAACAGCCTGAAAAGATTGTAACTCTGCAATTTCACATTTGCTAATTACATAGCCGAGCTTTTTAAAAAATAATAAAATTTCACAGGAATTAAACCCCTGTGAAAATAACTACTAAATACAATTATACAGTAATTAAGAACAAATGAGCTAGTAATTCCTTGCAGTTTCTCCAACAGCTTCCTCAATACAGCAAATCACATATAGATAAGAAAATCAGCATATTACCATCTAACCTATCTACAATTGACTCCATCAAATCCCTAAAAAATGACATACTGTCTACTGACTTCACTGTACTAAAACACCTCTAAATATACCCAGGACTAAAAACCAGCAAATTAAATACAGAAAGGCTTTTCTGCTGGCACTACAGTAAAGGACTGAAGTAGCATCACTGCATGTTAAATAAAGACTGTACTAGCTCCAAATTCAATCGGCACAAAACTATTTCAATGTTTCAACCCTAGTGCTTGTAAAAAGGTTTTGGTTTTGTACAAACCTCTTAATTAACAAACATTTTCTTCACAAAATCTTAAGTAATAGATATGAAAATTGAATTTCACAAAACATGCACTGATCCTTTCAGTGAATGACTTTTGATCCCATAAGATCCTAAACACTTCAATTTTCATTGCACTCAAAATTTTGTTCAACATATCTGGCATCTAAAATGAAGACAAACAGCAGTCCTGCATTCCAAAGCCACAAAAAATAGTTGATCTAAGTTACAGAAAAAAAATAATCGAGGAGCCCACGCCTATTTCTGGATAAATCAGAATGTGTTCTGAGTAGATCAGCCTGAAATTCTGAAAATACCTTTATTTCTTTGCAAAATATCACCTCCCTCCACTTTGGTCACAAGACACAAATCAGCAGTTCATAATTCACATATCCTAAATAAAGAATGTTAAACCTGTAAGGGCAGAATCTGACAAAAAGTAAACCCAAAACTCCCCAAATTTTAAAATCTAATGAAACATGTAGGTGAAAAGCATAAGTGCATTACCCACACTGCATTCTCAAATAAAACAATTCTAACTTCAAGAAGTCCCAACATCATCATGAACTTCAGACCTGTGACAGACCTTGCCAAACCGGTTTCATTATTTCCATCATCTTTCTCCCCTTTTTACTTGTTAGCCACACTCTTAAATGAAGCAGAAAGAAGAGTTTTGTTAAGTTCCTGTTCTGCCAACCTGACATTTGTCGAAGTTCTTCTTTAGTCTAAGAGCAAACTCTGCAAAAGAAAGTTTATCTGAAAGAAAACTCGAACCAACATGACTCTTACCATGAGCATTAACGGGACTGTCTGCTATGGAACTCAGTATATTTCAGAAACTTCATTAAAATAAAAGCAGAAATCAATTTATAATTGTTTTCTTGTTCCTGGATCATACAGAAGGCACTTTTAGGTTTCAATTAGATTAATGCTGCATCACTAAAATTCAGAATAGTTTACAGTGTACTTACTTTAGCAATCTGTAGCAACACAATGCAGTGTTTTATTGATTCTACCATGCTCTAGGAAAAGAAAAGTATCAGAAAAGATTGTGTTACTATATCTTAATATTTTGTATTTATTAGTTATATAGAATATTGGGTGTGAACTAAATGGACACTTCAGTTCTGTTGAACCCCTACTTTCTCTTCCCCATTTTTTTCCAAGAGACAAAAGCACAGCAGCAGAAAACTGAAGTTTCCAAAGACACACACTATAAAGCCAGGCTGTCAGGGTGAAATGGAGGTCAGCTCCAAACTCCCAGAGTGCTGCAGGCAGGTAAAATATCATGGGAAGAGAGGCTCAGAGAGCTGGGTTTGTTTAATCTGGAGAGGAAAAGGCTCAGGGAGACCTTTTCAAGGGGGATCAGTATCAGACTAGGAAGGCAGGGGAAGCCAGAGCAAGACTTCTCAGTGGAGCCCAGTGACAGGACAAGTAATGGCCACAGAATATACAGAAATATAGGAAAATCACCTTAAACAGAAGAAAACACCTTTTATTCTTTTATGGATGATAAAACACTGGAACAGATTGTCCAGGGAAGCTATAAAGCCTCCAGCCTTGGAGTTACTCAAAACCCAAACTAGATTTGGTCCTGAGCAACCTGTTCCAGCTGATGGTGCTCTGAGCATAGGGTTGGACTACAGACCTTTAGAGGCCCCTTCCAACCTCAACTATTCCATGATTCCAAGGTGCTGGACAGAAACCTGAACACAGCACCAGAAACAGGTTGGCTCTGCCATCACAATGCTGGACCGAATCTGGATTCTCATTTTTCTGTAAAAAGGTTTTAAAAACTTCCCAAAGAAAATAAGGTGAATTTCAGAATCAATATATGAGTTACAAAAATTAAAGAAACTTACACTGGTTGTTTCTTTGAGACCTTCAATTTTCTGTAAAAGAAAAATCAAAATAGTGTGATTAAAGACAGAATTTCCAGCATCTGATTTGACCTAAATACTGTATAAACACAGTTTTAAACTGGGGGAGGGAAAAAAGCCCTTAAGCAACATATTAAAGACTATTTCCATATATAGACACAATTTGCAAGACAAGACTGAAGTCAAACTGATAATTCAAGCTTAAAGATGACAAGGTTAAGAATTTCTTAACAGTGACATTATACACATTTACCCATTAAAATCTATACTTCCTTTTTGCATAACACCAACAAAAATGAAATGCAGCATGAAGATTCTAAGTTCATTTTGTATCCTTATAAAGTGCACTGAATGGTGGCACATTTCAACACTATTACACAAAGTGACCATCATTCAAGTACAATAAACATTTGCAGTTAAGCACAGCTTGAAACAAATCACAGAAAATAACAGTGCACACATGTTCCTGCTCTTCCTACGCCTCCAGTAAAAGTGCATCTGGAAATGTGCCTATTGAATTTTATCTAGAAACACTGGTTCATAAAGATTTCCTGTGTGGAACTGCACCTCAGGCATGCAAAAGGCATCTGCATGCCATGTTCCACATCAGCGTGACCTGGTTCAGGAGCAGATGCTTCCTGTTGATGTCCTTGGCTCTGTCTGCAGGAGGCAAAATCACTAAACTGGACTCAGCACTGAACCTCTACTAATGCAATTACAGGAGCTCTTTGTTTTGATTAATTTGAGTGCCTCATGTGACTTGAGCCACAATTTTCTTGATTGTTGAATAATCCAAGTGTGTAAAGGATCCTTTCCCTGCACCAGGCATTGGAAGCAAAAGCCTACAGCATAAGAGAAGAACAGGCAGCTATAAATCCACAGAAATGAACAGTCCCAATTTGTAGATTAAAAAGAAAACAAATGCAGTGACAGCCTCTCAGGCAGCTCCTGGGAGGAAATTTTCAGCTATGCTCTAGATAGAATTCTTATGCTCTAGATACTACTCAAGGGATGCTGTACATTTTCTTCAGGATTAATTGGCAAGAGGTGGCCAAACAGAACGCAGACTCAGCCCTTCCTACTAAAAACTGGAAAACCTGAATCATGTTTATCTAGGATATGTCGTATGAGGGATGTTATATCATGAAGTTATGTTATATTTACTCCTGCTGCTAGCAGAGAAACATGCCAACAGCTAAAAATTCCTTGGCTTTGTTTTTGTTTGTTTTTCACGTCTCTACGAGACTTCCAGTCTAAACTTTATCAACATGTATTGAAAAAAGCATTTTAACCATGACAGCATAGAAGTTTTGAGCCTTTTAGCACCAAAATAGAATAGGCAATGCACCCAAATACACAAATCTTGTTGGATGAAAGATGATGCAGCTGAAGGAGATCATGCAGTCTCAAGGCTGTACAGCCAACTGGAGGCAGCCATCAGCAGCTTTGATCATTCTTGACTCATTTTTTCCCCAACTTGTTATAGAGTATTTACACACCAAATAAACTGAGACCTCAGTCCCTTCAGTGACATCACCTTTGCTGAAAATAAGAAAGTGACCTCAGGCCATGTGATGCAATTCAGTGATGTTGGTTTCTCCCCACCCATCTGTAATTTTCCAAACAGTTCACTGAGACATTGTTATTCTTACACAGAGGTACAGACAAAAGGGTAATTTTATCAAAGATCACATGGAAGATTGAAAGGAAAAAATCCTCAAGACAAGCAGATTTCTAAGGCCTTTCAGCAAATTATAGAACCATAGTTTTTTCCTCTTTGGAAATGAATCCTTTGTGAGCTGGCCAAATTAAGCAGTGACAGTTTGCACTGATCCAGTATTTTTCACATTTGTGCTCTATGACCAGCTTGCAAGATCACAGCACACGGAACTTTGATAATTTAGACACAACAAAATTGTAAGGAAAACCATAAGCAGGTATGTTGAAGATCAAACATATTACCAATTAAAAAAAAAAAAACAACCCAAACATTTACTACTAACATTTATCATAATTTTCTCTTTTCATCATCCCTAGTCTTTGAAAAGTGATTAAGATAAAATTTTAGTAAGACAGTTTCCCTGGTTTCAGTAATGAACACACATATTTTCATCTGACACATCAATTTCCTGCAGATCTACATTTGCAGAATGCAGACTTACAATTGCAGAACGCAATTTGCTACATTTAATCTAATCAAGCTGCAAGCTACTGCTGAAACTACTCTCTCTACTTGCTTCTCATTGCATCTCCTTGACATCTGATTTTTTAGGAAATCACTGAGAAAGCTAATTTTTTCTCATTCAACATGCTTTTTGCCTCATTCAACAATCATGTGACTACAGAGGGATCAGCTCACCAGCACAGAGTGGCAGCAGAGGCACAGAGTGGGAGCTGACTCACGGGTGAAATCTGTAAGGTGCAACCCAAATCTGAGTGCTCAGCCTTGGATTTACTTCACAAAAAGCACTTGTTTTGAACCAAACAGCTTAAACAGGCTGCACTTGCCTCCCAAATCCTGTTAAGTAATGTCAGCTCTGTTCCAGCCTGCAAACATGCACCTCTTTTCGTTGTGATGCCTTTGAGTGTTCCAGTTTTCTTCTCCCTGATGTGTGGTCAAGATAACTACACCAAACTGAACAGAAAAGCTGTGTTGGAGTTCCAACCAGTAATATTGGTCACACTGTAAGAAAGCAATATCCTGTCTTGTCTTCAACTTGAAACACCAGCACCCTCAGATCAGATCACACCCCCTCCTTCCCTTCCTCTGCAATCAGATACAAACACTGTACCCCACCAGGAGATTCAGCAGAACTGGAGCACTGCTGGTTGTGCATGATCCCCCATATCCTGCTGTTGCACTTCTACAAGAACAACAATGCAGCACAGGGAATTAATGAAAATCCCTGTATTTTCATCAGGCCTACACTGCACTGTGTTCGTCCAAATTCAAGAGATTACCACATCTCAGAAGGAAGATATCCAGGAGATCTTGAGGCATGTCAGAACACCTATAACCTATGTCATCATCTTCAAAAGACCAAATATTCTGAAACTAAAAGCCAGCTCATCCAGTGCTCTGTGAACTTGCAAAAACAACAGTTCAGGTTTGAAATCTCTGGCCATGAACAGTTGCAGAACAGCACTCAGCTGGTTGGGAAGCACTTAAATCTCAAATATCCAAAACTTCTTTCCTTGGAGGAAAGACCTGTGGGTTTGCTGGAAGTACCCTGCAGATTATACCTCACTCACAATCTGATAGCTGAACCACACTTCCATAAACAAACAGGGAAACTGCTAAATACTGTATCAAAAAACCTCTCAGTACAGGCAGAGACAAAAGAATGCTTTGTCAAGTCTTTTTCATTTTTAATAGAGAATAAATGGAATCTGCAGTAATAGCAATCCTCATCAAGATTTAAAACCAGAGGATGCCAGCCTCTTCGAAATGAGCCTCCTGCTTTCTCTATGAAGTCAATCCATCTGTCCCACAGATACCTTGCACAGACAAATAAAGAAGTCAGCACAACATGTGGTAAGTCTCTAGGGATTAGGAGCACTGCCACAGGAAAAAAGAAAGTACTGCCTGATCTGCAAAGTAGCATCTGGAGGGAGGTCAACAGTGAAGGACAACTCTTCCCAGTAAAACACACTGAAGGAAAAATACAAAATCCTTAGACCTTACCCTTGTGGTCAGTTGTCTACAGATTAAACACACTGACAGAGAGGTACTTCAAAGTTCTTTTAAAAGCCTGTAGATGAGAAAGAACTCCCCAAGACACCACCTAACACATCAGGGTAAGATGAATAACATTTGAAAGGTCACAACCATTATAAAGAAGTAAAACTAAACACAGAAAACATCAAAGAGTTTTCAAAACAGGAATCAAACACCAAGAGAACACAGCTCGTTTTCCACAAGAGACATGGAGGGAGGGAACAAGGATGAAATACACCACTACTTCATGATATCAAAATTACTGCATTTGCTGAAGAGAAGCAACTCCTCTGTAACAAATCCTTCATAATGAATTGTTAAATCCCTCCTCCACACACACAAATTAATATATGAAAGCAGCATGACACTTAATGCCAAACCCACACCACCAAAGGTATGTGCCAGCCTTTCTTAAAAGGTGCTTGAACCTGGACCTGCAGAGCTGACTTTGGGATGGAACAGGAGGAGATGCAAAGAACACAAACCATTTAATTGAATTACACCCTTGCTTAAAGAGCGAGGAGCCCCATTTCCACTACATTTGTACTACATTTCTGGCATCCTCACTTCAGAGAATGAACTGTGGTATTCTCAGACTTCCAATGTGTCACAAACCTATAGAGGATGCAGACTGATTATGTGAAATACATGATCAGGAGTATTTATGTTTTTTTCCTTTGGAATAGCTTTGTAATTCTTACAGACACTAAACACTCATCCTTGTTAAAGATTAAAAAACAGAGAATTTAAGTTAAAGCACTTTCAACATTGTTGGAAGCATTTCAATATATGGGATTGCAGAGGAGCAATTATTTCTGACAGACTGAAACCTTTTCTAATGTTATGACTCCCATTATTACTAAAACTTTTTTTGGAAACTTAGTCACAACACAACTGTTGTAAGTTATTCAAATTGCTTGAAGTGATTTTGACAACCCAATAAATGTGTACTTAGCATTTCTACTACAGCAAACTGATGCACAACACCACCTGATAAACAATTTTTAAGACAAAATGTACTTGCTTTTCTCTGTTCATCATCTTTGCAGTTCTGGAGTTTTTCATCAAAGAGCTGAAAGAAAAAGACAGTTGTGAAAATATGGAAAGCGTTATTTTTCCATATAAAATCAGACAGAAACATCAACATTTCAAAACCAGAAACATTTAATAAGGATAAAGTCATACAACCCCGGTATTAGGATCCAAAGCAGTTTTGGCCTAGTTTTTCTTTACAGCATTTGTGACATAAGAGATTTGTAACTAATTTCTCACATCATTCCATCCTGCAAGAGACCAAATCTCACAGCTAAGCCTGACAATTCTACTATGATTTGAACAAAAAGGTGAGTTTAAGTAACCTAACTGAACTCATCAGAACACCTCCAGCTGCCTTCTATTTCAGCAAAAACCTTTGGGGCTTATGAAGCATTTCACCAGAAAAGCTTTAACTCTTATCAACCCTTCCAGGTACCTTGATTCAGGTACATGATCCAAATCATGTAAGCGCATTTTTTGGGGAAGATATGACTTCCTAGCATTAATTTATGTTTATTTTCTTAAAAGTGGGATATGAGATGCAACAAAACAAAGTGAAACAAACCCTCACTGAAAAGCCTGCATGTGCATTTAACAAAAGCTGAGCTGAAAGAGTTAACAGAGGCCTCTGAGGGCACTCTAAGGTGCACACACAACCACTGAAAGTTCATCACATCCACCCTTGTAGCTTAGAGAAGAGGATGTAATTTTTAGGAAGTGAGCTGCAGCTCTCCACTCAACTGCCTGCCTCAAACCTTCTCATGTGTTCCCTTTCCCTTGAGGGCTGATTTCTAGTTCTAAAAATAGACTGTGATCTTGGTCGCTGTCCACGCTCAAACTGACTCATCTTTCATTGTTAATTAATTTCTATCCCCCTCCCCCCAGCTGGCCTGAAATAACAATTAGAAGGTGTAAACATTTAAATACCTTCTGTCGGTGAAGTGATGGCTCCAGAATGGCAAAGACAGCTCCTGATCAAGCCTTTGCAGGGCAGCTCTGAATTTTGTTTGCATCTCTTCTGCCTACCTTCATTTTTGTCGCTGTGCTCATCCCCCTCTCCACTCTACCCTCCAACTGAATTTTTGCTGAATATTCCACACGCAATACTTGCACATTATATCAGGGGAAAAAATCCAACCCAGCAGAACTGAAGCAATTTAACAGCAATTTTAATCAGCTGAGTCATGGGAAAAAGGTGTCCTAAGCAGCAGCAAAAAGTGTTTTTCTCAGTAAGGTGAGTACTGAGAGATATGACCTCACTGTTCCTTGCAGTCCCATCTATTCTTAAAATACAAAGTTTAAAAGAGCTGTATTGTACAACACTCCTACAGAATGTTTTCACTCAAGGACAAAGCATGGATTACCCACCATCACGGCAACAAAGTCTGAAACTATGTGCAACTGTAGTTACACATCACTTGACAAAATCTTCTCAAGTTAGATTCTAAAATGCTATGAACAACACAATGATTTAATTATGCTTTAAAATGAAACTTAACATACTTAACCTTGCCATTTCCATAAAGGCTTTATATAAAACAGAATATTTCAGCAATTGTAAACCATTTCATATAAATCTGCTTGAGATATTCCAATTTTTAACAATCCTAAGAGAAAGGCATTTCCATCCTGACTGACTCTCTCTGTTGAGCTTCCTTTCAAGCTGGCCTTGAAATCCAGCCTGACAAATAGACCCCCAACAGAGTAAATGCAGCATTTAGTTACCATACCTTCAACTGGTCTATCAAGATCTGTAAGTAAGCATCAGCCTCAGTAAGTTTCTTGTCAAAATCATGAACGCTGGGAACAAATCCTGAATCCACACCCTAGAAATAAATAAACAAATAAAAATCAAATATTTAATTAGTGTTTCAGAGGAGAAAAAATACAACAACAATATGGTTTTGCCTGCCATCTGACTGAGAAAACGCTGCCTTGTCTCTCATCCTGCCACGTGCAAACACAGGCACACAGCTGAACACATTTGGCTTCTATTTGCAGCTAAATCAGTAGCAGTAAATTGCTCCACATTTTCAGAGGGGGTATAATCATCACACACCAGAGTACTTCATTACTTATGATTGAACAAATCCTCTTAAATTACACTGATTAAAGTTTCTCTATAAAATATAAAGGAGAATTCACAATTTTCTGAAGACTGTCTTGTGATTCCATAGCCTTACACTTCAGCTAGGGAAGCCCAAATCATATCCAGTGGGATAACTGCACTTTTCACACTTCAGACAGTATTGCTCAACTCACAGCTCTCTAGCCAAGAACTGCTAAATCTTTTCTTAAATACCTTTGATCTGAAAAGTTCTAAATTATTAGTCCTGGTTGCCCTAGTTCCTGACCAGCTATAATGATTTGCATCCTTATCACTGTACCTGAATTTTGACGCTTTGTTGCACATACACCACCACGGACAATGTATCAGTGCAATGAGAACGATTACTTTTATATTTTCTTGCTTGGAAGCTTGTTTCCCCTAATAAATCTCAGAGCATACTTCTGTATAGATCACAATTCCTATCTCTAAACTGATGCACCACTGATTTAAAGACCCAAACAAATTCCCACTGGGATACCACATCTTTAATTAGAGGAAAGAAAATAGAGGATTCTTGATGACTTCTGCCTTTGTGCACACATGCTATGCAAACACATTAAACGTTTATTTATACAATACCTTTAATCCAAATGGAACTGAGAAACAAATACTGAAGCACACCCAGTACAAAAAATGGTACACTGTAGGATAAACATATATAGGGGGAAAAACCCATGAAGGATAAAGAAGCAAACATCAGCTGTAAGATAACAATCCTGAGAACATCACAGCAGTGGCAACTTTGCTACCAGCCTCAATATTTTCACACAGATCTCAAACAGGACAACTTCAAACTCTGCTGAAACCATCAACTGCTGTTTGAACTGCTGAGGATCTCAAGAGTCTGAGCATGTAAAGATCAACCAGTGGGGAAAAACATTCCAGATGGACGAAGACAGGCAATCTGTATTTGTAAAATTCCACATCAGTATAATGTTTTCTTTGGCATTGTTGGCTCTGTCAGAGCAGACAATTTCTCCTATTTTTGTATGATATTGGGCCATCATATTAAGAGTTTTATTGATGGCTCTTCAGAGGTGTGAGCATTTTTGTGCAGTAGTGGAATGACTTGCACAGTATCACACACAGCCTAAAACATAAACCCATCTACTGACTGTAGAAAATGTTATTCTTTATTCATTTGCTACAGATGGGCATGCAGATCTTGACAACAGCTCTACAGGAGTACATCTACCCATACAGGGGGGTTTGTAAGCAAAAAAAGATACTTCACCTGTATTAGACAGTCAACACCAGCCAAATTTAGAAATAGTGTTGTGAAACGAGGAGGAGGGAGGAGAAGATGAGAAAAACAGAAACCATTTTGACTATGACAAAACATAAATTCAAAAAGCACTGAGTTTAACAAGTTATCAAAAAAACTAATAGGCAGTAGGGAGAGTGCTCTCAACCCAGCAACTTTTGATACTCCCTCAAACTAGTTTAAATTACACTGAAACTACATCTGAAATAATGTGAAATTAGTATTCAATTTCCTTGTTGAAAATGGAACTGTCTGTACAGCTACCAGCCACCCTCATCAGTTCTGCAAATGGTCCTGCAAGCTCAGTTAAAAATTCTGGAGGTCAGATTTCATACACCAAACCACACGAACGATACAGGAAATTTCTGCTGAAGATACTATACGCAGAAATATAGTTTACAGTGCATGTTATCTCTACGCTGCATCAAAATGCTGATTTTTATTTCAGTCCTCACTCTATGACTGCTAATATGTAACTATCTGGTATTTTTAGTGGTGGCTTAAAGATGAAATGCCATTCTTAAATTTCAGGCTCTTAGAACTAAGGGAAAAGCTGATCAAAACATTCAGTATTACAACTGAGCAGACACCCACACAAAACACAGAGTGAAAATTGTAACCTAAGAAGTTCTAATAGAAAATTAAAACTTCAAACAACGTAAAGAGAAAGCCATAAAACCAGGTAAAGTGTCAAGCTGAACATAACAGAGATGAAACATGAGAATAATTTTGCAAAGCACAGGTACTTAAAGCTGCAGCACCTCGCTAGTTTGCTCTTGGGTAGTTGAGATGAAATTTGATAATCTTCTCAGCAAATTCATTAGCCTGTCTTATATGAGATTAGGTTAATAATTTAAGTTCTCACATAGTTTTAGAATTGAAAACCAAAAGATACTTGGAAAAGTTGAAAAAAGCAATGCCATAGTCTGGATAAGTAGCAAACAAAATCAACCAGTATTTCAAACCCAGCAGTAATTTAGAAGGAGGAGATACACGAAGTGCACATTTGCATAACAAATGCTTATTTCTTGATTTTCTGGTCTCTCAAAGCCACAGTAAAGGTAAAATGGGGATCCTTTCTCTCCTTCCCTGCCAAGAAGGAAACGAGACTTCAAAAGAAACAGGTGAGCAGAGTCACTAGAATGGCATTTAACAGCTTGGTAAACTCGTACATTAGGAATCTGCACATCTCAACGAGCAATCAAATTTTTATGAGGAACTTGTAAAACACACTGCTCACCTATTCACAGGCTGACAAAACAGGTTGCCTGCAGATATTGTTGAACCTCCACCCTTGGAGGGCAGAACTCCAAACTCAATTGGATTTGACCTTTGACAACCTGATCTAAAGTACAAATTTGCCTTGCAGTGAGAAGGTGCTTGGAACAGGTGATTTCCAGAAGTCTTCTCCAGCTGAAGACATCCTGTGATTCTAAAATAAGTATCTTCAAATTATGGAAAAGAACAGGAATCCAGACTATTTCTGATCTTCAGAAAGACACTGACTCTATCTTACTGTCAGTACCTATCTGAAGTAGTATAACTTGTTTTTCCATTGAGTAACTACTAATCTATTTGTAAGTACACTTTATTAACCTCAAATAAAGACTCTGTGTTCATGTAACTTTAAAAGAATTAACAGATGAAATAGCTGCAGAAGGGAGTAATTTAAAAAATTTTAGTCTGACCAGCACCTTCCAAACCAAGAAGTTTAGTGTCAAAACAAGTAATTTGATGTCTGACTGCTCCCCACCAAGAAAACTATACTGATAAGAACTCTAGAGAAAAGAGAAAAAGGTACCATAGCATTCTTTCCCTCATCCTCCCTCTCTCCCACAACTTCTGGAATGTCCCTCCCCTTCAGGACACAGCAAAAGCAAAAGAGGCCCAGACTCTCCAGGGCACATCTCAATGCCAGTGGTTTGCAGGAGGAGGCAGGGCCCAGCAGCACTGACCAGTCTCAGACCAGTGTCCCAGTGGGATCTCTGTGATCCTCAGTGATGTGGAGTGACCAGACAGGATGGTTTTCCTAGGAAAGGGTTTCCATGCTGCTCCCGAGTTGAGTAAACAATTTGCATGCCAGAAGTCCTGCAAAATTATTCCCTTCATACACAACCCTTTTTTTGGAGGAGGTAAACAGAAGGGCAACAACAAAACATAACCTAATTAAAAATACATATTATGAGCCTTATTTTCACTAGAGAACTGCTAGCACCAAGGGAGTTTCATGTTGTTTCCTTGTCCTCCAAATTAGAAGTCACACATATCTCTAATGCATTTGTATTCAAAACTTGTCCATGCTGAGAAGTAATTCAGCCTAATTTAAACCAGTTCTTTCAAACCCAGATGGGATGAAAAGATTGCATCCTGCTTAGAAGAAGCATACCAGAAAAATTCAACTATATTTCTCAAATAAAAGCATTACAATAATAGCTTTCCTGGGGGAGGAAGGCAGAAAACTGTACAGGGTGGAATTTCTTATCTTTTTGAAGACACTTCTTCTACATTCTTCATCTAATTAGGATTCCAAATCCAACAAAAAATTCCTGTGTAATTTATTTTGAAGGAGTGAATAAGAATGTTTTCCTTTCACCCACAGTATCTAATCAGAAACATATCCCCTGCCTACATGCTTGATTCTGAGGAGCTGGACATTGCCTGCAAAGACCACTGATATAAAATTGAAGAAAAACAAGAAATGAACTTGTAAGCCACTAAACAAGGGCACTTTTGTAGCAAAAACAACTGTATTTTTTTCCTCTGCTAGATTTTTATATAATATTTGAAGCTCAGAATGTAAGTGTTTGAAAACAAATATACAGATTTGGAAAGCATACGACCCTTCCAAACAGAATATTGCAATTCTTACAGGGAAAAAAAAAGGTTCTACTTTGCAAAACACAAAATGCTTAGCAAAGACTGCGTACCTGTAGATACTATCAGATCTTCAAGGAGAACAGAAAGTTCAGAAGACAGAAACATTTACACACGGATGTAAAATTCTGTCTTTAAAGCATAGGTTACAATTCTGAAACCTCACAAATACTAAGTATATCTTAGCGTCCCATTTCTTTACCTTTATAATGTATAATCAGTGCAGATAATGCACATGTTCTAGGGTATTCAGGCACTATCCTGATTATTTCATTAGCAAAATCTGAAAAGGGCAGCATGGCTGCCAACCCTATGCCCTCCCACTAGCACTTGAAAAACATCTACACTGAATATTGTCTTAATCTAAAAGCCTGGTTTTAGTTTTATGCAAGAATTCTTGACTTACAAAAGAAGCAGCACTGAAAAGCCAGTTAATAACAATACAATATACTTTAGAGTGTAATATACTTAACACACAAAGTTTTACTCTACCTTGTGTTCTTGCTCGCAGCTTTAGAAAGGTCAGAAAAAAATCCTGGTTAATGTGATACTAAGTGAACTGTTACTATCAACACTTCATAAACACTTTGCACCAGCATAAATGAACAGGAAACAAATCAGTTCCCCTGCTGTTTACTCTAGCCTTCACTCTGCTCCTTATTTTGGGTCAGCATAAACATTTACCTTGTCACATAAACAACTCAATGTGGAAACTAATCAGGGTTAAAAATAAACACAGAAAGAGAGAGCAGCAAAAAGAGCAATTTTAAGTCCCAAATTCCACCCTTCTTGCCACACTGCCTCTTCCCTTTTGCTAGGAGAAGTGAGACAAGACTGCCTCCAGAAGCAGCACCAACTCCTACATTTTGGTGAAGCCATGGTGTAACTCAGTCTTTAAGCCTCTGTATCTACTCTTCACAACAGCCAGCATAGACCTACTTATTAGAATCAAGTTTTCTTATTATTTGCTACTTAGGAAGTAAACATCTTGCTTAAATTATGGAATTATCAACCTACAAAGCAATTAATTTTCACTTAATTCCTTTCACTTTAATGGTGGTTACAAATGGCCCACCTTCATAACTTCAATTCCTTTGTCTCTACAGAGGCCACTTAGAGGCTGAAGTAGTTTAGTTAGATCAAATAAGGAAGTTACTGTGTTACTGTGGTCCTAAAAGACATGAGTTATCCATTATAACTCACGAGACAATTCCAGAGCCAAATTCCACTGCCCAAAAGTATTTGCAGCACTAGGGTGCTGCCAGGGTGTACTTGACAGACAGCAAGGAAGGCAGGACAATTAGAAGCATGTTCTGTCTGAATGGGACTGCTGGTTGACATAAGATGCTGCTGAGGAACTGGAGAAAATGTGAGATAACTTATCTCCCCACACAAACATGAAACTTTAGCCACAACATGCCTTTACCCCATGCATACCCTTCCCCTTAGGTCCTGTGGGTATGAGGCAGCTGCTGTGCTGCCACTGCAAAGCCACAGGCCTGCCAATGCCACAACAGTAACAATTTGGGGGGATAAGGGGAAAATCTCTGCGGGGTTCAGAATGGCATTTCCAGTAGTATCACACCATCTGTTCAATGACTTTTCCATAGAAAAGACAAAGCTAATACTAGAACTACTACGTGTATTTTTAGCAATAGCTTTAATACAAATGCATACGAAAACACAGTACACTTCAGTTTCAAAATTCAAACAAATCAGGCTTCAAGTGTATCTGAAATGTTTCCTCCGATTGTTGTTCCCCTTGGATACAACATTACTAATTGTCAGCCCTCTGGACAGTTTGGGTCCCTTTACACATTCTATGTATTTATGACTCAGTTCCTTGACTGTAGCTCATTTTAGGCTTGGGGGGAGGGGGGGCAGAAGAAGTGTGTTTTATTCTGTGCTTCAAAAACACTTCCATTATAAACAGTGAAGGACAGCACAGCAGAACATTTAGGCAAAAATAAAACCAGCAAGATTAATCAGACTAGAGAACACAAAGACACCACCTCTCCACCTCGCATTAACTCGTAATCCTTCCTGATTTGGTTCACACAGCACACGAACCACCTGGGGTTTGGTACAGTTTCTCACAGCTGAGTTTTTGGTACAGTGAAGTCAACTTTAAGTCTGACTTTCAAACTTGAACACTCCTGTACCAGCACAGGCAGACTGAAAACCAGCATGGAAATACGTAAAAAAGATTCTGAAAAGATACAACATTTTGGGCAAAACCAGACGCCTAAACGTTTTAAGTGATTGTGAACCACATGTTTAGTTAGCGACAGAAACTAAGAACCTAAGAAAATGCCTTTACAGAAAATAATCTCTGCCGCAGCACTCAGACCCCGCCATCCCGCTGAGCCAGTAATCCCCCAAAGAACCCATATGACTGTTTTGTCCGAAGGAAAAGGAAAGCGAAAGAACATGAAGTGCACGAAGCGCCGTTTTGTTCAAAGGCGATTGAAGCCCAGGCGTGTCTGTGTACCCAGACAGCAGCATCCCTGCGGGCACACGGCACCTGGCGCCACTCGCTGCTGCCCGGAGCCGGAGCCACCGGGGCGCTCCNGGGCGTGTTTCTGCCTGGATTCGCCCCGCGCTCGGCCCCGCGGGCATCCCCCAAACTTCGGCCTCTGTTCGTTCCGCCCCCGCGTCCCACCAATGAGGGTGAACAGAAGGAACGCCACACTCCTAAGCCATGAAAGAAAGAGTTTTGGCAAGGAGGTGCAGTCGTGTTTCATTCTTAAATCGGTGCCTGTTCAGCAGCTCCCGTGGCAATCCTTGGCAGTTCCTGAATGGGGGTGTAAGTGAACACTACTCCGCCGACTCCGCTAACAAGGGCCAGAGGCTAAAAGGTTACATAACCCGTACACTGATGAAGGTTCTTGAAAATGAGTGGTGAGCACACAGCAGTGGCCCACAAAGTATTACATTCAATGGTGAACATATTTACAAGGATGGAGGATGTGTTTCTGAGTACTCAATTCTGGTTTTTAATTATTCCCTCAAACATTACTAGATAAATTAGTAACTTGGGCTTTTTTTTTTCTTTTCCTAAATACGCCTTACTCGTTTGAAAATCTCCAGGAATGTGAACAGTTATGTAATGGGAAATAGTTCCATTATTAGCTGCTATCATGAAATCTATTTCCACCAATATAACTACACTCACAATTTCTAGAGAGCATGGAAGTGTACATTTTGTTGAAACCAGTGTATATTCTGGTGTTTCATTCCTTGACTCTGTATCTCCATGTCATAAAAAGTCTGGTTCCAGGTGGAGAAAACAGCACAGATTCCTTTTATTTCATTTCAGACCCTAAACAGGACCACTCACATTAACCTAGTCACTTTCTAAGCTGAGGATGGGGAAAGAGGCATCCCTTGGGAGGGAGCTCAGCCCTTCTACATCCACGTATTGTTCCTTAGGCAATCCCTGTCTCCTCACATCCACTGCAGAGTGGGGTTCTTCAGCCCTTGGTCAGCTACTGTGTCCACATGGAGAGATTACTTCTAACATACCCATGGCACGGTAGGAGGGGTAAAAAGCTGATTGTCGAATGGGAATTTTTATCCAGGGATCTGCTGTTCTCTAAAAAATTTGTAGTGGTCTTTAACAGATGAAAGAAGGTTGAAACTCACTGTCTAACAGGTAAATTGACTGAGATAGTACAAGGGTCTAAAGTTGAATGGGTCAAATTCAGGCTTGTTCTAACCCTTTAGATTGGGCAAATGTCATCTAAATCAGTCTTCATAAGCTTCTCTTTATGTGATATTAGAGATTTTACTCTTTTTTCACACTGAATCAAATGTTAAGAGACCTAATTCTCTTGCTATACTACAAAAGCACAACCAAAGCTTTATTTAATACAAATAATGAACACCTGCTTTAAGATTTCTACACTGTCACCAGACACCTATATGGTACAAACCAAAACCCTTTCATGGGAGTGTGGGTTTCTCTCCAGGGCAAAAAAAAAAAAGTTCAGCAAGTCTTGTAAACATGTCCAGCTCTAGAGTATCACCAGAAAATGATCTTAGATCATAGAACCACAGAGTATCCAGAGCTGGAAGTGACCCACAAGGATGACAGAGTCCAACTCCTGGAACTATGTAACTAAAGCTAAGAACCATCCTCAATCCAACCACCTGTCTTTAGAACCAGAAAACCACTGATACCCAGCTTACACAGTGATATCCAGCTTCAAACAAGCTATTTCTCATTTTTGTCATCCAGAAAGAGGTTCAATGCTGCTGTCTCATTTTAATTTCCAAATTAGGTGGCACTCAAGCACACAAGAGGCTTGACCCAAAAAGGACTCCTAGTTTTAAGCAAAAAAACAACAAAAAACCCCATCCAAAACCCAAATTAAATGTACAAAAATAAATCCAGAACCTTACCATAAATATACAGTATAAATAAATATGAGTTAATGATAACTATATATATTATAAATGTGAGTTAATAAAGGAAAGTGTCATTCTGACTTTTCATTATGGTAGGACAAGAAAAATATGAGAGATTCGAACCTAAACAGATGTTTTACTATATCCAATTGAATAAGCCACAGAACAGACAGATTTTTTAGAGGATGTGCTGGATATTAGCAGTCATGCCACTGTATTTCATTGCTTTGAAAAAAAAGTAAAACAAGTGAAAACTGAAAGTGAAACTTGCCTGAAGCTGGAGGGTATGGCGGAGGATGGTGTCCTCTAAAGCGTGGATCCACTTCTCCCTCTCATCTGCATCTCGAGCTGAAAAAGTATTCATAAGATATTGCTCAATTACATGCACTTACTTACATACCAAAAGGCATAGGCAAACAGATCTGATGTCCACACTAAATATGGAAATTAATCACACTGTCTTTGTTACAATCACCAAGCACATCATTCCACAGTTGTCTTAATATCCTGTTTCTGCTTCTGTGGTTACAGCTCTGTTCCTTGTCCAGCTTTAGAGGAACACATGCAAACAGAGTTTGCACAGATATTCCTCAATTCATTAAGTAATTTTTAAATTTTCTTATTTACAAGAAAATTACCTGTAATAAATTATCTAGTAATTCTACTGAAGTAGAATTACTAGAATGTAGTAGAAAGTGGACATAGTAACTTTCAGGTATGGATTCATAATACAGGAGAAACACCCCTAACAGGTCACTGGTGTGAATAATGAAGCACAAAGAATAATCTTAAACATACAAAAAACATTAAATTGAAGAAAATCCTACTCTAAAACTGCTTTCTTTCCCCCCTATCCCCAGTACAGACATGCCACTTTTACTTCACTAGTCTGAAAGAGTTCCTTGCTGTGTTCTAGGAGTACTTAAAAAACAAAGGAGCAGAGTCAGTTGACTCCAGGTAAAGAAAGAAGGGAAAATTCCAGAGGCATTAAATAGACTGTAAACAAACTGGCCTGTAAATGGATTGAGAACAGTTATTAACAATTGTTTCTAGTTCCTCATTCAAATGGAAGATATTAAAAGAAACAGGAAGCCTGCTAGAAGCAAGGAAAGCTTAAATGATCTAGCACCTATTATGAATCAGTGAACTGAGATTTCTATCTCACATATTTTTAAGGAGTTCAGAGGAAATATCCTTAGGTTATAGTGAAATGTACTCTCCAGCTCAAAATACTTTATTTCAATGTTCCCTTACTCACTCTTTTGTTTCCATTGCTTTTATTTTTTGGAATTCTGCAGCTTAAACCTATCAGTACTTAAAAATGCCCCAAGTCTTCTGAATATGTAGATTTTTCTAAACTCCCCAAAGATAACCCTACAATTTAAAGATAAACATACTGCACTGTTTACTTCAGCATATATACACTATATATATGTCAAGTTAACAAAACCATCAGGAGAGAACTGACAATGTATGTGTTTGTGAGAAATAATTAAGAATGTATTTTTAATACATAAGCTTGCTCAGAGCCTAACTGATGAGGTGGCCTCACAGAATAGTGGGACAAAATTTTCACTACACACAAGGTAAATGAAATGTGTATTTTTTGCTAAAAATACACATTTTTCCAATCTACTACAAGTCAATCCTTACTCACTGTTCTTTTAAAATAATAGAGTATGATCAATTGCCACAGCTATTTTGGCCACAATACCATTAATCTGAACAAATTAAAACTAGACAAAGTGGCTACCAAAGTGCTTTCAGATGCACAGAGAAAGTGGAAGAAGTTCAAGCAAGTAAATGTTACTCAGAACAGCAGATGACTTTCCTGCAGGAAATGCAGCAAGTATTAAAAAGCTGGATTTGCCTCATTAGAAAGAACTTTTAACTTACAGGACTCTTTTTACTGGTGATCCATATTTTAATTGAGAAGCTGAAGCAGGCACTGAGGACAAGTTCATACTGCAGTGAAAGCAGACAGGATGGAGGGACAGAGGCCCTGTGAACTCTGTCCAGTGACTGAACTACACTAAATAAATTTTGCAACATGCAAATTACAGTTTTTCTTTTCACATTCTGTACACACATGCACACACAAACACTGCTCTTTTTGCACAGCATTACACCTTAACACTAATTTCAATTACTGAATTAGTCAACTAGAATCAATTTTAATGCTTCTTAGTTTCTTTGGTTCTGCTTACCAAAACCAGGCTCCTTGCCTAGTCCTGCCAGACATATTGATCAAGTTTATTCTTCCTATACTATTCTAGTTTATAGTTTATTCTTCCTGTACTATTCTTCCAGTCACCACTAAACATATATAGTTACCCGTGTCATTAATCTGTCAGTATTTGAAGTGTCTCAGTGCTTTAAATTTTCAAAGGTGTGTCCAAAAGAACAGTGGTTAGCATTATTTCAATGTGTGTAAGGTTTCTCAGGTTTGTTTTCTGATTTTCTGTGGGTTTTTTTTAATCACCATCTCCCAGTCCCAAAAAACATCTTACTGGGGAACTGGGGTACAAGTCACTGAGGAGCTATTAAGTAATTAATGGGATACAAACATCCTATGTTGAAGGGTTTTTTCCCACGACTATTTAAACTAAAAAGGAAACAATTAAGCTGCAGACCAGTGAATTAATCCTTGTATTGCAGCAGGATTCCTGTGATCTTCCATACTGCCAGCAAAAAGAGGTCACAGTATTAGTTAAATACTAATCTTAATATACAGTAGCCCATTAAGAAAGGTTATCACATTCTGACTTGTATCTGAACCCCCACCAGAACAGAGAGGCCTTCCAGCAGCAGGGAAGGCACAGAAACCAACCAATCCATACAGTTCCAAAATGAAACTGACTTTCCCATGCTCATTAATAAACTGAATTTTTGAAACTTCTGCTTCTTCAGTGACCCCTTTACAGCTCTCTCTAGCAGAGTGCAGCAGAGAGGGAAAAAGCTGGTTTTTTTCCTTACATATTAGACATTGCAATCTTCTGGCATAACATGATCAATCCTTAGGGAGCACACATGAATCTCATAAATCCTGCTACTTAGAGAAAGTTTGGGCATGATAAATCCAGGAACACTGCCATGAGAAGACTGCTTACTGCATGGAAACACAGCATCAAAACCTTTTAAGCACTCTCTGTTCAGGACACTGGTTTAATTTCAGACCATCTATCATCAACAGCAGATCCTCCTGGCTGTCCTCCATAGACTCTTAAGAAAACCACGGAGAAAACCAGCAGGATGCAGTTTTTAGTAGAGCAAGATGCAAGGAAAGTTATATTAAATCTAATCAAAATGGCTGCTGTGAGATTAGGTGCAAGTAAAAGCTCCCTAATGGTAAAAGCAATTTAGAACTGAGCAGCTGCCAAAAGATCACTGATGGAAAAAAAAAAAAATCAATGGGAACATTCAAAAAAGATTAGTCGACACACTCAGAAAGAATTTATGGGAAAAATCTACACACAATGGTCAGAGATCATTATCTACCCATCTGTAGGGAAAGCTAAATATCCAAGCTGTTTTTCATTTAAAGAAGGCAACTTTGGTCAAAGAAAAAGCTCTAATACCTTTGCACCTAAGAAGGTTGTGATGCACACCACCTAATATCCACTCTGTATCTGCAGATGCTTTCTTCAGCAGGCAGGGACAAGAATGCCCTGCTCATTAGTCCTTGCCTCAAGTACCCTGAAATCACTCCAACTTTTCCATTATCTGATCAGGCTCCATTTTAAAGTTAATCCCCTCCTCAATTCTTATGTGAAAGCTACTCCAGAATTTGTTTCTGACAAAACATTTGGGATAAGGCAATTCTTATCTAGTCCAAGGAATTACACTGGTGTGCTTATACAAAAATAGAGGAGTACTATCTGGTGCCTCCTGGCACAAAACTTCTAAGAAGAGAAGAAGGGCAGAGAGATAAGTTGCTTTTCCCCAGGCTGATTCTAGAATAACAGTGTTACAAAAAACAAACAAGAAACACTGAAGGACACCTGGACATGAGAAATACCTGACACTTAAAAACATGAAGGTGGTTCTTAGTCTGAGGGGTTAATGCAAGTGTTACCTGGTCAGCTGAAATTCAAATTGTGCTAGAGCATTTAAATATCCACAAAAATAGCCATGCTATGTCTGCAGTTGAGAGGGCACTAACAGTGCCTGTGTTTTTCTCTTACTTTAAGTGCTAGAATTCTAATTCAGTTTTTACTGCAATTTAACAGTGAACATTTGCACGTGAAAGAAGCTAAATCCACACAGAGCTGCATAATCACTGCTGTGTGCAAGAGACTGGAATCATTAATGGCTGAAACATTGCAATTTACTGTGATTATGTCAGTCAAGCTATTTTTACTTTTTTTTTCCTAGTAGAATTAGTATTTATGAGCTAGATTACAGTTTGTTCCTATATGCCTAAGCCCTCACTCCTCTGTGTCTATGGTGCTTCCTTTGAAAGACACCTGTATAATTTACTGTGACATCTCAGGCATATCTAAGACAACCACAGGGTACTTAACATGATCACAGTCCTATTTATGAGTAGTTCAGAGAAACACACTTGAAAAGTATGTCATTTATTACAGTGAGTTTTAATATGATATCTTTTTAATGTGTATTTTTTGTGATCTGTCTGGTTGAGCTTATTCCTAAGATATTTTCACATCAATCTTATGCTAAAAAAGAAAATCTGAACTCTTTCCTAGAGGAGGTCCAAAGAAAGAAAAGCAATTATTTGATCAAAGAGAAAATTATAGAATGAAAAAAAGTACTAAACACAAGAATTACTTCTTCTACTGAAGAATTTCTGTAATTCTGAAAAACTGTGGTTTAAAATTCACTTTTGTTTTATGAAATTGTCCTTTATCTCTGAACTTCCCAAACTGCTAAATCAGATATGTCAAGGATTTTAAAAAGTTCTGTTCTATGAGGACAAGAAGTCAAATGAAATGCAACTACATTAGATGCTCTCAGCCTCTATTAATTTTCCAAATAGAGAATAAATTTTATAATTTAGAGTTCCTATAATATTTACTTTGCTGTGGAGAGATTATATGTGTTTATATAACGTATACCAAATGTTAAAGTACAGCATAAAACAGATTACTTTTTCCAGCCTAAGCTTGATAGCATCTAAAGATTAGATATAAACAAGTTTAACAACTCTGCTCCACGATACAGCATTTACCACCAGCATTTCTAGGTCATGCACAGCAGTACTTGGAAGACAGAATACACACAAAATATATCACCTCAGAATCTGCACACTGGTGCTTATTTTTGTGTGTGTGTGCATCTATATGGGCATTAGGATAAAAGAAAAACCTGAAGAATTAGTGAAAAAAAAATTACTAGATTACTTATAAAAACACCATACTGTCACAAGAAGAAATGCATATTTTATTTTCACTCACTGTGACCTACTTACAGGCAGAACTCAGTAAGAAGAGTCTATTACACCCACAGAGTCAATAGACTCAATTATGCAGCCTTTATTCTGACAGAACTTCCACTGATTTGTATGCAAAATTCCTGTATTTTCTCAGCCAACTGCAGAACTAATGTAGTATCTTTACACACAAATCACCAGATAATAGAGGTGGAATCCTGGCTACACTGAGATCGATAGGATTTCTGCCACCAGTCTCAATGGAGAGAGATTTTATCAGTAGTGCTCAATAAGGTGGAGAAGTCACGCTTATCACAGGACTGTTCCATGGCTAAATAAATTGCTATTTAAAGTCACTGAAGGCCTTTCAAACCATAGAAAAACATGCAAGATGAAGCAGGGTTTCATACAAGCCTGTATGAACAACCCTGTACTTCCACTGCTGACAAATACCCTTTAACACATGCAGCTCCCACACCTGGCAGTAGCTTGAACATTATTTCCTCTGTATCGTAATTCTGGAGTCGTCACAATCATTATTCTCTCTCCTCCTAATGCCATTCTCCACCCACACACATAAATCAACCGTCCTTTTGTTCTTCAGGTGCCTGACCAGCCTGAGCTCCCCATCCCTACAGGAAACTCCTGTGCAGTCACAAGACACAAAGTCATGCCCAAACAAAAGGCATCAAAAGGTCTCCTGAGTACAATGTGTTTGTAAGATTAATCTGTGATCTTGAGAAATCAACTAAACTGTTCTTTTATTGTTACCTAAGCTCAAAAGCCTTTTTAGCAAGCTTTATAATCAGCCCAGAAACATAGCTTTGGGTGGAAACTTGTGTGACAAAGGAAACACATGATCAAGTTACTATTAATTCTCTCTGGATATCCACATATAATGTGTAATTTTGTAATTAAACATTTGTGAGTGTGGGACAAATCGGCAAGTATATGTTTTTTCACTAGAAAATAATACTTAAATATTAATAATAGCAACACTAAACAATACTTCATATGGTATATTCTGTGGGTTTTAGGGTATGCTTGCATTTAAAATTAATCATAGAATCACAGAATGATTTCGTTTGGAAGAGACCTTAAAGATTATCTCATTCCAACCCCCTGGGCAGGGATACTTTCCACTACCCCAGGCTGCTCAGAGCCCAGTCCAACTTGACCTTGGACACTTCCAGAGATGGGGCAGCCACAGCTTCTCTTGGCAGCCTGTGCCAGGGCCTCAGCACTCTTACAGTAAAGGATTTTTTCCCTTGCAGATCTCACTCACAAAGCTCTTAAACTACTAGTTTAAGGTAGAAACCATATTTTGGCTTGAATTGAAAAAAAATCAAAATAGAAGAACAAAAATATAAGCATTTTCTTAGCCCATAAAATCATTGCCAATTTAACAGGTCAAATTCAAGGTTATTGCTGTTTGGAATTTCTTGCTAAAACAGAAGGAAAAGGGTGTTGAACTACTCAATATCTTTCCCCTCTTTATAGTGAGACCTTTTCTGGCCATTTTTCCCCTTCCAAAATACTTGCCATGTATCACATATACAGTTGAGATAAGAGATTCATATTGATGCCAAAAGTAACAATTTCTTCCAGAGGAAGAAAAAAACCCACCAAATCAACATATCACACAGACACTGTTTCATGGTATTATTTCTTTCCTACTCTCAAATTTAACACATATTTTGAAATCTGCAACTTCAACCTTAAAAACAGAAAACCAGGAGGTGTTTCTATATGACCGTAACAATTGAGTACAGGAAGTCCCATTAAAAATGGCATAACCATGGGGTGATTGGAAAACAATTACAACACAGGATGCTGCTGGCGCAAGAAGGACCTGCATGAAACAGGAAAAGCACAACCCTGCACCATTCCCTGCACTCTGGTCACATGGCCCAGCCACTCAAAATACCAGTGCAATACATCAATAGCAGAAAGGAGGCAGAGGGAAGAGTGGGAAGACAGAAACATCACTGAAAAGCTAAACTTAGCTCTGGCTCACAGAGGAATTTCTGTAGTTATGCCAATCAGGGGAGGATGAGATGCAGCCCAGACCTGGTCAGGTAAAGGGAGGATGACAGGAAGCTCAGCTTTACTCTGATTTTACAGCTGCTCATCCTCCTCTGCAATATAAAAGCACAGTTGAGCATAGAGGAATTCACTGTTTCAGCAACACCAGAAGCCTAAAAGACCCAGAAAAATGTTAACTTAGGACAAACAATGTTGTCACAGCAGTTATAGACATCACTGAAGAAACCAGCATAGGCCAAGAATTCACACCAAAATCTCTCTCTAGGCATTTTTTTTCAATATCAAATTAAAAAAGCTCTTAAACATTTTGTTTTTAAAGGCTGCAATTTATGAATCGTTATTTAAATCAGGTAATGTGATAAACTTAAGTGCCTCTCTCTACCACAAGAGCAGTCAGCTTCCTGTCATCTATTTGGTGGACAATGTCAAAGATTTCTAGAAGACTATAAATATTGACTATTTCTGCAAGTAATGTTGAAACACAGGTATAAAACCAATACAATGAATTTGATACGTAATACAAATACTTAAAATCTCACATTCTGATACTGCTCAGCACCAAGGCTTTGTGGACCCCAGTATATCCTCAATAATAATGCCTCCCACATTAACAAAAATCCTTGCTTTTATAACATTATGGCAACCTCTTGCTGGGCATGTATCCCTTTTTCCTCAGCTGGGATGGTGGGCAGACACAAATCAAGCTACAAAACTGGGAAAGGATGGGATAAAAAGGAGAAATCTACCTTTATCAGCTGACAGCTTTCATGTAATAGGAGAATAAATTGCACAGCAACATTTATGCTTCATTTCTCACATACTTTTGTGGCAGGAATAGGAAAGGAAAGACAAAAGCTAAAGCAAAATCATCTCAGATCAACACACTGGACTGCTTCCAATCTTTCCATCCTTTATTACACAAAACAGGGGAGACAAAACTGATTTGCCTTCCAAGGAACTGTACTGCAGGCTGTAAGAATAAGAGCTGGATTTTCAAGTAGAAGTTTAAAAATCTGATTTTTTTAAACAAATTTCATACAATGTGCGTTTAGTGAAGTATTTCAGTCCAGATAGGAGCTATTATTGCTTCAGGTTAGACAGAAAATCAAACATCAAGAAGAAATACAACAATACCCTTGCCAGAGTCTCTTGAACATAATGTTCCCACTCTTGAATTTAAGTCACAAGCATCCCAGTGAGGAGAAAGAACAGCTAAGTAATATGAAAGATTGAAGAAATGAATTTCCAAATGGAAAGAGCTTAAAGCTTGGTGATGATATGAAGATGCTAAAAGAAAAACAAACCCAACCCCCACAGTGTTTGAAAGTTATGGAACATTTAGAACAGGGACATGTACTGCAGCACGGAAAAATATATTACCAAGAAAAAGCTTCCTGACAGGAAGGTAAATTAAACTGAAATTATTATCCCAAATGTTTCACAGCAACTTGAATGGATTTTTGCATCTAATCTGAAAAAAACCACGACAGAATACTTTAAGATCTACCTAAGTCAAAAGCCTTACAAGCAAGCCATGAAACTGGATATTCAGCATGACCAAACAAGGACCAATCAGGAGATAGAATACATTACTTTTATATCTATTTTGAAATTTCTGAGGTCATTCTACCTCCCTTCCCCCTCCAATATGAACAAACATCAATATACCTGTTCATAACAATAAAATTCAGGGAAAAAATCTGCTGGGCAGTCTGGCAGAGCTGAAGCCAAGCTGACAGTAAAAACAAAACATGCTGTTTGTTTTACTGCCCACATTTATTCAGTTAACTTCTGTCCTTTATACCCCGGTACTAAGGATTTGGATCCCATTTGGGATGTACCCAGTCACCTTTCAAAACCTACAATATCTTTGTAATGAAAACTTTTTAACTTTTACTCATGTTCAATACAGGGATGGCCACTAGGAAGCACAGCTGAGAAGAGAAAAGAGGGAGATTGTCACAGGCAGAAACAAACTATGAACTTTTCTTCTGAGAAAGACTCAGAAGTTGCCAAAATCCAGTGACAGGAAAATCTTAGTGGGAGATGCTGGAGCTTTGGCACTTCAGAAATTCAGTTACACACATATGGAATCAACTTCCACGTGAGAAGTTGGTCAGGCAGTTTTAAATTACTTACTTGCCCTTCATCTCATTACTTCCATCTCTAGAGTGTTAGTCAGATGTGCAATTTTGAGCAACTGACATAAGAAATAATTAATTAATTAACGCAGAATGAAGTTTTTCTTTCATTTTTCACAAATTCAAATTCTATCACTGGCTGTCAGCAAAATTTCACTGAGGCACCAATCAGTACTTAAAATCTGACTGAATGGAGAGCCTGCAAGAGAAACTGTTCCACTGCAGATGGGATCCCAGCTTAGGAGATCTCTGAAAGCCTGGAGTTTTAAAGTTCTGTTTTTTCCCCAGCAAGGAGGCTCCAGCTTGTTTGAATCCCTGTCTGTTCTTGAGAAAGCAGGAAGGCAGCAAGAAGGAAGGAAGAGACTGTAAGCTGCCATTCCTGCAATCTTCTCTTGTCCAAGACTTCTTTTATAAAGGGTGAATAAATTTATAGCTATGGCTATCTTGCAGAACAAAAGCTCTGTCTTAATCAGGTATTAAAAGTTAGGAATTTTGTATGTTTTCTTGGATTATTCCCAGAATCTGCCCTACATATCCTATGTAGTCTCAGCATACATTTTGTAATATTTACATTATTAACCACTCACCATTTATGACTGAAAGTGACCTACATTTTGCATAAGTTAAAACCTGTGTAATACTGAATTAATTTAATATAATGTACAAAAATTTGACATAAATATGACAGAGGTTGCACGAGGTGAGAATGCATTCACAGTGGCTGTAAGAACTACATATATAGTTCCACAGACCTTTTTTGACACTGAAATATCACAGGACTCATATCTTACCTTACATATTTGCATTAAATCAATGTATATTAATACTGTGTTTACATCATTATAATTTCCTGGGTATCAGGGAGGTTATCTTCATAATATGCTAATAGAAAAAGCATAATACAGAAAATAGTGTACAATATCTTAGTTGTACACTAAAGGAGGACACATAAATCCTGGTCTAATATAAATGCAGAGAAAGAGAAATTATTAAGCACAAGATGTGACAACATTGCTGTTCAAAAATGACCAACATTACTTAGAGTAGAACATTACTTATGTCAAATACTATCAGTTTTCTTAAGACATCTGGCTACCCAAAGGAGAATACAGCACATAAGAAATCACTGAAAACAAGATGTATTAAAAATGGTCTATCTTAGTAACTAAAGATTAGAGATTTCTAGATTTACCTGTATCAACTTCTCAAATATTCAGCAGTATTTAGCTTTGTAGTACTGAAAGACTGCCCCAGTACAGCATTCCGTTACTGCATTAGTAATTAGCTTGCATTTTAACAATTATCCTTGGGAACAGTAGATTTAAGTATTACTGTGAGCTCAGCACTGTGAAGGTATATTTATAAGGCTTAATGCAGTGAAAAGCCAGAGGACAGCAGCAGCATTTAGGAAAAACTACAGCACAAGGAATACAGAAGCCAGTGACAATATGGTGTACAATTAATATTTATCATTAGAAATAGTCTCACAAATCAACAGTATTGATGATAATTCCCATTTGCAAATCACTGATTTAAAAATATGTACAGTACGATATAAGTTATAGAATTATTTCAGTTAACATAAATTAAAATGACTGCTTAAATGCAAGTGTGCCTCTTGGGTATTTACAGTTTCCAGCTCTATACAAAGCAATTATTTAGTCACTGCATTTTAGAGGAAAAGCAAAAGGACTAACAAATGTTAGTTGCAAAATATTTTCATCACACTTCCCCAGGATTTTAACATTCAGAAAAAGGAAATTCTCTATTCAATATTAGCACAGTGTTTTGTCATACTGCTGCAGACAAAGTCATTTAAGGAGTACATAGCAATTATATAGAGCCTTACCCTTTCTACCGGTGAGCCATAGCATGCAATGACGAAACATAGCAGTGGCAGATGGCATTGGTGCTAGGAAATGTGAATAAAAGGATAATAGCAGAGAAATGGTGACTGGCAGACAAGACACAGAAATGTAGATGAAATGAATGCAAGCTGGTAAATCTTGAAGCAAAGCTCCACCGTTAAGCCAAACGTTGCCTCTAGTCTCCTCATAACTGAGCATTAAGTTCTATTTGGATACAAATTGCAACCTTCAGACCAGTCTTGATTCTCTTCATAAAGAAATGCATCATTGTATCTTGATAACGAAGATCAGAAACGTTTTGTAAGCGAAACCCATAATCAGAAGCACATTACTTTCTCCCCTTGAGTGATTTATTCTTTACATTATTCATCTCCAAATCCTGCCAGAGCTACAGTCTCTTTCTAGCACATATGTATCCACTGCAGATGTAAATCCCTGCCTAACCTGCAGCACCCCTGGATCCAGAATGTTCTCAGTGTGCTCATTCATGCTGTTCTGTTGCCAAACATTTAAAATCATCCATCAAATACAAGTGGAATCTATTATAAGAAAAAACAATCTCTTCTTTCAGCTCACCCTGAAAATGGAAGGTTTTCTGATCAACAGTTATTGTGAAGGTGCTGTCGTCCTCATCGTCTATACCAATCACAGCTCCCTGTGAAACAAAGAACAAAATCCTGATAAGGCAAGCAGTGACATCAGCAGCAGACACTCTATCACTACACCACTGGAATTTAAAAAGCTTTGACAAATTAGAAGCAAACTGAATACAGTAAAGGGCAGAAAGATTCTCTGTTCAGTCATAGGATGCAGTCAGTTCTTTAAAACAATAAATTTTTAGCTGCAGAAAAAAACAGTGAATGTTTGTAAAGCTATTATCTGGATAATAATATGCATCTTTTATTTTTGTAATGGAGGTGGCTTTATGCTGCAGCAGCTCCCTACTATGTTCCAACTTATATTTTAAAGAAGAGGGAGAAGCAGTATTTTATATGTATTTTCTGTGTATAAAAATAATAATTCATAAGTACTCTACAAAAAGAAGCTCTTGACCTGATTTTATCTACCAGCCTGTAAGAAAAAATAAATCATTCTAGCAGAATGAATTTGGCCCATCATGTCATGTCACTGGTACACTGCATGATCTAATTTTCAGTCCCTAAGTAAATATTAACAGTAAGTAATCAGGATATATCAGAAGCAACTAGCTTTGTCTTCTAATTCTTCATGAGTTATTACAAGAAAATGCAAATAAATTAAAGACCATCTGTGCTTAGCTATTTACAAATCTATCCACATTTTCATTCCTGCCCCCTCCAACACTTACAATAAATAACAGTTTCACCCAGGAGAAGACACACACAAAAAAAAAGACAATTCTAAGTCTCTACCAACTCCAATAAATTGTAATATTTAGCTCAAAAATCACCAGTGTATTTACTCAGTTTCTTTCCTCCTTCTCCAAGGAGGCACAGCATCAGGATCTGTTGCATCCTTCCCCCTCCCAAAAAACAGACAGACATCCCTGGAAGGTGCACATATTTAAAGGGTAAATTCTGCCCTTACTCTCAGAGTACACAAGGAGTAACAGCACTACCAGGAGCCCTGAGTCAATTCCAGCCAGGGCTTCCTCCACCCAGCCAAGCACCCCACGGCAGCTGCAGGGCTGGGGGTCAGGGTTACACCAGGCTGGCCAAAACCTAAGGATGGTTGGGGTCCAGACTTGGGAGCAGAAGGAGCTGTGTAGTCCCTACATGGGATTTGTGGCCTGTGGGACCAGGTCATGCATGGCTGGGACCAGCACAGGCCCCAGAACAGCAGTCCTAGATAAGAACAGCACCAACCATCTGTAATCCAAGGCAGTGTAGCAGGAAAGGATAGCTCCAAGCTTTTTATTTCCCTCCACTGATAAAATGTGCCACTTAACTTCTCCAAGAGTATCTTCCATATAGGCTTTTCATGGACAGCTCTGTGATCACTATAAAAGAGGCACCTAAAAAGTGTATCCAAGCCAGTATAATTCTGAACACTTTTAGTGCCAGGACACAACAATCACCAGATTTCTCTTAAATATACCAGTAGATAAATATCTGGCACTTTAAGTACATGTTTTGCTATGCAGTAAATCAGAAGGTCACTGCAAGTTGTACAATATCCTCCTCCTCAGCAGCTGTACCATAGAGTCACTGTGGTTGGAAAGGAGCCCCAAGATTATCCAGCCCAATTGTTAACCCAGCATCTCCATGTTCACCACTGCATTACCTCAGCAAGTGCCACATCCACACATCTTTTGAACACTTCCAGGGACAGTGACTCCACCACTTCCCTGGGCAGCCTGTTCCAATGGCTGACCACTCTTTCAGTGAAGAAATTTACCCTAATCTCCAATCCAAACCTCCCCTGGTGCAACTTGAGGCCATTTCCTCCCATCCTGTCACTTGTTACCTGGGAGAAGAGACTGACCCTTGCCTCATCATGACCAAGATATTCTCCCCAGAGGATATAGGTAAAACTCACATAAACATGAGACAGCTGAGTTGTGCTCCATCCTAAGTGTGGGAGCAGGGAGAGCTCTCCTGGGCCTGTGAACTCAGCACAAACCTGTGTACAGTGCACATACTGTCACTGCAACACTGGGGCAAAGGGTCTGAGCCAGAAGCACAGAAAATGCTTCCTCTGTCATGCAGATAATACATATGAACAAGTAAAATTAAAAATAAGAGTGGCAAAGTTTATGGATATTCCAGAAAACTTCAGCAGGACGAAAGCACAGTGCAGAAGACAGAGAATGCTTCATGACTACACTTTCCTAAGTACACTAAGACAATCAGCAAAAGAATTGGAAGATGAAACTTCAGGCCTATAAAATGTGCATTAGGAGCAAAAAGGTGAGGAACAAGCTTTTCATAATCCATTCAAGAGAAAAGGAAATATTTTAGCCAAATTGCTTAAGTTACATGTTTGTTTATGTTCACACCTACAGTTACAAATCAACAATTACTCTAAACAGAAAACCTCTTTGATAGAATTTCTGACTGCAAAGGCCCATCTGTTCATCTATGAGTGTCACTGTCATCTGCCAGGGGAGCTGCTTTACAAAAGCAGAAAAAAGGAAGATTCTTTCCTTCCTCACAAAAAAAACAAACAAACAAAAAAACAAACAAACAAACAAAAAAACAAAACAAAAAAACAAAAAACCAAAAAAAACCCCCCATGAACAAGCAAATCACACATATTCAGAGAAAGGCTGGGGGAGTCCATCAGTTTTTAGAAAACCCCAAAGAAAAATTTGTGGTGGAAGAGTGACAGGTGGGAGGAGAGAAAGAGGCTGTTTTATGTTAAATACATATAAAGATGGACCAGGCAATATTGAACAGATTGCTCACTTTTAATATTTCCTGAATTGGCAGGCTGAGGCCAACCTCCACAGCGACAGGCTCACAGCACTATTGAAGCAGGCATGGCTTTTCAGACTGAATTTTTCTGCACAATGAAAAAACCTTCCTCATGAATCTTTGGGAATGTCTTGTTCTAGACAGTGGTTTGAGCGTACATTTCCCTTAAAGAAATTCTGAATTAAGATATCAACATATCAAGCAAGGCAAAGTGCAAAGAAGTCATCTGGAATCCATGTTAATGGGGATTCTCTGAGTCTCAGAAGGCTACAGGTACCCACAGAAAGATAGAAAGGGGTAACAACAGAAGGAAGGAGTAACTGGAAAATGCACAGTTTTCCTTCAATACTCATCACATTATTTGTAAGACCACAGATCTCCTTCTCTAGACTTCTCTTACTTCAATTTTCAAAATGCTTCCATTCATACTCATCATTCCCCTCACTCCTTCCCCCTACTTGCTCCAGCTCTTCACAAGACTGCTGCATGCTATAACCAGAAATTCTATGAGAAATGGGAAAAAATACAGGAAAGGACTTGTGCAAGAAGAAATAGCTTTGGTAAAAGCATGACCATGAGGCAGAAACTGGGCATGTGCAAAGACATCACAGCACTCTCACCTCCCTTTAGTATTTCCATTTCCAGCTACAGCAGCAGCAGGCGAGGCCAAATGTCCCACACCAGAGTGCCTCACACAGGTAATGCTCAGCTTTCCCACTCTACATCCTCTGCCTCTCTTTCCCTAGTTTATAATACCCCCCCTCCAATCATATTTCAAAAACTTTGCCAGCAGTGTTCTCCCTTCCTTTTCGAGTCCTCCTGTGTTTCACTAAGCTCAAGCCTAGGCCTGAGGAGTGTCCAAACAGGCAGGATGGAGGACACAGTAAGAGAGGAAAAACACATCAGGACAGAAGGAAGCAGCTTCACAATGACTTCTGTAGGTACAGAACAATATATACACACATATGTCTGTGTATATACACATGGACCTCCACACACAGAGAAATGAGAACTGCAAACAGCAAATTTTTCAGTGTCCTACTACTAACCCATCTTACTCGGCCACAGAAAGCCTTCTAATATATCATATAAAATGTATAATATTTTTATACCATATATAAATTATAGAATGTAATTAGCCCAGCATGTCACTTGACCTCTAATGGTTTTTTTCTTTAAATACTTTCACCATTTCAGCATTTTGCAAAGTCAGGAATAGAGCCCAAACCTCAAAAGTCTCCTTGCAGCTCTCTCCATTAGGATATATTATACACAGTAAGTCCTTAAGTACTGAATAAAACAACACTTACCCTGAGTCTAACACAGCCTCGGCGTGAGCCTCTCATCATTTTGTCTTTTGACTGAAACAGAAAAAAAACAGATCAGTGGGTTAACAAATACAGTAAGAAGAAAGTTATTCAAACCAACAGAGAAAGAATAAAGCATTTTTGCATCATGTTTTACTGACTGATTAAACAAGATGCAATTTCTGCTACAAAATAGGTTAGTTCCCACCACCACGGTATGGAAAATGAATCCTTCAAAAAACAAAAAACAAGAATACAATATTGTACAATATACAATTTCAAGAAGTTTCCTAAGTAACTTCAAGAAATACTTATGAAATGCAGTACACGCCTTTATAGAAAGTAAAAAGAAAGGACTTGAGAAATATTAAAAATGAGCAATATGCTGATTCACATCTTCCTCCTTTCTCTCCTATTATCAGGAAAGTGTCCATGAAACAAAATCTAGCTGTGCAGGCAAAATTGCACAAATGAAATTATGTATCTGTCAGAAACTTTCCCTGATTTATACCCCTTTTAGACAGATACAAAATTCATGTTTAGACTTGCTTGTAAATCTACTTCCTAGCTAGTACAGCCGGCTGTCATTATTACAGTTGAAAAATTTAACATTTGTAGCCATTTAAGCTGTTGGAGCCCAGATCAGAAAACAGGATTTTCACGTCCATAACCAGTGCTCAAACTTGCACATTAACCTACCTTGCAAAATTACTCAATCTCTTCTTTATTACCTGTTTGAAGCACTGAAAAAAAGCTTCAAACCCCTGCCCCCCCACCAAACAGGGAATTCTAAACAGTCAACTCAGCTTGAGACAGTGATACTTGAGCTTTCAGCTCTTCCCACCACTGTCACAGGCAAAGCTGACAGTAACCACTGCTATTGGGCAATAGTGGCAAGCCCAAGTAGCACACACAAACTATTTAAGGTGAAAAAGAAAATATTTAGGTCATCTGAATACTCGGCTTTCTGGTAAGGGCTGTTTTTTGACTACCCACACACACTCTTCCTGCTTTTTAAATGATAAATTACTTGCTATTGTAGCCTTATCTGAAAGGTAGTCCTGTCTAATAAAACCCCTTCTCTCTTGCCATCCAAATATTCAAACTACATTCTTTCAGGTCAGGAAGACAACTGTCACTGGTGTCTCATGATCAGATTCTCTTGCTGTCATCTTCTGAAATACCCACTTCTTTCAGCAATGTATCAATAATTCCATCAAGACAATATATTGATGCTATTATCACCAGACCTATTTTCACTGAAGCAATTAGACAATAAAATCTTGCTGACATTAATGGAAAAAAAGACAGGACAAGAAGTATCAGTCTTAAGAGTAACAAATTATTCTTTACCTGCCACATGTTTTGGATGTAGCTCCACACACACTCTTCCTGCGTCCCAACTCCTAGAATGAAGCAGTCCTAGCAAGTCCTGTTCACTGAAGATAATGTACAAGTACAGCACTTGGGGCTTCAAATAACGTTTTAGCTGACCTCTCATTCAATTCAGGCTCCAATTTATCAGAGCTGTCTTCTGAGTGTTAGAAGCCATCAGTATTAATCTACTTGTTTTCACACCAGCACATGTTAGCTGGTCAAAGTGAAGTGGAAGTAAAGACCAGCAGTGCCTCCATAATGTATTCTACAGATATATAATTTCTTTTAAGACAACAAGTACATAGGGAAGACTTTTTGGAACATTGTTTTGTTTTGGTCTCTTTTTTTTTAACCTGAAACCCAAGAAAGGATCTAGTTACAAAGTTTCTCCAACAATTTCCCATGAGAAAATGTGTACGTTTGAGACATAGCTCACTAGAGTACACTTTTACTTTTTATATTCACTGCCTCGAGAGTTCTCCTAAAATGGGAGGACACTTCCGAGAGCTTATCACTCCCTCTGGTGGTTTCTGGAAGAAATATTGGCATAATCTAAGCAGGAAAGAAAATATCTGGACTGAGGCTGCAACAGTGCAGCAGCTGCAGGGACCCGACCAGGTCTGACTTGGATCCCATGAGCCAGGCAAAGCCCTCCCAGCTCCCTGTGCTGGGCACAGGCACAGAACCAGAGCAGACAAAAAGCAAAGGCAGCAGAAGAGATTGGGTTTGGAAGGGTTTACACCCCTCAGTGACATGCAGGGAATTTGGGGGCTCGTCCCAGTGCAAAGGAGAGCAGAATCCCAACAACCCCTATTTCCACTGACCACCAACTCAGCTGCAAAAGGTACAGTAAAAGCCTCCCTTTTTCTTGTCCACCACATTTTAATGGAATGGAAATTAAGTTTAAATTTTATCATGTTCTTAGTCTGCAAAAAGAATCACAAGATAAATAAGAGGTCAGAGTGTGGGCCTGTACACCCATAATTTCACCATCTTCTGACAGAGCTTTACTTGGTTAATACCAATTATAAGAAAGCATTAAATTGAATTCATCCTACCTAAGTGCAGTAAAGCACCCATCATTCCTGTATCTGAATTCCCTGAGCTCCAGAGCAGGCAGCTGCCATCACACACAGTGCTGGATTCACTCACTGCCAGACAGCAAACCTTCCACTGCTGCTGCAGGACAGTACTTTAAAACACAATTCAGCTGGCATTTTAGATTTTGCCCCCTCCCCAACTAAGATTTTATAAAAATACAATTCAAATACTTTCAGCTTCTCCTTATTATTCTTTGGTTGAAATTAGGTTATCCAATATATCGTATTAAAAATAAAGTCATCCTATAACGTTTTTGAGGAATGGTTCAATTTCACTGAACAAAAACTCATACAGCAGAAAGACATCTCTAAATGGCTAATAAAAATACTCTACATTTTACTTTCCTTTTATATTTAAAATTTTAATATGCAGCTATCTTTTTCAGTGCTCAGCTTTATAACCAAATAAAATTACATTTTCCATAAGCTTTCACTACACACTGTACTGATTGTGATGATAAAGGACTTGAACAGGTTATAAACAGACAGCAATATGAGATAAATTTCAGCTGAAACTCAAATAAAAATTTGTAAAAATGAATAAAGCTATAGAGTTTTACTGCAGGGGGAATTTAGGTATCTCCCAAAAAGATGTGGCCTTTATTATTTCTCTTTTACGTCCACACTGTGAAGTCGATCACATACAGAACTGATCTAACATAAGGCATTTCAGGTAACGTACAACTTCTTAAGAGAAATTAAAATAATGATTGGGCCTATTTAGAAAACAAAACAAAATTAGAATCCTAACCCAAGCCCCAAATACCCCCACCCCTCCTTCATCTTTAGAAATACTACTATTGCATTTGACTTTTAGCTGTTGCGTGCAAAGTTGAAGGTTTCAAATAAAACCCAGCTGCTCTTCGCCTCCAGAAGTTCTCAGGCACGAGTTCTGCTTGCACAGAAGGGCAGAACTTGAAGAGGTGCATTTCTGACTCACTCAGTGCTGTCATGGAAATCCCTAACATAAGTACACAGATGAGCAAAACCACTTGGGACATTTATTTCCTGTTAAGGATGAAGAACCTGGAACAAGCTGTATCTATAAACAGTAATCTTTGCAATTTATCTACATCTACAAGAGAAGCTTAAATTTGGATCACTTTCCATAATAGTCATTTTTTCTCATCAAATCCTAAGGCAACACTCATTTTTTAAGCAGAAACAGACCTCAACAATTTAAAGACTTTACAGGCTTTTCCAAGCCCCACCATTCCCCCAGCCCCCTTGTAAGGCACACGCCAGTCTCAGAGGAGAAGCTCCCTAAGCTCAGGGACAGCATCTCACAGCCCTGCTGTTTGTGCAGCTGAAGCTGGGACTTTTGTGGGTGCAGTCATAAAACAGGAGATAAAACACTGCAGCAATAGCTGAGGTGCCACTGGGGCTCATCTAACCCCAATAGATACTATATATGAAATAGCTAAGGCAACATTTTATAGATTTATTTCTGGCACAGAAAAGCATTACACTGCTTTAGAGAATCCCATGAGAAATTAATACATGTGAGGCCTTAACTGGATCAAGGTGTAAAAGGTACACCACAGTCCTGGAAACCTCCATTCAGCCTCTTCCCCAAAAATGCACAGCTATGGACTAAACTGCCTGTAGCTGCAACCTAACTACTAAAGAGGAGTCAACTACTTCAATTATAATCCTTTAACAGTTTATTCAGTGCACGGAGACCTGGGATACAAAGTTTAAACTATGTACAAAATTCAATTTAGCGTTGTATAATAACCAACAATATTTTTTATCCTGTGACCATAAATTCAGAATTATTTTTACTATTACAAGTTCACTTACAGTTTTGTCTGTTTTTAATAGACCCACTGAGTTGTTTTCAGGGCATGTGACAGATCAAGTTATTATAAGAAAAAAGTGTCATTTCATCTGAGAATGGAAAACAGAGACCTCGGAGGGAACGCTTGTGCAAAAGCAGATGTGCTTTTTTCCTGTTTTCTTGGGATTTTTGCACACAGCTGCTGATTGAGAAACTGTATTTGAAGGAAGTATTTAACTGAAAGTCTCTACCATGGGGCCACTGAGCCATGATTGCAGCTTCAGAGGCATCATTTGAAATCAAGTCAACAAGGTTTGCTTTCAGTCCACCACCAAAGATTCATAAAACTGCTCCAAAATTTTAGTCCCCCTCCTCAATAGCTGGGTTGTACAACCCACAAGCAGTTCTCCAATACAACCAGTATTAAAGTTGCTAACTAGTTGTAGTCTTGAAAAACATGAGGGGAAAGATACTTTCATACTGCCACAATCACTTTTCCTAACAACTGATTTCACACAGCTCTTGCTCCTGAAAGCAGTCGACCAGCAAATGTTTTAAAAGTAGTTTGATGGAATGATGAACAAAAGAACAGCACTTAAATCCATTCTTCAGGCATTCACTGGTGCAAAAACCATTAAGATGATGGAGGCTCCCCAGTTTGGTTTCAGAAACACACAATACTGCCATACACAACAATTTTTCTGGCAGCCCTCATTCACTGTGCAAGGCAGTTCTTTAAGCCTGTGACATTTTGAGTAGTTCTCCTTTCAATACCACCAAATGTCAAATATCCATGAAGTTTAAAATACTTTAAGGAACTGACCTTCCTCTGGCACTGTTTTTAGCACTGTTTGCACAGCTATGCCAGTTCTGCTTTCAACTTATTATGCAATTTAAATATTTATTTAAAGAGTACACTTAAAGCTAAAATTTAAATTTTCAAACTTGAGTGGTTCACTGGATTATTTCTACAGGATTCCCAAGGGTTATCAAGGCTATAGCTGATGTGTATTTAAGACAGCACTTCTGCCAGAAAACACAAACAAAAAGCAAATTGCATTCATCTCCTCCTTCCTCCTTGACCATTTCTTTGTCTTCATGTTCTCTTCCCAGCATAATGTCAACACACACGTTTCTACACTGACAGGCACAAAACAAACAACAGAACAAATTCAGCTGAAAAAATAAACCAGCACAAAGCTATTTTTCATCCGGAATCCAGCTCATGGAACAACTTTACAGCTCCTGCACCAACAGAAGGCAGGAATGAGCCTGTTCAAGACTTGTCTGCTAAATATTTCAGTGAAGCCAACAACACACTGAAAACCCACAATGCTTCAGTAACTTACATATATAAGTTATTCCCTTAAGAGAAAACACTGAAACATGAGTAGAGTCACAAATCCAAGAATACTAAGGGGAAAAAAAGAAATAATTTGTCAAGCCATTGGTGAGGCTGATCCAAAATGGCAAAAATGGCACACTGTCATTTAATTCATATTTTGCTTAAAAAAAAAAAAAAAGTGGACATTTACTGATATCAATCATTTATTTAAGCAAAACTATGTGAAAAGAATATTTGGATGACAAGTCCAGATCATACTCTGTAAATTATAGAATTCATAAATAACTTTACACAAAAGTAACTAGAAGCAAATTTGAGGATGAAGATTTCAATTTTGAACGAGGAAAAATCTCCTGGACTACAGAAGTGGAAAAAAAAAGCCAACAGTTTGGCAATTTGGGTAAAAGGCCTTTGTAAAACACCTTGTAAATGCACGTGAGAAGATTCACATTCACACATGCAAGTAGCACTACTATTGTTCACTGCAATACAAGTACAGAGAATGGAACACACAAATGAAAACAGAAATAAATGTGACTATTACATTTTTTTCCTTTTTTTCTGACTCTGATTTGATGTAAAATATTTTGACTTGCTCCTTAAAGTTCTAATCATTCCAGAAATGGAATTTCATTGAATTACTATGCTTCCGATGTATGTATCCAAAACATACTTAGGTTAACAGCTATTCATTCCACCAAAAGACAAAGCATAACCTTTTTGTTCCCCCAGAGTGCAGTGCTAGTGCACACTAATTCTGTTTGAATGTTTATTTCACATTAAGGGTGCTTTTCTGCAGTCTATTTTAAGTAACTACCAAGGAGGGTTAAGCACAGGAGTGCAAGGACATGCCTATGAAGAACTTTGTGGCTCAGGCTCTAATGGAAAGTTCAGCTGTATCAGGAGTTTTTTGCCTGCAGTTTTCCACAGCTCCCCAGCCAAAGGTTAACAGGCTGTGGGACCTGCTGGAGAAAGTGTCTCCTGTCTGCAGAACTTACTGCATTGCAATGGGCTGAGGAGCCTGGAGAGACAATGAGCAGGCACAGGCTGACCAGGTAGCTGTAATCCCTCCTACCAACAAAACCGCTCCCAGACCGTGTGTCCAGACAGCCGGGCTGGAACCAGCCCAGCCCATCCCAGCCTGTATTACACTCCTGGGAGGGGCCAGATCCAGGCTCAAACAGCAGCCCAGCCACACTCACGCAGGCAGAGTGAGGCAACTCCCTTGCTCCAGACTGAAACTGGTCCAGAGGGAGCCCTGTGCACCTGATCACACGGTTCATCCCAAACATGAGGCTGCCTGTGCAGAGCACAACAGGCCATTGCCCCATATAAATAAACTCCCAGACCTGCCAACATTTCAAATTAATGCTGTTTATGAGCCTCATAATCTACCGGTCAGGAGTTACTACTCCAACACTAAAGCTGAAGCAAACAGTGTCCTACCACCTTCTCAGGGGTAGGATTGGTTCTTGAGAGGTGTGTGATCAGCTGGGACTAGGTCTGAGTTATCCTTCAAACGCTGCTCCTGCTGACCCTGCTGCCCTGGGAGCAGCTATGCCAGCACACATGGAGAGGAGGGTGTGCCCAAGGACCAGCTCTTTTGGCAGGCAGGTTTCAGCAGGACACAGCCTTAGGTAAGAGAATGAATTCAGATGTCTGGAGAATGGCCTAGCAAGCACTTCAGAGACATGTGCAGAAAGAGCTCATGGATGGGAAGAGCATTCTGAAGGAAACGTTCACTGCAACCACTTCTTAGTGGTAAAGGTACATAAAGCAGAGAACATAATTTTATTCCTTGAACCCAACTTGAACTTTTTAGGATAGGTAGTTAAAGAAAGGGTTTTTTAATTTTTGAACTAAAAGTTGTTATACTAACAGAGAACATAATAAATTATACAAAATGAAAGTGTAATGTATGTGTAGAGGTACCCAGTCATAGGAAAAAATTAAATAATATAATTCTATTAAACAGCTGAAGACCATAGGATGAAAGTCAGTGCAATATCCAGAATTATAATTATACACACTAGTCATCAGCAAATGTTTCTATTTCTGTAGCTGAGCATTAAATGACTTTGCACCTTGGACCGCTACTTAGACCACACTGACTAATTCATCTCTGTCAAGTAACTGACATTAGAAGAGCCATTAAATAGCAACTATAAAAGCACTTCTGTTTCTCCATCCACATCCCAGGTGAGAGATTTTGAACCCACATGAACAAAATTGAGAGCCTGTGACAGTTCTGTGGCAAGAGCCTTACCCCTGCACCTCTTACTCTCCCAGTATGATGGAAATTCAGATTAAGGGAAAAAAGTTTTATATGCAATGCTTCTGTATGAACAAAGGTCATAGACAATGTGATATGTCAAGTTATTTGCTGTAAATCTATTACAACTTACTACAGGTTTAATTTGTATGTGTTTTATTCAGCCTGATACACTAATTGCTTCATGAGAAGAAAACTTTGGTGCATGGATGCAGTTCACCCAGTGAGCCTTCAGATTTCAGGGTGCGTCCTTAAAAAAAATTAATTCGTACCATAAAAATCCTTATAAGTTATGTAAAAATATGAATGAGGAAGGTGAACAAGCCAGTAAGGCAGGATCTGTCAGNNNNATAGGTGAGGGGCCAGAAAAAAAAAAAAAAAAAAAAAAAAAAAGTTAAGGAAAGCATCACTGTTTCTTAGCACACCGCAGTAAAAAAGTTCGTGCTGGGATGTGGAAGTCCTGAACGGAAACGGGAAAAGTCGATCTGGCTCTGGGAAGCACTTGCCGGGCGGCAGCGAGCCCGCCAAGCGCGGCGGTAACGCACCTCGAGCCGCGGGAACGAAGCGCG
>VXBC01003475.1:104038-186988 GCA_013399945.1 Ploceus nigricollis | reverse complement strand
ACGCAGCGACGGGGAGGGGCCACGGAGCTACTCTGCCCCGGGGGGCGGTGTTTGCGCGCGCAGCGGGGAGGGGCCGTGAGGGGAGCGCAGCCCGGCGGGGGTGGCCCCGGTGTCCGGAGAAGTGGAGTTTGGAGTACGGGGATTGAGGGCGCTGCCTGAGGGTTTCCATGCCCGCGGCTTCTCCTCACGGCGCCGGGGGAGGCAGAGGGCGAGGGGCGCGAGGGAGGGCTGTGAGGCGGTGCGGTGAGGGCACGGCGCGCTGGCGCTGCGGAGCGTGAGGGCGGGAGGGCGTCATCCTGTCCCCTAAAGTACTTTGGAACCTTTTAGTTCCTCTCTAAAACACTTGGCACCGCTTGGAAGCCTTGAGCATCTCTTGCTGGTGTACTTGCCCCTCTGCCTCTCGGCTTTTTGCATGTCCAAAGTGCCTTAAGTCTAAACCAAAGTGGGCTTAATTGAGTCCGAGGGGGCTTCTCTTCAAAGTGCTCCACATCCACAGTGTCTAAAACCCATTCATGAGTCGAGATGACCTTTAAAAGTTAAGGCTTCAATGTGACACAGCTTTCCTGTGGATTGATCCAAGAATGTGGAATGAATTCCCCAGGAGCTATGGACAATTGCAAATCTGTTGTTCAGCACAAGGCATGGTTTTGGCACTGATGTCCTCTGACATAAGTACAGAACTCGAGCTGTGCTTTAACTTGAAAACTTCAAAGGACCCATAGGGGTACTCATGTTCCTTCCTAAGGATCAACAATAAAGCAGCAGAAGTAGTGTTTTTACCATGAGGTTTGTATTTATCATTTTGTCTAGCATTTTCATTAGTAACTTTTTTTCCTTTCCCCCTTATAGCCCTTTTTTATTCTTTTACTATTTACATGCCTCTATAGTCGGGCTGAAGTAGGTTTAAGGTTACTGCAACTTTATACTAAGTTAACCAAAATTTAATTAAAAATCACCCCTTTAGTGAAAAAGAATCACTGTGTTTGGTTTTAGGAAATAGGAAATATTCCAGATTTCTAATTGTCTCCCCATATCATATGTCACATCATACAATAGTTTGTCATCAATGGGAATTTGGAGCACTGATACTCCAGGAGTCACCTGGTGGTGTGTTTATGCATGGGGTTACCAGTTTAAGGTACCTAATGCACAATCTGATTTTGAAATCCGGCTTGTTAATTTAGATAACATTTTTTTCCAAACTGCATATGACCTTAGTAGTCTGGTTTTGTTCTTTATTTTCACTGACTAAACAAAGCAGAGCTGCCTAGAGATTATACTCAGGCAAGCAAAACAAAAAACATCAGATGGTGCCAGAACATTACTAGTGCTGCCATTTAAAGCTGTAGCTGGACTGGAGCTTTATTATCTCAGATCACTCCTTTGGCTCTATTTTGCAGCAGAAGTTGAAACAATGCAAAGAACTCATGGAAAAAAAAACCCTCTTGGCTTAACCCTGAAAAACCTGTGTGTGGGCAGAGCATCCGCAATAGGAAATTCTCCACAGAAGAGCTTTTTATTTACCTTGGTTTGCCAGAGGCTGAATTTCCTGAACTTCAGTTTACACTGAATATCTTAGTAGTTCTTTGTTCTCTTTGACTCTTTTTTGGGGGGAAATGTGACAAAGACTTGTATCAACCAGAAAAAGCATGTATTTTAGAGATCTCATTTTAGTTAAAAGTTTAGAGTAGGAAAAATTGTGTTAACAGGTATAAAGTGGGGAATTCAGCTCAAGGTTTGTTTTAGAAATGTAGTGTGGATGGTCTCTTAAAGTAATTTGGCAGAGATCAGGGAATCATTGTTTTTCAGAAAGCCCCACACAAACTGAAATAAATACATTTGAAATGACAGTCTTTGAGCATCCAGGGTAGATCATTCAGGTTTATGCACTTTCATGCCAGGATGCTCTGTCTTCTGTGCCTGTCAGATAACTCCCCTATATTGAACATGGATCATGAGGACACTACTGAAGGATTTAGGATGAACTACTTAGATCCTTCTGATAAAGATTCTTGGGGCCTACTCAAATTCTTTTGAAAGATCAATGCAACCATTTTAGTTCATTTAAACAAATCACTAAACTGAAATCAGCAATGTGCCATAATCTCTTTTTATACACTTTTAATTTTAAATCATTAGCATAAATGATTTTGAATTAAAAATGGCTTAAAATAGAAGTTAATGAGTAATTTCTTAATAGAAGAATTTGGTTTCTTTTAATATGTTCTGTCTGAATTCCATCTGGATCAGTTACAAAGAGCTGTTATTTCTGTAATTGTAGACAGTTTATTGTGATGTTCTCCATATTTTACACAACTTAACTCAGACTGGAGTGTCAGCCTCTGTAGCAGTTAGTACTTACTGTCACCTGAGAGAATAACATACTACACAGATAACAGATCTGGGCTGAAGGCAGCAGCTGTTACCTTGTGCTGCCTTTGTTTCATGCACTGCTCCATCAGCTGAAAATCTTGTCCAGCACCATTCTCAGTTCTGTTATCCTGCCATAGTGTCCCAGCCACACACACATTTCCTGACCATGAAGTGGCCTCCAGGGTACTCAGACTGTCCCAGCAGGAATGTAGGGGGAAACCTCAGATATGCCCAGTCCTTCCTGTGTTTTCCAGGACATCCCAATTTGCACCCTGCTTTTAAAAACTTCTTCTATGTTATTTTTCTTTGTCCAAGCTTGTCCAGTAAATTACATTTTTGCCCATTAAAGTTTAAATCTTCATGGTTACTAGCCAAAATGAGGACACTGCTGATCAGAGTAAATACCAGTGAAGGACCAGGATAGACAGGGAAGCAAGAGAACACTGGAAGTCTGATTTTTATGAAGGAAATGCTTTTCTGATTTTTGTGATTTTGCTGAAGTTATGGCTGAACTCAGAAGAACCTCAGTGATGAAGTTGTGGCTTGTGGGTTTCCTTCAGGGTGTCTGGGAGTGTGACTGCAGCAGTGAAAGTGGCTTTTGGTTCTCCCAACAGCTGCAATTGCTTGGGGTTCTGAGGAACATAAGGAAGGCATTTGAGAAGAGAACAAATAACATTTTGTTTCAGTTTCTTGCCCAACTTCAGAAATGTTCTGGTAGTTGCTTGTCCTGTAAATTCACTGTGTCAACTACTGATAACGTAATCATCATAATTAATAATTTATGTTTTAGCCTGATAGTGGATGATTCTTTTTTCACTTGTTGATAGCAAATAATGTCTTTTATTTGTACCTTCAGGGAAACATTCCCTCCATTTTATTTTTTACTGGTAACAAATGCAGTAATAAACTACAATCAAGTAGAAGATGGAGCATTCTGTGTCATCCTCAGTCTCCAGCTACTGTCCTTTACAGGTATTTTCTAGTCCCTCTGTGCACATCCCAACTACACTAAGAATAGGAACGCTGTCAGAGCCTAAACATATTTTATTTTATTTCTTCAGAATTATGTTTGGTTTAAAGGATTACAGAGAGGAAGATAGATGGGAGAGAATCACCTTCACCCTACATGCAGTCATTCTTCAAAGAGGATAATTAAATCAAGTATGACAGTAAGTGCCATTGTAAGTAGATTTTCTGAATAGATTTATTATACTGTCACTGGTTTTAATACAAATATTCGTGAAAAAAATCAACAAGACAGTGGAAGGAGGACAGTAGCTGGTTTCTGAGGCAAAAGTTCTCTTGGGCCTTTCTTGCTAATTCCTCTATGATTCTATGAAATAAAAGCCATTAGCAATACATTTTCCCAATTCTTTCCATTTCAGTCTATTTTACTGATATCAATCATGAATTGTAATGAATTGTAATGAATTTTAATAAATTCATTAAATTGGTCCGGGATGAGGAACCTCGTTGTGGGTTAAGCAGACCTTTCTGAGTCTTCTGAATGACTCCATATTAGCATATTCTGGAAGAAGTCAAATTACAGCAGGTTATGTGGGAATCAAGTCATCAAGTCTGAGAATCCCAGTCCTGTTTTTGCTTATTGCTTATGGCTGTGTTTGGTGTAAGTTCACAAGAGAAGGGGCTTTTCTTTTTGAACATTAGATCTGCCTTCCTGCAGTTCAGAATCTCATCTGTCCATGGTGTGTTTAGAGCTGTGCTGGAGAGCACTGGAATAGTGGAGCCAGTTCCCCAAAACCCATGGAATGTGTTCAGCCAAACTGCGATACCATTTTAGACAGGGCTGAAGACTGTCTTGCATTTAAGATAGAGATGATGCTGAAACTCAGATTTATTCTGTGTGTAGTTATTTAATCCTCCCTGGTAGTGCTGTCTGTCAGAGGGATGATGCAGCAAAGACACAGCTGACTCACCTCTCTGGCACTTGGCAGGACGGGAGGGGTTTGTCAGATGTCAGATGTTGTTGCAGTGTGTTAAAAACAGGGAGTGGAGGTGCTTAATTAAGCAACTCCAGTGACTCACCTAATGGCCAAATCCTGTTTCAAGGTCTACAGAGAAACACATTTTAAGGACATTATAAATTGGAGTAGCTTTGAAACAGTAACAAAACTTAAATTTTTGGTGTGGTCTCTTAAGAGTAAATTCAGGTTTTGCATGACAGTTTGACATAACTTTATCTGGGAGCTGCAGGAGTGTAGATTGACACTTTAGGACTCAACATCTCTTCAAGAAGTACGTTTCTGGGCTTGTTGAGGGGCTTGGCTGTTAAGAAATGTGATTATCTTCTGCACTCACTTTACTCAGAGGACAAAGAATTCCTCCTACATATCCTGATCACACTTGAGATCTTCAGTGTTCTGAGAGGAAGGAATTAATAGCAATAAAAATTCAATGGGGAAAGCACCTTCTAACAAATTCTGTAACTTAAACATAGTATAAATCTAATACAAAATACTTTTTAAAATTACCTAGCCTTTATACTGAACAAATAGTTACACGGGCTAATTTCCATCTCTACGTTGGCTGAGCTCTGGTAATCTGAAAATCAATCTAGCAAGTAGAAAAATGCTCAAATTAATTTTGGTGAACAATTCATTGTCATCTTTGTATTATTTTATTATAACAGTTAAAATATCATCATTTACTCTTGAGATCAACAGGCCATGGACACTTCTAAAATTGAGGGTGGATAGGGTGCTGGGCCATATTGTCTAGTCTGTACTTTCACCAAGAAAGAATGAACCATATTATCCTTGAGGATAATATGGTAATTCCAACCTGGTATTGTGTGAGTCTATGATTCTTTGCTGAGTACAGGAGTTTAGAATTCACAGCGTACTGAATCCCATTTCATACTCCTAATGCACTGCTTAGATGGGTAATGTCTCATCATTTGATTTAAACATCTTATCATCCTCTGGGCAGAATGTATTTAAAATTTAATGCAGAAGTCCCTGCTATTTTCTCAACCGCAAATAAGTGATTCCTACTTTAGCCTCCACAGAGACTTTGAAAAGATACAGAGGAATGCTGCTCAACTGGAATGTTTCCTTCATTGCAGCTGTGGTATGCAGCCCACTGCTACAAAAAGGCAAATAAGTATAATCTCTTTTCCCAAAGCTTTCTCACCATCACCCATTTTCATGGTGTTTGCCCTATTAATATGTTCAAGTAAGGTTACTTGTTCTTTGTAGTCAGTTTAGCAAGAATGCAATACATCCATCATCATCTCACAAAATTTAGACTTACAGTAAAGTTTGATGGGTAGCAAATTTAGCAAGGGAAAAGATAAGAATTCAATTAGTATTTTAAAGTATTGTCACTATTCATAAGAATTATATGCTGTGTTTATTTTCAGTTAAGGACTGTTTGTTTTTCTTTATACACTGTATTCATTTGTTATTAATAGATACAGCAATGTCAAAGGTAGTATTTAATACTGGTGTTTATACAGACAAGTAGGTTCCAAAATATATGCACATTTTTAGGCTGTTATGAGCAGTATCCACACTCAATGGTACAAAGTCATGGTAAAATCTGGAGGAAAAATATATTTTCCCCTATCTTTTTTCCTCTGTCTTTTTTTTTTCCCCAGGTAAATAACAGATGTCTAACTGTGGTATTAAATAGGTGATGAAAAGAAGGATAAAAGTAAAATCAAGGAGACCTAGAGCTGAACAATCCATCATAATACACAAGTACAATGTGTGCCTTTATTGCTCATTTAATTTTCATAACTAGAGGTATTAAAGGGGTATCTGTTAAAACTAAGTTTCCATTGTGTCAATGTAGAATGAGTTTCTGTCTCCTCTACATTTTATTCTGGAATTTAAGGTAAAATAATTTTTCTTGAGGTCTAGCATCACTCCCAGGGATCTGTGTGTAGAAGGAGTCCCTGAACAGTATAAGCCCTCATTTAATACTGACCTGATTTTGGGATGCCAGAAACATTTTTCTTTAGGGTTACTGTTTCTTGTGTAAGAATGAGAGACAAAACTAGCAAAGTTTATCCTACCAAAAACTGGAGAAGATTTTTTCTTCTTATCTGAGAATGAAAATGTCCTTTTTCATGCCTGCTTAAAGGATTTGCTTTCTCCTTGTTCTGATGAAAGCAAAAATGCAGAATTTTTTTTTCATCCTATTCAATTCTCTCTCTCTTCTATGAGAAATGAAAAAAGAAAGGGGAAACTAATTTAGTAAAAGAAAAATAAGTAGTCAGCAGAATACACTCAGATTGCTTCCCAAAAATCATGATGTGCCCTTGGACCAGAATTTAGAAAGCAGATGGGTGCTTTGCTACTGTGTCAGCTCTCAGGAGCTGTCAGGAGAATATTCCATTTATGTGTGAACTCTCAGACTCGTGCAGAATGCAGCTACATCAGATCTCCAGATGAAGTGAGGCTTCAGTTCAGAGCAGCACCTCCTGCAGCTCCATCAGCTTCGTATGAGCAGGAAGAAAATCCAGGTTCAAGGATCAGGGAAAGCCCTTGCACACGCTGGTGAGGTTTTAGTCTTGGTAGGGTGAAGACAAAAGCCTTGGATACATTAAGCTGCTGTCCAAAGTAAAACAACCACTCACAAGAATTAACTCCAGCTCAGGTGACCTCTGAACTGTAAATCACTGGAAGTTTGGGAAGTCCACCAGAGCAGTCTCACTACATTTTCCACTCCTACCATTTTCCATAGCTATTGGCTATTGACACTGCTGGAGACAGGACATTGGGCTGTTTAGACCTTTCTTCTGAGCCATTACTGCTAATTTTTATTATTAATATTCATGTTATTTTATTATTAATATTTTTTCTTATTTTCATTTAGGGACTTATTTCCACCAAGGGACTCTTTAACTATTCAAGGAGAGTTTTGGGTTGTCAGGGTTTTTTTTTTCAGTAAAAGAGTGATATTTCTGTGGGATCTTTAATAATATTATTGCCTAATTTTTACATTTTAGTAGTCAGACCTTACTTTACCGCTTCTCCAACATGAACAGTTTTGCTGATTTTTGCTGAAGCTGAAGTTGCTCAGAACTGTTGAAATACACCCAGATGTCATGGACTGAAACAAAGGAAATCCTACTCAGCTTGTAGGCAGCAGCACACACAGGGCAGCTCTGTTACTCACTTTGTAAGCCAAGAAAATCCAGGCCTTGTTGCATCCATTTGCTTCCAAGTTTCAAAAGTTCAGTCTGTGAACTTCCCAGTGCCCCAGTAAACTATTGCAGCAGTAACTGCAATGTAACTTCTAAGAAAATCCTACAATAACATTAATATTAAAATCGCTAAATGCTACTGGAGTTAACCAAATTCTCTGGACAACTGACAAAATGGAGAGTTACATAATTTGCTTTCCATTGCCCAAGAGAATTAGTTTTTTGAAAATAAGCTTGTAAGGAATGTACTTACAAGGAAGTCTAACAATAAAAAATGTCTGCAGTGTACAGTGAAAGTTTAATTTGCACAGCATAGGCTGAAGTTGATAATGTTTAGGACATGGTAGTTTCTTCCAGTGTGTGTTTACTTGAGGTATACACAATAAATAGTTGTTCTAATTTCCTGGTCAAATGTGCAATACAGTTTGGAGATTAGCAGCCTTGAGCCTTTGGAAATAAGTTACCAGCAGAGAAAAGCACAAGTTTAGTTGGGTGTTTCCACTCCAGGCCAAAGAGCCCAAATGTTGTTCACACTTTTGTGTTCCTTTGGTGTTGAGGTAGTTACATGTACATAATCAAGAGCAAAATTTATTGCACTGACTTAGAGATTAAAGCATGTAACTACCCAGTTAAGCTCTGCTATTCATAATGCATTAAAAAAAGAGGAGGATCTGAGTGTATTATTAGCATTACACTCTCTGGTTTATGTTTCTAGTCTGACAAATAGAGGACAGATACAGCTCTTCTCAATGCAGCAAAACCAGTAGCAAATGAGCTGTTGTCTTATCTGTCTTTCAGATTTTGGCTTACATATCTGTCAATTTTAGACAAAACAAAATCCTACACAGATCCAGCTGTCACTTACAAACTGATAGCATTAACCCATCTGTCTGTAAAATATTACATCTATTTGGCTTCATGCTTTTGAATGAGAACTTAATCTACTAAATATCAGCAGTGATATCTTACATTTAATTGTTACAGTCCCTGCATTACATTTACTCACTGCACAGAATTTCTAAAACACAGAGACTGCAATTTTCTTTTTCTTGTGGGTAGTGGACCAATCTTACACCCTTTGTCTTGACTGTGGAGTTACAATTTCTTTGTGTGTTTTAGCTTGAATCTTCTACACCCACAAATCCTTAACTGTAGTACTGTAGTATTTTAAACATTTCAGGGGATAATCAGTGTGGTGTCAGCTGGTGCAGTGTGAAGCACAGGTAATGTTCTGCAGTGTGACTGATCTCAGTGGTGCTTGGCTGACTGAAGTGATGGCTGTCATTTCTGTTCCCAGCAGCAACATAGGCATATTCTGTACTGTGAGTGCTCAGACTGTGTAATTACTTTTTGGAAATGTTCTTTTTTTTTTCACGCACACCAGAACTCTGCGGTATGCAGTCTGCCATTGTCTGGGTTTTTTGAATGTATTTAATAGTCCTGTGTCAGGATTCCTGATGTTAAGAAATACAGACACCTAGATACAGAATCTGGGGAGATGGACAGATTAAGAGACTTATATACATACATAGATGTGTGTGTGTGTGTGCGCGCCCTCAGGAAAAATTCCAGGTGTCAAAAAAAGGCCTTTATGGGAAAATCAAGACATATGGTAGCTTCAAATCAGGTTTACTTTACAGTGAAGGCATTGCCTGAGGCATAATAATGCCTGCAGGAACAATGCCTCCACTTAGGCAAGTTATGGGCAGGGAGTCCGGTGGAAAAGCTAGGAAGTATCACAAGCTGGGGAGAGCTCTCTAGTACCATTTATCAGAGTGTTTAAATGGGAAATCAGTATACTTCATACTCCATGCAATTTAAATTATTTATTTGTGCTTAAGCGCTGCTAACCAAAGCATGAGTTAAAAAGGAATTTTGGTTTTTGAACAGTTCATATTTTCAACCTTTTCTTTGCAACCTTGAAGCCCAGAAAGTTCCTGTATTTTGCTCTTTTCTTGTTGGCTTTGTTTTTTGACTAATGCTCAAATAACCCTGTGATCTCTACACTCCGGAGTATGGAGCTTTATTTTAAAAAAACCTAAACAAGAGATTGGAAAATGCTGGCAGCTGGTAAAACTGAATTTGTTTTCTAGAGCGTGCCATATTTGAAAAGAATAAGTAGACAAGCAGAAAATGAGAAAGAATCATCTTCCAAGCAGATAGGCCCTGTTTATCTAAAGTGGGACAAGGAAAACTTTTATCCCACGTAACTTTTACTTTTGGATGGCATTTGAATTGGCCTTGAGTGTTTGGCAGCTCATCTGTTGAGCCATCTGTTTCAGATTATGCATGCTCGGAGGGCACATTGCACCCAGGCTTACAGTTCCCCTGAACACAAGAAATTTGAATTGACTTTGCAGTTTAGTGATCAGTGAGCATGGATGTGCATGTACATGTGCATGACACATCTAAATAAACTCTGTTTATTTGGGACAAATTGAAGCATTCACACAGCTGGAGAAACCTGAGGGGGCTTAGAAGGGAAAAGCCTTAGGCCTTGCTCACTGTCCTGGGCCCCCTGTCAGTGCTCAGGCAGAGCAAAACAAGAGAAAAGCACCCAAGGTCCAGGAAATTTCTCTTCTAGACTGAAAAGTTCTGAATGAACTAAGAGGTAATATATTAGCCAGTTTTACAACCCCTTTAAACAGTGGCTTAAAGGGATTGTAGGGTAGAGAAATTGCAATTTGGCTCCCTCCATTAATGAATCATCTCCAGTCCCATCTCAGTAACAGAGATGAACTGGGCTGGGTAGTGAACCAGAAAGCTGTAACCAGCTCTGTGAGAGTCTTTGTAATGCCTAAGTACACCATGGCCAGGAAAGAGGATTTGATCCATAAACTTTAATGGTGCATTATGTGAGTCTTTTATTATTTATGGCATACTAGTAGCACTTATCTTTTCATGGTATCTGCTTTGAACATACTTTTTTTTTTTTTTGAGCATATACTGCTTGTTCCACTCCTCCCTTTTCCTTCCTTTCCCCTGAATGCTGACTCAATTCCTTTTACTCTTTTAGTCAGCTTGCAATTTTAGGCATTTCCTTGTCCAGTTTTCAGGGGAACGCTTTACTTCCCTCTCATGACCACTGTGCAAAACTTCTTTGGCTGTTGAATCTCATGCTGGCTGGAGATGCAGGAGATTTCTTTGCAAGCAGTAGAGACTGTCATAAGACCATCTGCTCTTCATGAAGTTCTCTGAACCCATGGACTTGGGACTTGGATAGCAATTGTGCAGTTGTGTATGAGAAGAAAATTTGGCTCACATAGTGCAGTGATGGAAGGAATGGTAAATCTGGAACTAACCAGGGGATTTGAGGGATAAATGCAGTTTTGTCACAGGTTCTCTTTCTAGAAAATTATATTTCTTTTTTACAGGTTTTCACATGCAGCAAACTCCCAGATTGCATTATTAGCAAAGTTTGAGTCCTCTGGTAATGGATCAGACTTTAATATAGTTTATAATAAATTGTGAACAGAACATTGACCAAATGTAGATATATTGTATTGTTTCGGCAGATCTTATTTGATGTACATGAAGAGTCTTAATTATGAGATTAGATTGAGCTTGGAAATATTTCTTCTTGGTTCAAGTAGCTCACATAGTTCATTTAATCAAATAACTGCATATGTGCAATTAAATGTGCAACATCTAAAATTTGAGGCGTTTTACTTTTTGTGATATATTTAATCTGCTCATCTGCTAAAAAATAGATCTTCATATTACATTGCTTATTCAAGTATTAAATTCTATTACTTTTAAAATTAGTAATCCCCTAAGAGCTACAGGAATAGATGAACATTATTCCATCAATGTTAAAAAATTGAGTTACCTGAAAGGAAAAGAGGTCTAATTAAAATTTTTTCCTTGTTGAATCCTGTTAAGTGCTTTCCTCATATGAGAAATTTGTTAAGTTATTGCAAAGCTGTAAGGGCAGGGATCAGAACTGCAGATATATATAAAAGTCAGCTGTGTGATAATGGTAAAGGGAGACAGAGACAGATTCTGTGCTGGTTTTAGGATCTGCCAAGGACGTGGGTGCTGTATTTTGGGCAAGAGAACTCTTTTAGCCTAATGCCATCTGGCTGGCTTTCATCTGTGCCAGTTGTTCCGCACGCCAAGCCACCTGTCCTGCCCCTAACACGTTTCTTAAGTAGAAATGAAATTTAAAATACAGTAATTTCCACTAGCCTGATTGGAAACATATCCATGAAGGGATTTAGAAACCCAAGGAAGCAATCCAAACTTCTGTGCTTCTGTCAGAGACTTTGATCAGAAGTTCCCTCATCCATGTCCTGAAGCAATCTTTGGATACTTTTTCCCTTTCAAGCCTCACTGGCAGCAAAAGTCCTGGCTGTAGGATCTGCTTCAATTTGTTGTCCAATGTACATGATAAATACAGTTAAAACACACATAAAACCTCCACACACTCCCACCTAAGGTCTTCTGTTTCATTCTTTTAATTAGTAACTATATACCTGTATTTATGAATACAACAGTACAGGTTTTCCTCACCTTGATCTCTACAACGTACCTGCATGGTTTGTATTTTTGGGCTGGCAGTTGTGCCATCTAGCACAACATGAATCTGTTCTTCAGTCCTCTGTGGGAGACCCACAGCTAATTTTTAGCCTGGGATTTGTTCCCTACTTAGAAAAATTGGAGTTGAGCTAAATTAAGCAACTCATCTATGTATTCATTTTACAGTTAACTAAATAGCTCTACTGATAATTTTGGAGTGTTTTTTTCTCATGCTCATCTGTATATATGTAATTTACCATCATTAATGCTATCACAAGGAAAGGAGATAGAAATTCATTAAATCATTTTGTACAGATATTTCTGTAAGGAAAAACATTACAGTAAACTTGATTTCAACAGGAACAAATTCTTCACTAAACATAAAGAGACTCATAATCAAGAATGTCTCAGTTTTGGATGTAATTTGAATGTTTTTTGAATCATGGAGATTTTTTGAAGAAGAATACATCTTCTGTTTCTGCAAAACTCATCCAGCTATCTGACCGTACCTGCCTCATATGGCTTCTGCCTCTGTTTTATACCTAAAACCTTGATCACTGTTCTTTGTGTCAGTTTTATACCTGATATATATTTGTNCTTCTAGAGAAGGTCAGATTTGTTTGTCATTCAACAAATTGAATTGATATGGGGATCTGAAAAATCTTGGTGGTTTGATGCTTGTGCATCATCATCAATAATTTTGGTAATCTGATTTGTAAATAACTTTCTTCAATTTCTTCTCATATTTTGTGAATCTCATTTAAATTACTATTACCAAAAACAGTGGGAGTTGACAGAGTCTTTCAGATTCTGCAGTGCATTTTTAAAACCAGAATATATTTAAATGGAATTTTATTTGTAAAGAGAAGAAGTTTGATTGAAAAACTGTTGTGGAGCTACTGAATCCATTATGTATTTTTCAGTCACAGTGATGATTACACTGGAATTATTTCCCACAGCTGCTTTAAATGCTACCAGAAGTAATTTAAAGAAACATTTTTTAAATGAGTGGTCACCAGACTTTCACTTTGTAGTTGTTGCATAGCTATATCTGTTTATAGCTGTATTAGTTTCACCTGTTCAACAGGTGAGATATCTTTTATTACAGATAACAGGACAGGAGCATAAAGTGGCACAGAGGAAAGCAAGTCCTTGTCAGCTGATGGAGTTCAAAGTCCATTAATGCCTTTTGCATCTGATCAGTCACATGCACACCTTAACAAGTCCATTGAGGTGAATCACTGCTGCATTACTTCTGCAACTTCACCTTAAAAAAAAAACCCAAACAAAGTCAATCAACCAAACAAACCAGTAAACAAATCAGTCATTAAGCAAATAACTTGGTCATATTTAAGGATATTTCATATTCTAATTGCATTGTATGTGCGATCAAATGAGAACATATTTTGAATTGTGAACTCTTTACTGTTCTTGTACTTTACAGCAATAAGGGAATATTCAGTCTTTAATACTTAGCAATGATATTTATTGTAAGTGTTTAAAACATTTTTTGTAAAGGCAAATATTTTTGGTACTATCTCATGAGTCAAGTTACATTCTATTATTGATAATACCAACCATTCTTCTACTGATGTAGAAGAATGAAAAAATATAATTACATGTCTATTATTCAGGAGTCCAAAAAACAAAGAGAAGTTTTAAGGGAACATTCCTTAGTCTTATATGTTGACACCAGTGGAGTTATATGTGTTGCACTTAACGGAACATTTTGCCTGCTGATGTTGTGCAATAGTTGGCCAAGTAACAGAACAGATTCCTCTCTCTCCTACAGGGGTGTAAATAAAAAAATCCCACATGGTGGTTTCTCTTTTATGGACATACGGCAGGATTGTGCTTTTGAGAAGGGGAAGTGCAGCTGAAAAGAGCATCTGTGGAAATTCCCTCTGCCTGCAGAAAGAGCACTGCAATTTGGTGTTTGATAGCTTTCACAGAGTGCAACCTGCAGGCTCCTTTACAGCTCTCAGCACTGATACAGATGTAGGAAAGTAATGCTTTGCTCTTGCTTCTCACTGTATTTGTCAATAATCTGTGAGCTTTTCCATAGCAGCAAAACCACCATTTTAAATGTCACTTGATCAAGGTTAACTAAAATGGTCGAATCATCTCTGTCGGTGTCTACTCTGAGGGCTAAATCATTAACACCTTTTCAAATATGATTGATTTTCCACTATTGTTGAGGCTGTTGACTCATCTCACTGAACCTTTGGCACTCACTACCTTAACCCAGCTGAGATCTCTGTTCTGTCACTGCAGCTCCCATACATGAGAGACTTCATTGCTCAAAGCAAGTGGAACATGATCTACATTTAGGAGAACTTTTAACTACTAGTGTAAAATTAAATAAGAATATTGTGTTGTCCTGAATAAGGGTGAATTCAAAAATATTATTTAAATGTTGGTACCTAAATTTCTCAGCTTGAAGACTGGATTGCTGTAGTAGGTTACTGTGATTTGTGAAAGTTATTTTTTGTCTTATGACCAATGTTACTGCATTGGTGTTATTTTGTTTTAATACTTTCTGAACCATTTTGACATTGTTATGGTTGTAATTAAGACCAGATGGAGATGGTAAGAGTAGATAAGAAGATGAAAATAATTAGGAGGAGGAGTAAGGAAATCTTAAGAAACACTTGCTAGTATCAAGAATTAGAGTAATGCCATAAAAATGGTCTTTTACCATTAACAGTCATGAGTTTGTCTTAAAGACAAACCATTTAATGAGAATTAAAAATACCAAATGCTCTTTTATCGAATTACTTCATGTATCTTATAGTTCTGAAATTAATTAAGGATCTTTGTGAAGGGCAGAGTGAACTAATTCTAGATTAGGAGAAGGTTGGGAATTCAGTGTGCAGATTATATTTTTTAATATTTTCTGTTTTCTTAAAACATAATAATCTTTTAATTGTTTCAGAAAGTTGAGCAATGTGTTCTGTGGATTTGTAGTATAGACAACATGCCTAAGGAAACAGGGAACAGAAGAAACTATTGGTAAAAGCTTTTCTGCCTGCTACTTTGTAAACATTTTAGTTTTCAATCCTCATTTTGGTTTAATATACACTACACACTACAATATCGATGTGTTTAATTTATAATGAAGACTGGTGCTGTTTCAGCAGTGCTATTGCTTGTTCTATTTCAGAACATGTATTAAGCTGTTCAAGGAACAGTGAAATCTCAACTGCTACATTAGCTGGACATGTCAAATTAATGCCTATTGAAGATTTTTCTGGGTTTCAAATATGGTCTTGAATGAAAAATGTCATTGCGCTGTCAGTCATCCAGCTAATTATCTAGAGGTCAAGCTGACCTCTTGTCTATACATCTCCATTTTCTCTTATTCTTTTACAGCATGATGTGTAGCCCCATGAAACTGGCTAACATAAATTAGTTTGAAAAAATATTCTTACGGTCTTAATGAAAAGATAAATTGTGTATGTTTTAAAATTGCATTGATCTGTACTGCTGCATTTCAGATTTGCCAGCTCTTCCATCAAATGTGATTAAAGAGATTCACTCAAACCCTATTCAGGTTATTTTCAATTTTACCATTCTCTTAATAAAAATTCAAGATTGTTCTTTCTAATTACTACAGTTCAAAAACAATTTTAGCCTTTGCTTTTCTGAATACTGGCAATATAGATGACATCATTTTACAAAACAAAGAGGTACAATGATTCCATACTGTACTCTGTTTCTGCCAGATGAAGGAGTTAAATTCAGATATATTCAAATACTTCTGAACATCTGAACAGAAAACACTGTAGAGATGAAGAAGTATATAGTTACTTTAATATCTTAGTTTTTCTTTAAGACTGCTACAGTTTTGTATAAATTTGATCATCCCACAACCCATTTTGAAATACTTTCAAAGCTGCTATAACTTTGAAAGCGTGCAAACCACCTTAAGAAGCCGAGAGCACAGCACAAGATGAATTAGCAGATGATTCCTATGCAGTTTTCATAATGATCAATGTACATACTCCAGTAACTAGACATCCTCCTAGAGGATACACTGTAGGACTCACAGATTACATGTTTTATGCAAAAGAAACCCAGAAATTAACAGATCTCTACAGAAGGCCTGTTGGAGTTTGGTTAGATGATTGCAGTGTTCTCTTGTGGCCTTATAATATAGCAGCCTATCTGTAACCCTTTGTCTAGAAAACTTGCAGCTGCATAAAATGTAAAGAGCACACAAAGCATATCCTGGGGTGGATTTCTAGATAAAGGCACGCCTGCAGTCGTGACTTCCTAAACCAGCTTGTGTCACTAGTCCTGGAAAGTACTCTGAGATTTCTGATAAAAGGTCCCCTCAGTCCAAAGGCTGTCAAAGTTTGTGTGATGATCTCCCTTATTTCTCAGGAGGGATCTTTCAGTAGCTTAGGTGTGGGAAATGCTGTTCTGTATCAGGAGCATGGGTGTTGCTTGGCTCTCTGAAACCTGTGCAATGTCTGTTTGCCTGCGGGCAGATTCCCTTGCATTACAGTCTTTGATCATAGAACAGTGATTCCTTTTTCTGGCCAGGATTTTGTGTGTTGATGCATATGTTTCCTTTTGTTCTGTAAAACTCAAAGTAGCTTAATCCTTCTTACTTTCAAATCCTTGATTCTGTATACGCAATGCTGCAGCTACTGCTCTGCTTTGCACTGGAATTCCAGAGAGCTGGGTACCTCATTTCGTGCTCAGGAATGCAGGAGGCAGGACTGAGTCATTCCTCTCTCAGCCTCCGGAGTGCTCATGGGCTGTAGTAACACCTTTCCTAGAACGAGCAGAACAAGTCACGCTAAATGCCCGCGTGCTGTTTTGGGCTGCCTATGTGCTGATCCATAGGGTAAACAAAGCTCTAGGAAAGGAAGAGATGGACACTTAAGTTGTTATTTCTGGGGAGACCAGTGGAAATGATTAAAATGTTACCAGCTTTACTAACAATCATATTTGGAGATCTATAAAACAGAGGTCATTAGTGTTTGACTCTAACTGGTGGAGAGCCTTTCTGTGCTATCTTGCATATTTTCAAATTCAGCTGTACCAGAGCAAGTCACTTTATACTCTTACTCAGTGTTTCACAGTGGGGATTTGCACCAAAATGGTTGTGCTGCTGCTGTGCTCACTGCACTGCTGCAAGACCCAGTCCTCACCAGCCTTTTGGCTAGTTTTGATTTGTTAGCAGTCCCTTGTTTGTCCAGTGTAGACATAACCTTGTGCATTGTACTTTTAAAGAAAGAATAAAGAACACTGAGATCTAGTACCTATTTGTCAAAATGCCAGTACTTAGAATCGTAGAAAATCCTATTACACTTACAAATAAAAGCATGCTAATGCTATTTTCCATGTCCTTTGGGCATAAAGTGCACTGTAGTAGAGGATCTTGCAACAAAAAATCATATAGCAATTCTTACAGAGCAGATTACAGATAAACATTTCCTGCAGGAGAATTCATGTTAAATGCAAGAAGATATAAAATGAAACTGTTAAAGTTCTTGCAGTTCATTGATCTTTTGACTTTCTTATGTTCTTAACAGGCTTTCCTGGAAACCCAGCACAGAATCGCACCACTCCTTACACAATTCACAGGAGATATTGCAAAAGGTCAAGATTCATGGGGTCAGCAAAGGGAGAGACAGAAGAATGGGGTTTCCACTGAGGAGGAAATAAGAGGAGAGGTACATTTAGAAAATCCCTCTGTTCCAGATTTCAGGAGCTCTTCCACGCTGGCCAAGCCCTGGTGAGCTGCTCATGGCTAAGCCAAGAAGGTCATTGGAGGGCATTGTTTTGCAAACCTGCCAACAGCTTTGAGTAAATTTTAGTAGCTGTGATTTTTCTCTTGGCTGAAAATAAGTATGAAGTCCAGTTTTGTGATCCAATGTCAGGTGATAACATCTCAGTTCCAGCTGAGAAGCAGAGAGCTGTTTTTCTTCTGGGAGCTGTCATTCTAGATTTGTGAAAATCTGCAGTACAATCATTTACCATCAGCAGGCTGACAAGTGCTGTTGTGATTGTTATAGAGATGTCTGAGGCTCTGAGCTGGTTTTTTTAACTCAGGTGGTCGGAGGCATCCAGGACAATTTGTCTGTGAGATGCACAGAATGATCAACAACAGCACAGATCTACGTGACCACACTAATTCAGTGTTGATTATATGAAACTCATTATTATTTTAATTTGCAGAGGCCACAGTGGTTACCTTGAGGGATTCTTGCCCTCTGACTGTGGACACAGTGGTCATGCCTGATGACTGAGTGTGCAGAGCCAGGGTGAAGGTACATAACCACGTACCTGGCACTGCCTGCTTGTTCCTGAGCTGCAGGTGCAACTTGGAGTCTGCCACAGCAGCTTTGGAGAACACTGTGGAAAGGCTCTCTGGATGCTGACTGATGTGCCCTTCAGAGTTTGAGGGAGTAAAATGGAGGGTTTGTTGTGTTTATTTTCCAACACAAAGGTTTAGGAAGGTCAGGCCTTCAGGAGTGGTCTCGGCTGGAGCAGACCTCCCTACTGGACAAGTGTTCTACTCTGAGGGGACTTGGGGCTTTTAATTGTGCTCTGGGGTGACACAGCTCTGCTGGCTGACCAGCACAAGTCCCTTGACTCAGGACCCTTATTCCAGAGCCTTGCTGCAGCTCTGGGTCTCTTCCTGGCCCTGGTAAGAAATACTTCATGCAACATCCAGGTGAGAAAGGGAACAGCAGCAAGAACACTGCTGAGCCAGATAGCCTGCCCGCAAAATCCTGCTCACAGCAGCTCTCGGCATCAAGCCTCCAACTCCAGAGCCAGATCCCAGGTCCCTGTTTTGCATTTTCCTTCTCTTTGCAGTGAGAACACATCAGCCTGGGTGTAACCTCTCTCCTGAGAGGCCACCAGTCCCTGCCATGCTGCAAGACTGAGAGATGAAGGAAACAACTGACAGAGCAAAGGGCACCCACATGAGCTCATGGCAGCTCAGAAACCCAGGCTCTCCAAATGCCTACCAAGGGGCCCCCTCCCAAAAATACTGCTCTCCCCAGGAGACACAGCTGTAGCTTTACAATCTTCTGGTTTAATTTCCAGGTATTAATTATTTTGGGATAGAATTCCAATTTTAATCAAAGAAGAAAAAAATCAACCTAGAAATATAAAGTCTGTGCTGTTTTCTAAGGATTTTGCTTATGAGAGAAGTGTGAGGTGGAGTAGAGAAGTGACAGTGAGTATGTGAATGGTGTGAATATTTTTATATTTATTCTGTTTGCTTTTTATATTCTTCCCCTCCATGTCTTCTTTTTCTTGCTGAAAAAATGGCTGAGAAACAGGTTGGTAAAGCAGAGCTTCTATAAAACCTTTATTAAGGAATAGGTGGGAAGGAGGGATCCCACGTTTCACGACAGATGATGAGCACTAGCAGCTCAGGATGACTGCCAGCTGAGGAATGACAGGATGCAGAGGTGGGGCACGAGCACACAACTGAGCTGAGGAGGACAAAAACAATGCAGAGGGGTAGAGAATTACGAACAGATAAAGAAAACAAAGCATGTAGGGAAAGCTTTCCAGTAATCAAGTATGACTTCAGCTAATTTCCTCTTACTGGTCCAAATGCATATTTCAAGTTTAAATGTGTGTCTAAACCACCTTGGGGTAAAATATAAAAATAGAAACATTTTCTCTCGGCCCCCAGTGACTTATGTATGCTGAGGTAGTGCAGAGCTCAGAGCAGGAGTGGAAATAAGCCAGTGGGAGGAGGTGAGCAGGTACAGGAGGAGCAGGAGAATGAGTGGTGACCCAAGTATTGTTTTCAGCCAGTCTGTCCACAATTGTTTCCCTGGGTTTGGAGAATGTGGTGCAGTTTACTCCCCACTCCAGCTTGCTCCTTTGTGTCTTGTTGCCTGTGATGTCTCATAGTTTCTCCTGCCATAAGGGTTGCTCATCCCTTTCTTGGCTACCCGCCCCAGAAGAGCCACTGTTGCCCTGAGTACAAGCAGAGAGACAGAAGGATGTGTACAACCATGAGTTGCGTGGACAGGCATCTGATTTCCTGTGAGTGGAGGGAAGCAGGAGGCCGAGCCCAGGGCTGCTCCTCACCGCTGTGAGGATGCGTCGGGTCAGGACATCCTGCTGGGCTCACGCGCTGCTTCCTCCTGGGCCTTGTGCCCAATTCTGTTGCAACTGAGCCCAGACCTGCTTCACCTCCTCTTTTGGGACTTCCCCCACCTGTGTCATGACTGGACTGGAGAACTGCAACCATTCACCATGCTGGAAGCATCTCCAGCAGAAGCAGGGCAAACAGGGAAGGTGAGGGAGAGGCCAGGAGCTGGCAGTGGGGGGTGTTGGTCACCGTGTCAGGCCAAGGATTCCGGCTCCGGGTTTTCGCTGCAGCTGCCTCGAGCGGGCTCCGGCTCCGGTGATCCGCGCCCGCTTTTGCGCGCGGCTGCGCTGCCGTGTGGCGGCGGGGGAGGCTCCGGCTCCGTCCGGCGGGCGGGCGCGGATCCGGTGCCGGGATTTGCCCGGGGCCGGCTGGGGAAGTTGCCGAAGTTGTGCGGCGAGTGGCGGGGCCCGGCGCGTCCTTCCTGCGGCCCGGCCGGGGGCATGNGCAGCTCCGCGCCGCGACCCGGGGGTGCCACGGGCGGGGAACGGGTCCCGCCCGGCCGCAGGTGCCTCTGCCCGGGGCTGGGGAGACCCGGCCGGGGAGCGGCCCTGGGCGGGTGGGGCTGCGCCGGCGGCGGTCGCGGTCCGTCTTTTGTTTCCGTAGGACTCGGGGCGCCGGGCTGGAGCCCAGCGAACCCCGTCCCGGGAACGCCGAGGGCGGGCGGACTCGGGGAGTGCTCGCGGAGAGGCTGAAAGGCGATAGCGCGGGTTAAGGTGTCCGTGCCCGGTGCCAGCCCCGCGGGCACACCCGGCATCCTGGGGTTCTCCGGGCCAGAGAGACCATGGGCAGGTGACTCTGGGAGGGACAGACGAATTCCTTGTTTTTGCAGAAACCTGTCTCCGCAGATACTGCTTGCAGTATGGTTTTACCTTGGTTTTGGTGGGCCCCGTGGTGTGAGGACAGCGTTGCCACATAGTGCCCATATAGGTGCCTTATGGTGAAGAGCTGTGCAGGTGATGGCCCTAAAACTTGGAGACTCTGGCACTGTTTCGTGCTCGTGTCATCTCACTTCACCTCAATCCTTGTTTCTCGTATTTTTTTCTGACAGTAATGGAATTGCTTCACACAGGGTATGCTATAACGTTAGGATCATGTCTTATTCCCTAGAGCTGCAATAGCTAATGAATGACACTTTTTGATACTTTTTAATTTCATTTAGCAGTGAGATGAGAAATTTCCATTCCTACCTGGCATAAGGCTGAGGTGGGCCTATTGGTTCACGCTCCTGGCTTCAGGCTGATAGCCAGTTGTGACATTTACAGAAAGCAATGTGGGTAAATGAGCTTAATGAATTGCTTAAGCACATGGAAGTAAACTTAAAAAGCTGGCAGCAAGGCTGCACAAGTTTGCAGTTACTTACCTAGTGCGCTTTTGAGAATGTCAACCATTTCAAGGAAAGAAGGAGTAGTTCACGGAAAAGGTGAGCAAACGTGGAGAAAACAAATGTGTTTTTAAGAGTCTAAAGGTATAGAGTTATGAAGTATAGTACTTTCTGTGAAAGCTTGCTTTATATTAAAATGGCTAAGTTAGCATTGTCAGAGTCTCTTAATAGTCTTCAAGTAAATAAAAAAGCTTTAAACATCTGCTTACTGAACGGAAAGAAGTTTTTTTCGCAGAGCTTCTCTGTCTCTTGATTTGGGGAGAGGAGTGGGGTGTCAGCTCTGGTGTGTTCTACAGCAAGACTTTATTGCATACAGGCTGTGTAATCCTTTCATTGTAGAATTTCTTTACTTTTTTAGTCACATGGATGGGGGACTAAATACAAATGTGATAATGTTGACAGAAGCAGAAAAATTGCCAGTATCCTTAAAACCATTGTGGCTGCAGCTTACAGCAGTGGTTAAACTGAGGGAGATATTTCTGTGTGTTGACCATTTATGTGGGGATTTCTTTTTTTGGCTTGTTTGTTTTTTCTTCTTGTGTTGCATAAGAATCATCTTAGGAAGTCAAGCAAACCTGAAGATAATTCTTTTCAACATAGGTTCTAACATGTGGAATTTTTGGGTTATAAAAGTCCTCACAAGTGTTGAAGTGTTCAGAATCTGTTGAAGAGCATGAGGAAGTGAAAATGAGGGCGTGGGGGTGGAGAGTGCAGTGGTGGCTGCACCGAGATCAGTTACTGACAGCAGCAGTAAAGTTGTGCAGATCATTACGATCTGCTCTAGGTCACATGCAGAGAGCAAGAGACACATGAACCTGCACTCAAACTCACTATTGGGTCTGATTTTCTGTTCCCCTTCCTCTGTTTGGTTTGACACTACTTTAGCATGGCTGGGACGTTGGGTATTTCCAACTGAGATGAGGGTATTTTCAGATGACTTTGCAGCTGCAGTGTCTGAGAGGGCTGCACATCCTTTATTTGAATATCAAAGCTGTAATTTCAGTAATTTGAAACTTTTCTGTGCTAATTGTATTCTTTTCACTGATTAGTAAAAATACTTCAGGACTGTGTAGCTGTAGTGAAATTTATTACACCAAGTATGCTTGAACAAGGGTTGCAAACTGAAGGTGGTTATCTCCCCCTCTCTCCCTTTAATAGTAAGCATCTGAAGTATTTTTTATCTCCCCGATTTGAACCCATTCTGCAACATCTTGTTGCCACTTGCGTTTGCTCAGTGAGTGTTATGGTCTGAGCATGACTGTGAATTTAATGTGGAACTTCTAAGGAAACTTCTGCCACTGGAGTGTTTTGTTGTGGTTGCCTTTAGTTTGGAAACAAGCTAAGAACAGCACTGAGAAGGAACTGACCAATCTCACAGATTGTCATCTGTTGTTGGAAAAGTCAAATTAAGCTATAACCAGTATAAGGGGTTGTATGTTTTGACCTTCCAAGGATGGTTGCTTATCAGACCAATTTCATATGGGGGATTTAGGAGAGGAAGAACAGAGAACTGAAGATGTGGAAAATGGATGTTGAGAATGGGGCAGAGGTGTTTCTTGAAAGGTGGGTTAATATGGACATTCAGTACCTTCTAGTTGCTCTTGAAAATTGAACTTGTGGTTTATTCTGAAAAACTGGCTGTGATTGAAGGGGAAGCTCACAGCTCAGGGAAGCACTGTAAAGTACTCAGGAGGAAAAGGAAGATAACTTTGTGTTTGTCTTCCTGATGAAATGCTTTTTTTGACAAATGTGGTAATTGTCTTGAAGTAGTTATGAGCTGCTTTGGTAAACAAGACAAAATCATGTAATATCAATTTGTATCCTAATTAGCTGCAAGTCTCATTTTAGACTTGATTATTGTGTTGCAGAGTTGAGAATGCTGTGCTGTGTTGTTGAAGGGAAACATGGAGTATTACACCGAGGCTGAGCCGGATGGATTCCTGTCTCGTGCATGCATTGCCAGGATTAAGGTCTTGTTACTGGAATACACAGGACCCAAATACTTGCAGTATGAATGATACCCTCATAGTAATGCACATAATATGTATAATCTAGGGCCAGAGATCCTGAGGTCTCTGGCAAACTTCTGATGTTTGGTTTTGGCTTTTTTTTTTTTAAGAAATCAGCGAAATTGTTAAATAAAGATCAGAGTTCGTAATTTTTAGTGGAATGAGGAACCTGTTGTTCCTCTTTCTGTCCTGCAGATGAAGAAAACAGAGTATGATTGTGTATATTTTAACCTGCACATAGAGGGACTGACTGCTCCTAAAGCAGATAGACCCTAATTTTTTTGGTTGGTATTGCATCCACCATGTTAGGGAGAAGCTGCCTCTAAAAAGGCAGTGCAGCTACTCTTTCATTTTGCACAGGCTTTGTTCAGTACTGATTAGAAGATGGTGAAGATTTTCTGTAGCAATTTGAAAATTAAATGGAACCATTTCTAATTATGCAGTGACAGACATCTCTGCAGAGAGAAGACAGCAGTTCTTGTGCCTGCTTCAGCTGTTCAATGGGAAAGAAAGTGCTCAATTTTTACATACTTGGTAATAATTGTACAGAAATTTATAGTAAATATTTTCTTTACATTTGTTATTGCTGTAGGAGATATTCCTGGTTATATAATTGAAAGTGGTAGAAAGCTTTACCCTGAAACACTTCAGCTAACACAATAAAGCAGTAGAGGAAAAAGAAAGAAGTTGATATTGTTTTGAAATGGCATTGTAAGGAAACCAGCTTGCCTTGAGCTTACCTGCTTTTTGGGTGGCTAACTACAGGAAGAACATTTAAGGCCAGATTGTGTCTTTTGGAAACTCTTAAAATGAGTCCTAGAGCTTTGTGTTGTGATAGAATATGGTGTTTTGGATTTTAATCAGGATAGAATAGCTTGTTTCTCCCCTGATATCTCATTGGGGTTGGAAGGGGAAATTACTTTTGTTTTTCTCAATGGACAGCTTTTGTTTGTTTGTTTTTAAGCCTTTTTGGAAGGAAGGTTGTGGCTGGATGGGGTGGACAGACTGGTAATAGTATCTTATTACACCTAAATGCAAATGTGCCAGAGGCATGAAAACATGGAGATTGATTGACAACAGAAGATGAAAAAGACGGATGTCCCTGAAGGTGTTTTTTATTTCCTAGGTTATCATTCTAAAGTTCATAGGTTTGTATCAAAGGTTGTAATTACTGCAACACACATTAACCTTATGATCAACTTTGACATGGAGCCATAATAATGTCTTTCTATTTTTATATGCTATGGAATCTGACCTTTTCTCCCTCCCATATTTTGCATTTAAAACAAGCTGAATTTACTCTGCAAATGGTTGTTACAAATCCCATAAAAAGAATTTTGCCAGGTAAATTCTAAGGCAGCACTTGGAAAGGTGTTGAACTGTATTTTTTTCTTATCCCAGAAGAATATCCTAGATTATATTTGCATTTGTTGGTTTATTGCGGGGTAAACTTTGAAGGAAAAACAAGTCTATTACTAGTAAAATAGTCCGAGAAACTTTTTTACTACTGTTACTCTATTCACAGGAAATTCCAGTTACTGCAGTCATACTGATGTTAAAATGAATATTGGAAGCACTAATGAAGTAAAGAATTATTGGCTCATACTCCTAAGTACTGAATGAAAAGATTATTTGCGCTTAGTGTTTCCATTGCAGGACTTCAACATGATGTTTCCTGTCCAGGAGTGACAGTGATCAGTTTGGCTGTAATAAGGAGACATTTGGCTGAACAAAGGGTGACATTGGGCAAGAGGGATGATGCACAGGAATCGATGGTTCCAGCGGATGCGCTGGCCAGCTCTGTTCTGCTTCTCTGCTCACTGCTTTAATTTTGTCCTGTGCCTAGACTTTTGCATTCTCATGAAGTAACAGAAAGTCAAACACTTGAGTATTTGGGAGAACTACCCCTGTAGGTTGCTGTGCAAAGTGTATCTGAGTGGATAAATAAAGTATGTGAGGTTTAGGTAAGAAAATACAGCATGCTGTGGAGTGCTAGAAAATGCTTGAAAGTTGTTTGTTGTATTGGTGGTGTGGCAGTCTGAGGGCTGCCAAAACTTGAATATATTTTGTCAGGCTATTTTAAGGGATGTGTTAACTCCATGCTCAGTTGATGGCTGAAATAATAAAAGTCTTTGGGTACCAGAGCAAAGTCAGAGCAAGGTTAAGCTATAAAAATGGAGGTATTGCAGTGAATACCAATGATGGTTTCCCAGCATATGTAATTTTTCATGTCTGGCTGTGGGAGAGCTATTTCCCACCCACCTCCTAGTAATCAAATAGAACCTTACCAGCTGTGTGTCCCTGTTGTTGCCCCCTCCCCCCAAACACCAAAAAACCCAAACCAAACAACAACCACAAAACTCATCAAAAAACCACCAAACACAAACCAAAAAAACAGCTAGAAAATCAGAAGCTGAGTCTCTGAGGCAGTATACTTGCTGAACAAGCTCTGAATGGAAGCTCTCCTGTTATTTCTAGCTGTACTCTATAATTTGTCTTTTAGGGTGTTCTGGTGATGCTACACACTTTCTGTAATTGCACAAGATCACACTAAATTAATTTCTACCAAACATCTTCTCTTAGTATAATTTTCTGATAATCAGCACCTGTGAACATGGAGTACTCAGCCAAAAGAGCAGCTGTTGCTGTAGGAGAATGGATGTGGTGTTATTTAGCTGTCAACCATTTATACAATCTGTAGTAAAGGTTTTTACAAAGATGTGATTGACAACATCCACGATACTGTTGTTTTCCATATTTCCATTTGAACGTCTAAATTTTAAATCCAGAGAAGCTACTTTATTGGATTCTGTTTGTACAAAGGTCTGCAAATCCTGGGGTTTGACATTATATGCCTCTTAATGGGGAGAACTCTGGTTTTGGATGATATTTGAAGTTATGTGCTCTGGGCTTTTTTAGTAAGTATTGTGTAATTAGCTTGTATTATGCTCAGTTGTTCCCACAGAGTTTGTAAGGGCAACACACTCTGAATTCTAGGGTTATCCTCTGCATAAATGCCTTTGGTTTAGGCAACATGCACTTCATGAAAGCAGGATCTGATTTTGTGCCTGTTTTTACACTGGGGAAGAGAGGTAACCCTAACACTTCATTTCTTGGCAGTCTGTTGGAAAAGGGTATTTAGTGTAGGCCAGGAGATTAGGTTTTGAATTGTTTCAGGTCTTAGATTTTTTTTTCTTTTTTAGTTTCTAAGAATAATTTAAAAATAAAGAACCTTTTCCAAAGAAGCTGTTTTATCCTTGTCCACTTAACTTTAGGTGAGCCCTGAATGTCTATTAGAGGGCAGTGGAATGAAGGCAGAAGTTATCCTCAACAAGGGTTCAAGTTACAAAACCCAAAGTTAGAATATTATTCTATTTTAATGTGGTACTGTTGCTGTGGGTTTAGTTTTGGATCCAAGGATTAATTTGGGTAACTGAAAATTTTACAGACTGGTTGCATACGGCACTAAATTCTAAAGAATGATGCAGTGGACAGTGAAATAAAATTATATTGCTTTGTACTCTAATATTAGAGAGCACTTCCTAGCCTGAGTCGTTTCAGGTTGCTGCTTTTGCCCCTAGGCAATGTTGCCTAAGAGTTCCTGTTTCACACAGCCTCACCTGGTGACCTGGCTGAGGGAAATCTGATCTGGGGTGGTGTCAATGACTGCAAAACAAGAAGTCAGCCTTCTAAAAGTTACAGCACGAAGAGCTGTCCTAGTTCCTCATCATTGTACAGAATAAATCCTTAATGCTTCTTTGAAGACCAGTGGAGTGTGTTTTATATCTTTATTTGTCCAGGGAGAGGGAAATTGAAATACGGATCTCCAGGGCTCATTTTGTCCATGTGTCTCTTTTACAGCTATCGAGTGCAAATCCTGTGTATGAGAAATTCTATCGACAGGTATGTATATTCTGAAAGAACAGACCTCATTTGGATTTTAAACAATTTATATTAGTTTTCTAGGGACTCAGCCTGGCCAACAGTGTGTAAACAATAGAAGTTCGAGAAAAATTCTAGTGCTTTAAAATGTATTTTTATGGTAGCTAACACTTAAGTCTGAGCTATATCAGTATAAATTTAATATTGGTTGTAAGATGACCCTTATTTTTTAGGGAACTGCCAGGTGTGTATGACATACATCACTTGACAGTTTTTATAGACTGTGAGGTCTTGGAATGGAGTAAATTCTTTAAAATGATGTATTGATATGTTCTTGGTTACTTTTTACAAATGAAGATGAATTTCTTGCATTTGTAGCTCAGTTAGCATCATGTAAGACTTGATTCTCACTCGGAATATCCTCAGAGTTAATCACAGGATGTTGTAAGGAGTGAAATTTGGATAAAAGGCCACTGAATGCAAAAAGAATGCCTGTAGTTCTTGCAGCTTCACTCAACAGATGCAAATCTTTTGACTTTATGACACCAAAAAAAAAACCATATAAATAAAATATAAGAATATAAATTTTATTTATCACTTGCCTTCTATATTTTGACCCAGCAATACCAAGGTGTCTTGATTCCTATAATAATACAACTTTTTTAAAAAAATAGTTGTTTCACCTATTCTGTAATAACAGTCTTTTCTGTCACGTACATAATGTAATTTATTGTACAAATGTAATGTAAAAGCTTTCAAGGAAGTTAAACTACTTGGCTGTATAAAACAATTAAAAATAATTTTGTTTTGTAATACACCTGATAAGTAATTGATGAACCCTGTAAAAAAGTAACCTTATAGGAAGTTTTTTTTTTCCTTTGTGCAACTGGTAATGTTCCTGTCTGTTTGTCCTAGGACAGGTTATGGTGTATATGGTCTCCTTATTTAGGAGCTTCTTCTATGAGTCAACATCAGAATGTAAACTTACGTGCTGGGGAAGGGACAAGGCCATGATTTCTATCCATGCCCTATTTTTGGATTGTGCTTAGAAGATTAGTCCCATTATCAAGTGCAAAAAACAGCAGTTCAGATGTATCAGCCTATGATGCCTGAAGTCTGAGCTTGCCATTGTACTTTAATAAGGGATTTTCTCCACTGCAGGAAAGTAGCAGATCTGAAATTGCTAAATAAGAAGAGAGAGTTTACCTAGATATAAGTTCAGATGACTCCTGGCGACTGAAGGAGATAGTATCACCCTCAGAAAGTTTTCCTTCAGATGGACAAATCCACTGTGTGTTTATCTCTCAGCATTGGATTAAAAACCTTAGGAGAGTCCCTTATAATGAGATATCATTATGAGGGCACAAGAAAAGGCTGGAACTGATTGTTCTGCACATCCTAGCTCAGTTCTGACTCTCACTGTCAAGTACCACCTTTGCCATCTGCCTCTCTCTTCCTCCTGACTGCAGTTGCTCAAAAAACTCGGATAAAGGAACTGAATTGAAGCACAAATGTGATACTGGTTGCTAAGTCAGTGTCTTCCATTTGTTGGAATACATAGCCTAGTGAAACTAGAGCACTATTTGTTGTCCAGTGGTTTCAGCAGTGTACAGGAACAGGGATTCCTTAAACATGATGTTACTGTTAGTGAAGTGGTGCCAGTGGATTTGTTTTCCAGAGGATTATTTTTCTGACTTGATCAGATGAATTCTTTGCTGCAAGGATTTTTCCTAAAGAGGAGCTTTCAAACGGGTCTGAAGACTTTCAGTTCCACTAGGGAACTTTTCCCTTTCATTCCTCAGATAAGGAGATGTCAGCTTTCAGAACAGAAATTCAGAGAGACATTTCTCACTTTGTCTTATGGTGCTGGTGGAGTGTGCTTTTATGTTAATAAATTCATCACCTGGAACAGCTCTGATGCTGAGTACACTTCCAGTTCTATCACAAACTTAAAGGAATTCATCTGGCAAAAGGTGTGTTGTGAAATGGGTGTAAATCCTGCCCTTTGTATTTAGAATGAGATTGGAACCTCAACCTTTCAATAGGCACTCTTTTCTTTCAAATAAATATTTTTCTGTTTAACCTTTTATAGGCTGACTCAAAGCAGGGTGAGATTAAAGGATAAACTTAAATACCTGTCATAAAGCACTAGGAAATTACTTATTCACATGATGCAGTGCAGCAGGGAAGCAGTTATGAATTCTTGATGAGTCCTGAACTGAAGCACTTCTCACTGTTACCTTCTGCCCTAATCACATCAGATATATGTTTGTAACTTTTGGTAATTCCTGGTCCTACAAGAGACAGGCTGTAACAAGGAGGTTGTCTGCTGATGCAGCTGTGAAAACTACTTCTTACACATCAGGGGAAAAGCTCTGCCAAGCTGGTGTGTAACTGACAAACACCAGCAATCATCCCAGTGCAATAATCAAACATAAGTAACCCCACCCCAGCATTCAAGACTCAGTAATTTGTAAAGAAATTGAAATCAGCCCTTTAAAAAAATAGTTACTAAGATTTTGATAATTAATTGTACAAAAAGAAACTAGTATCAGTATTGGGTTAAGTAAGAATCCTGCTTAAATCCCTTAAAGTCACCTTCCTCTAGCTTGGACTTGGGGAACTAAAAAGTAAACACAGCTGATACTGTAGTGTTCTGTGACTTTCTTGAAGGAGGAGTGCTAGGCTGGAGGTTTTCTGAGTGGGTGCCAAGATTGTTGTGTTACATGCAAGGTCGACTCCACTATTTAAAAGGGGGTTTGATGCACTGTCTTGGCAGCTTTGTGCCTATAGATGAACAGCTCTCCCATAACTCAGCCTAACTGCTGCACTGTACTGTTTGCAACCTTATTGCTCTGACCAGGGCATCCTCAGTTACAGGAAAAAGCCTCTCCTAATTAAAATCATACTGGTTATGTTAAAAACAATAGATCTTTTCACTTTCATATTAAATTACGATTTGGGGATTTCGGAGTGTTTTGTTCCCTTTCAGGAATATCTACAGGCAACTGCTGCAGCATTCTTTCCAAGTGATAAATTCCCCACAGTCTTTCAGGAGCCAGCTCTAATCCCATTTTGGGAAGCTGTTCGTTTTGAGCACCTTGTGTGTGCTGCAGCTGTGAACTTGGGCAGTTGGTCTTGTGTTCCAAACACAATATTGAATATGGCCTTTGTTTAAACACAAAGCTGTGAGACTGGAAATGGTGCAGTTGTCATCATCATCACCCTACCTGTGAGGTGTAGTAAGGCTGACAGTCTGAAGATACCCTTAGTCCTATTTTTCATACCGTGCCCTTTTTAAGAATCCTTTTCTTTAGGCTCTCAAGGACTCTCAGCTTTTCCTCTATTTCCCTTGCCCTTACATCACCATGTAGGTGATGTAAGTTTTCCTTCTTTCTTTTCCCACTTGAAGAGGTTTAGTTAAAAACTTGAATAACTCTCTATTTTAATGATCTCTCTATTGATCCAGGGAGAGATGCATGCTGCTTGGTATTCTGCCAATATCACCAACTTCTTCACTGTGTAAATAAGTTTCACTTTAGGGAGTATTTCCCTCTGCTGTGGTGGTATAGGTATCTTCAAAGCAGAGCCTTCTTTTTCAGACCCTAACAGTAATGAGTACAGAGCTGGACAATGAAATGTAATCAAGCCCTGGAATTCTCTGTTCTTAAAAATCTCATGTTTTTATGGCATCAAGAAGAAAAGCCTGTGATTAGCAGGGGCTAATTAGATAGGTTCAGAAGATTGTCCTCAAAGTGACTGTTAACTTGAGCATTCTTCTTCAGTAGCTTTTTGAGAGCCTCTGCAAAGAGATGGCATCAATTCAAAAGCCAGTTTGTGATGTGAGGATTTTTTTCTCCCCCAGGTTGATTCTGCTAATGCTGGAAGAGTATTAGCTTCTGATGCAGCTGTTTTCTTGAAAAAGTCTGGATTGACAGATTTGGTACTTGGAAAGGTATTTAATGGCAATTATAAAATTTATTTAATTATCCTGTCTTCTTGTTTCAGTTAGTATCCTGTTTAAATTAAAATACTTAGTAGTACTACAGGATACATGATCTTCCCTAACATGTTTTCAGTTGTTCTATCCAATAGTTCCAATAGTTTCTATCCAGTCATGGAAATTATTGCAATATTTAAATTTGTCGTCACAATTAAGTGCTATCATGAAAGTTAAGACGTGAATTTTCTCCAAGAGTCATTAGAAATGAAGGGAGGACTGGCCAGCTTCCTCTCAAATGCTGTGAACCCTTTGTTATTTTTGTGTTTCAGATTTGGGACCTAGCTGATACTGATGGCAAAGGTATCCTGAACAAACAGGTATGATTATTTACGTGGTGTATGACTCTAACCATTACCCAGCCTTGAAACTAGATGAAAGCTGAATTTTTTTGTTCAGGAAAGCAGTTTTTCTAACAGATTTTTCTAATACATTTTTTTCTAATTTTAACTGGCTATGTAATTCCCATTTGAGTGGAAGCTATAGTAAATTAAACAGCCTTCAGCTGCCTCATCAGCTTTTCTCCAGGTTGTAAAATGGGCTGATGTGTAGCTGTGCAAAAATTTGCTGAGAAGTAATTTAAGGTTTAGTGTACTGCATTTACAAAGAAGGTGACTTTTTCCTCATAATCTTGTAGGAAACAACGCAGAAATTAAAATTTTTGTAAAATCTTCAAAATTCTTATTACTTTAAGTTTGGTGGACTTGACATTGGTACATTCTGTTTGGAGTTGTCCTTCCCAAGCTGTGGCAATGAACAGTGTGGGGACAAGATTTACATCTCAGTGGTGCTACCATGAGCTCTAATGTGTGTTGCTGTTTGATTTGAAATATAACTAACAGTCTACGGAGAGGGAACTGCTTCTTCCCATCATAGGAAGAGGAGGAGGTTGTTATGTCTACCAAACAATTTTGGGGTTTTTTGGGCTTCTTTTGGTTCATTTTTCTGTTTTTCTCCGCTCTATTAACCATTTGTGGGATCAGCTCAGTTCCTCCAAGATAAACAGCTGCAATTACACTTCACATTTTCACTGTTCTGTTATAGAAGAACTGAGTGCTGAGGACTGACTGCACTGGCCAGGAAGTTACTAAATTTTTGGAAAATTAATTGCAAACTTTTTGTTACTGGAGGAATCCATCATTTGCTGGCTGCTGCTTTCTATCACTTTCTGAACCCTTTTGAAGCCATGTGCAACTTTTCATATATATAGTAATATTAGAAAAGCTCTTAATTCTTCTGAAATTTTACTATCTTTTAAAATTATAGTTTAATATATAATATATATTTTCATATTATAAACCCTTCAAAATTTCTTTTTTTTTTCCCTGTAGGAATTTTTTGTGGCTCTGCGACTTGTAGCCTGTGCACAGAATGGATTGGATGTTTCCCTGAATAGTCTTAACTTGCCTGTTCCTCCACCAAGATTTGTAAGATTTCATTTTTAATTGAACATATTATTAAGAATTGCTTTTAAGTGAAAAATTAGGAAGGTTTGGTGTAAATACCAAACATTTCAAAGGGGGATGTTGTTGGGCAATGGGGCCCTAAAAAAGGGAAAAAATCAAGCAGCATGGAATAAGCTGCTACATATTCTACTGGGAATTTGAATATAAAATTGTGTATAATTTGGAGATATGTGGTATTTGTTCTATTAATGTTGTCCTTAATGGGATAAACATTTTAAATTTTCTGCTCTAAATTTTGGTATGAATGACTAAAATGCAGTTCTGGCTTTGAGAAGCAGCTTCTCAAATAAGGGGGTGGTTTTGCAAAGTGAGAATCATGTCTCTTTTAATGTGTCTGCTGGTTTTTTTGCCTTGTTTTTCCTTAGACTGATACTAGTAGTCCTTTGCTACTCAGTGGAACAGCATCAAGTGATCTACCATGGGCTGTAAAGGTAAACTAAATATTAGCTGTTACCTAGAACTGTTATCTGGTTTGCAGGAAAACCTGTCTTAGAAAAATCTAATGCTACATTTCTAAAATATGATAGTTACCATTCCTGTCAAATTCGTAATTGGGCTAATAGACCTAATTTAATAAGAACACTTGACTCTTGGGAAATCTCTTCATGTTTAGAAATCTAAAATAAAGGAAAAAAAAAGGTTGTTACATGAAACCATGAAAATAATTGAAGAAGAAATCTCACAGGGTTTTGATGAGTCTCTGACTTAAAAATAGTGTTTTTTTGATGTTTTCTTATAAGCATCAGGAACTGCAATGTGTCTTTATTAAAAAAAGTTAATATTTTTGAAAGAACTTCTGCTTCTTAGGCTATGAATGTGACTGTTTCTGTAAGTAATATTTTTCTTCTGCCCTTGCAGCTGGAAGACAAGGTCAAGTATGATTCTATTTTTGACAGCCTAAATCCAGTGAATGGACTGTTGTCAGGGGATAAGGTGAAACCTGTGCTCCTCAACTCAAAACTGCCAGTGGATATCTTAGGACGAGTAAGAATTTCTTTCTTCTTAATTGTCAATTCACAAGTACAATACCTGTGCTGCACTCACACTTAAAAACTCACCTGTTTTTCAAATTGAAGATTTGTGGTAATGAGCCTAACTAGTAAATAAGATCTTTCGGAGTGTGACTTTTGAAGTGAAAAATAAAATTTCTTTTGCTATTTGGGTAGATCACGTCCAACTGCAGTTTATCAGTTATGTGTACTCTTTAACACTTGGGTCAGGCAGGGTGCCTCTGTCTCCAACTTAAGAATCTCTCTGTTTTTGTGTGGTTTATGTGAATTTACATTGCTCACTGGAAACTAATGCTGTTAACAGAACTTGAGCTACGGTGGAGGGAGGCCGTTCTCATGTTTGTTTTTAATGAGGTTTTAAGTAGGAAACTGCTGCAGTTTAGTCAAAGATCCCTATATTCTGCTTTTTATTGGTAGGTGTGGGAATTGAGTGATATTGACCGTGATGGAATGTTGGATCGAGATGAGTTTGCAGTTGTAAGTATCTTCAGCCTCTTGGGATTTTGAAAGCCTCATGGCAGGGTTTAAAATAGATGCACTGTGTATTAATTTCTGACTGTGTTGTTCATTTATTATCTTTATTCAGAGTCCTTAATCAAGTTTTAGTGCTGTTTAATGTTTCTGTCAGTTTGTTGAATGTGTCTCAGTACACAGCAGTAACTTTCTTTGTGGGTTAGATGAGCCATTAAAAACTTACACCTGAGATCTGCTGTCCCATGAGACACTGAGTGTTTGCACTGAGTTTTAGCTTAACCTTCAATACTTATAGAACTTGAATGCCTCAAGGTATCCTTGAGGAAAGTTTGTAGTAAAGTAGTAGAAAGTAGAAAGTTTGTAGTAAGTTAGAATTTTAACACTATTAAACCCAGGACTGATGAAATAATGTAAGAAATGTTAAATTAGAGATGGCCACAACAAAAGAATTAAATGCTAAGTGGAGCAATTTCTGGAAAAATGGTGATTAATTAAAGTGTTTGAAGTCTTCTCTCAAATAAAATTCCACAAATACTGGCACAATCTTGGAAAATTATTTTAATGTTCTGAAAGATACTGAACTTCACTTGCTAAGCACTGATCCTCAAAAGAAAGTGGTAATGAAAAACACAATTTAGAAGGCAATGAGCTGTATCAATTGAGGGGCTTGTGAAGGGGAAACATAATGAAAAAATGCTACAAAGTTATTTTTTAATTAATTCTTTAGTCTCTCACTGTATATGTATATATATTTCTAATATATTTACATCCACACAACTTTTTTTTTTGTTCAGGCCATGTTTTTGGTATACTGTGCTTTGGAGAAAGAACCAGTGCCAATGTCCTTGCCTGCAGCTTTGGTGCCACCATCCAAGAGAAAACCTCTCAGTGTTCCAGGAGCAATGCCATTAATACCATCTTCAACCAAAGAGTCTCATCAGTCCTTGCCACCTGTGGGCATTTTAGCTGCCAAAACACCATTAACACAGGTACAGTTCTGAAGTTACTGGGGATTAGAAGGTTTCTGCTCTGAACACTGTGCTTCAGAGACTGCCTGTATAAAGAGGCTTCATACAGGTTTTTAGTTTGCTTCTTGCCCTTTTGGTTGGTTTTAGGAGGCTGATGGGAAGACCAGATGGAGAGGTGTAAAATTTACCCTGTTTTACTTTTCCTAGATGCCTTCAGATATAAACAATTGGATAAAAAAATACTGTTTACTACAGATTTTGAAGACACTTTTAGAACAAATTATTTCAAGCTCAAAAAAATAAAAATAGTGGTCCAGATATGCATCTGCAGAGCACAGTTCTTCTGGATGAAGACTGATTGGAATATAGACACTTTCCTAAAACAGATTATGGTAGTCATGTATGTGTGCATGTGTGCAGTTTGGAGAAGACATGAAATAAAATGGAATAGATAAATACAAGCAATGGGAAAAGAAAATAAAAGGTGCAGCACATCCACCTAGACACAGGAGATTTGATTTTTGTTCTGAATGTGATTACTGGGCAACTTGATGCCTCTTACCCTCCCCAGGCATCCTATTTACTCCTCATCATTTTAGAGTCCAGAAGTTGGAAATGTCTTTCAAAGTAGCTTATATATAACTTGTTATATTCAAAATGAGAGAAAAAAATTGATAAGGGTATTTAAAGTAAGAACTGTGATACTTAATGCAGCTTGGACATTTGGGTACCCTTATTTGAGTAATCAGTAAGAAACTGGCATCTCAACTTTGGACATGCCAAGGTTTTAGCCTGGAAATTTCCTTGCTTTGAGGGTCAGTCTTGCTGTATGTATTGCAAAGCAGTGCCATTCTGGGTGAGTTTGTATGCAGCACCATTTGGGAGTCATCTGTTAATTGTCTGTGTGCACTGAAATTAATTAGCATCCATATATGCACTTGAAACCATTCTCACTCAAAAAACCCCAGACATCTTTATATTAGCTGAATGTTGTGAAACACTGTTCAAGTAACAGAAGTGGCTCTAATTTCCATCTTTACCTTGTTCAGATGTAAATTCTTCAGTTTAAAATGTGCCCAACTATTAATGACCTGGGCTTGAGCAGCTCTCCAGTCCCTCCAGCTAAAGCTTCCCAGCTGTGTGAAGGGGAATAAAATTGATAGAGCCAGACAGTCAGCAGGACTGTGACTGAGCACAGTGATGAGGGAGGAGATCCAGTTTCCAAGGAGTGCCTTTGTTGCATAGGCAAAGAGGCAGAGCAGCACCAAGCAGCCTGGGTGCTTTACTGCGGGAAATGCTTCTGCTTGTCCAGTTGCTTGAGGATCTCTGCATGTCTGTTTAGGAGGATAAAACTGGTTCATGAACTAGGCACCTGTATTGCTTTTTTAAAATCTGTGCTGTAGTCCTTGAATTATGTAAGTCTGAACTGGAAACAGAACTTGCCTGTATCTTAGTGTTGTGGTTTTGGTTTTTTCCCTTCCATCCTCACCCCCCTTCAGTGGGTTGTATCGCCTGCAGACAAAATTAAGTACGATGAGATCTTTGTGAAAACTGACAAGGACATGGATGGATTTGTGTCAGGTATGGAAGCCAGAGAACTATTCCTGAAAACAGGACTGCCTTCTGCTCTCCTTGCACATATCTGGTAGGTTTTTTTTCCTGTGACAGCTGTGTAGATGATGGCATAGTTTCTCACTTCCTGCTATGCTGGCATTTCTGAAAGTGACATTTCTGTATATAATAGCATGGCCTTTGTATAACCAGTGATAATTTACTTGTTTCTGCTTTGGGACAGAAGTGGGTGGAAATCAGGTTTATGCCTGAACACGGATTGTTACAAATACTGCACTTCAGCTATCCCAGTGTATTTAAGGCATCACATCATCACAGGTGTCTGATCACTGATCCTACTCATGTACTGGGAAAGGGAGTTGTTTCTATAAAATTGTTAGCATGCAAGATTTATGTCCCATCTCATTCTGCAACATGTCTTTCCTTACAGCTATGCATTCATTTGGCATTATTCATTACAGAAATGCCTTCATTGCACTCAATGCTTTTTAATTCTTTCTGTGCTATGAGCTGTTGCCAGGCACACTGATAGGAACAACTTTTTTTTTCCCTCCCAAGTTATGGTTAGCACAACTGCTAATTTAGGAAAATCAGGAAAATGTAAATAAACTTGTGTTGGTTCTGAAGGTGTTGCTAGTAACCTACAGCCCTGATTGTGCTTTTCACCAGAGCACAGCTGTGGGCCTCAACATGCAAAGTGAAAGTGGCTGTGTGTGAGTGGTGTTTCCTATGCCTGTAGTTTTGTTTTAGAAGAGGAGATACACCCTAGCAATTTTCACATTTGTAAATGACAGCAACTACACTAAATAGGGCTGTACTTGGAGAAATGAGGATTTTTTTTTTATTTCATGTGCATCTCTGTACAGGGCTCTCTGTGACACCAAGGACTGTGGGAAGCTTTCAAAGGAACAGTTTGCTTTGGCTTTCCATTTAATTAATCAGAAGTTAACAAAGGGCATTGATCCTCCTCAGGCTCTGACTCCAGAGATGATTCCACCTTCAGACAGGGGTGTCGGTTTACAGAAGGTAAGGATGGGTTTGGCATTTTTGGTGTACATCTCAAATAATGTTAATTTCAAAGGCTACATAAGAAGCAACCTCAAATGCTGGCATGCCTTATATTTATCATAATATCAGGAAGAAAACAAATCTTAGGTGCAAAGAATTGACAAAAACCTTCCATCCATATTTCAAAATGAAGCTGTCATTTATTACACCTGCCAACCAAGCAGAGAGATCTTATGTTGGGAAAGCATTATTTTCTCTTTTGTAAGAATAATCCTTCTGCTGCCATTTTAAAGAAATTTGAGTTTCCATCTGAAGTGACATGCACAACTTCAGTGCTTTTGTCCTAATGTGTTCAGTTACCTTTTTTACATCAATCTTTTTTAGTAAGTTTGGAAACAATGTGAACTAAAGGTTTAGAGTTATTTAAAGTTTTAAAGGTAAATGCTCCTCCATTTTATACCTCACAGATCGTTTAGATATCTCCATAGTCTGTTGGTTGTCATCTATCTTAATCCAGCAGTTAGCTGTACCTCAGCAGTTCAATTTGTAGCTATCAGAATGGTAGAGGTCATCACAAATTCTTACGTGTTTTACGCATCATGAAGTCTGATGTGAGTTGCCTTTTCTTGGTTGTGCAATACATTGACCTAATTCTACAACTTTCTTAAACAGAATGAAAAATTCACACCTGGAAAAATGAAACTCAAAATTTGGCACTACTTTTTTTGAGTTTCTGTGACTGGTATCTAATTTGTTTTTACATTCTGTTTTTAAAAAGTAATTGCTTTATTTGCAACTCTACTAATCTTTTTTGTATGTTTGCTTTCCTTTCTATGTCTCTTTTCTAGTTTGGACTGTTTTTTCCATTCTGCACCACTCTGCTTTTCATCCTTATTATTCTGTCAGTTTGTTAACTCTGCTTTCTCAAGGTTAGAGAAACTTTGCTTTTCTAATATTTACTGTCTGTTGGTTTAATAATGAACATCCTTCTAAGACTCTCACATAGTCACGAATGAGCTCAGCACTTCTCTCAGGTGTCACCGTGTGTTGCAGCTCAAGTTCTGCTGATTTCCTGTGCTGTTCATCCAGAGTAACCCCAAGGTTCTCCCTTGAGCCCAGACCTCTGGGGCTGCTCCTGTGGGCTGCTTAAACTGAAAACAGAAAATGCTGTGTCTTCCTGGTGAAATTGCAGGGGAAGTGGTATCAGAGTAGTAACCCAGTGTGGCATTTGGCAATTGTCATTAGGATTAATACCCATGGATTTACTGAAGATATCACACAAAATTGAGTGATTAGAAAGCATTAGATGTTGGTTACTACTGTTCTGTGGATGTAAATTGAGTTTGTAAAACTCTCAAAGTCATCAGTGTGATTTTTTTTTTTCATTACTAAAGTGATGAGTAAGAACATTGTGTAAGAAGGTAAGTTAGCTTTCAATTAGCTCAGTAAATCCTGAACAAGAGGTTTTTTTATAAATTGAGCTGAACCTTTAGCTCATTTTGAGCTTTTTTCAGAAGAGGTGTTGACTTGTTAATACGAAAGAACTTTTTGTCCAAGGTTATTGCTCAAGATTTGAACTCAAAGGATTGAGTCAGTAGGCAGAGATAGGCTTTTTGCTGGTTTTCTTGATGTAATGTGGCATACATGGTGGAAAAAAACCCAAAACACCAACTTAGGCTTCATCTTCTGAGTTGACCCATACAAAGGTGATAGCAGAAATAGCAGTAAGTAAAATGGTATTCCATTGTGGTTTAAAACTTGTTGCTGTGTTTCCTGACCCAGAATTGTTTGTAGTCACCACTTGCATGACAAGCCATAAAAATTAAACTTTTATGTAAGGTCTTCTCAAAGAATTTTGATGGGAATTTCCTTTTACTATGACTTTGAGCTAGAAAATGGAGATGCTGTTTTGCATGCATGTTGCAGTGTAGTAATGGCAGCCTATGGTTCTAACTTGTCCTTGTTAATATGTATATTGAAGCTAAAAAATGTTGGCTTTTATGTTCCTGCCCCCAACCAGTTCTCCTGAGCAATTGAAAATAAGGTTGAACTACATTTTCCTCAGGTTTGATGCTGGCATTAGTGTGCAGAATTTCTTTAACTGGTGAAAGAAGGAAGCCTGGAAAAACTTGTTTTTGCAGCTAATATTTCAATGTATTCCTTCTAGCCTTGTCATAGGAGAACTAAAAACTCCCCTTGGAATGCCATGATCAACTCTGCAAAACTCCTGTGTAATTCCTGTAGAGCAGGATTGAACATCATAGCTAGTTTGCCCATTTGAGAAGCTGTACACTAACCAGTTTAAGAATAGCTGTAGAGTTGGTTCTTTAGTTGTTTTTTTTTGTTTTAATTCCCAGTTCATACCATTTGTGCTAGTAAAATATGCATGAATAGTCTCTAGCTCTGCTGAATAATACTCTCAGCTACAGTGTGCTCACAGTTTAAGTGTTCATAGCTCTTGGTTTTTTTCTTCCCCAGAGAATCAGTTTGAGTAAGCACATAGTTAATAGTATCTTGCTTTATCTGTAGAGAAACTTAAGTATTTAAAAACTCTTGTGTTATTTTGGGGGTATTGGAGGTATCACTTGCCTTTTTAAATTATATGTATACAATTGTCCTCAGAATGTGGTATTTGTCCTGGATGACTTTATTCAAGACTTGAAGGAGCTGATGTATTTATAGGAGGTAGCTACAATGGCTGTTGCTTTCTAAGCATGTTCATGTTGTGACAAGGCACAGAAGAATAATTACAGCATTTGTAACTTCTGTCTTCAGCATTTGTTCTCTGTCCATTTATGTGTCCTGTTTTTGAAACAAATAATTTGTATTGCAGTCATTGTCTTATAAAGACATTAAGTAAATGGGAGCTCATGGGTACAAGTTACCCTGTGACTTTGTGTTATCAAAGTTTCAGTGAGTACTCTGGAGCTTTGTGTCAAATGAGCTCAGTATCCCTTAAATCCTTGCAAATCAATGTCTATACTCTGGATCACCAAGGTGAAGAAATATAAAAGTGATAAGCAAACCTCTCTCAAATGGATGCTAGAAAACCACCTAAATATTAGCTATGAGACTTATTTTAGAGCAAGATTCTGTGGTTTTTTTGTATGATTATGTAGTCCTGTGCTTTTGTGGAAGGTGTCTTCAAGGGTGTGCAGGAGACAAACTCTCTTTGAATTGAACTGTCTCCATGCTTTGGCTGTATGTTGTGTTCTGCTCATACAGCATCTGTACTCTTTTGGGGTTTCTAAGATTGAAGGTTTGAAATACAATGCTACCAGCAGTTGTTACAAGAGGACAGCTCATGTTGGCACAAAAAGTAAAATGAATGTAGTAGTTGAATAGCATAAGCTCTAGACTAACAGTGTTTGTTTTTTATCTTTCAGAGTACTCAAGGACCGAATTCTGTAGCAGATTTTTCTGCAATTAAAGAACTTGATACATTAAACAATGAAATTGTGGACCTGCAGAGGTATGTAAGGGAGGAATAGCCAAAGTTGCCTTGGATTCAGTTGTGCTATTTACTGTTTTTTAAAAAACAATTCAGTGCAGAAGAGAAAAGCAGGTGGTAGTACCTCTGCTAAGTAAAGGGTCAGCATGTCTGTAGTACTGTGTGACACTGCTGCTCTCTGTTCACTCACATGAGTGCACTTAATGACAGCAGGACTATGAAGGGTCTGCCCCTTGTGCCCTCAGGTTGTGTTTCAGAGAGCTGTGTATCTCAGCAACCTGACCTGGAAATATTCTCCATTGTTCGTCTTTATTGGCAGATGTGAATGGAGCAAATCTTTAGGATGCTGGAACCATATATAAATGGTTTCAGTGACCTTTTATTTGTATAGGACATTCCAAGGACTTGGTTTTGGTGGCAGTAAGGAAGTGAGATGGAAAAGATCAGTAAGTATGCAGGATAGGGAGTGGGAAGATGACTGTGCATGGACCTCTGCTGGGGTTTTGATGGGGGTAAAGATGGGGATGCTGCTCTTGTGTAATAAAATAAACTGCCGGACTGAGAAAAATTGTTTTGATGTCTGCAGACACTTGGATTCCATTAATTATTTCTAAGGTAATTAAGATGACTTCAAGTGACTAAGAAAATCAAATGCATATATTTTCTATAGTCTTGGTAATGCTCTTGAGACAGCAAGTATTTTTCTTCGGTGTTTTTCTTGTTACTATCATAAATCCACTGAAAATTCTATTAAGAACAGTAAATTTTCCTATTTTTTAAGTGCGGGTGCTTTGTCATGGTGAAATCTGCCTCTCTAATTCATGTCACTTGTGGGAATGATTTAACTTGGCAGTGTGTCAGAGCACAGTCTGTTTCCTAAATGCATAAATATTTTTTCATTTCACTTGCTTATTCTCTCTTATTACTCCCACTGCCTCCTTGCTTCTCCCTGCTCTGCCTCCACTGTTCTGCAGGTTATATTAATTCCAATTTTGGACACTCACATTTATTAACCTGAAATAGGATTTGCAACTGTGTGTATTTACTCTTGGTATCTTAGAAGGAAATAAATCGTTGACTGGCATGAATTTTTAGATGAAGATGGTTTTCAGTAGGTGGGCTTGCAGCCTAACATATGTAAGCCAGGCTGTTTGAGTCTGGTTTTCTTTTCTTACTGTGAGGTATGAAGGAACCATGGCCCTGAAAAAGTCACTACTTCCATTTCCTGAGGGGAAAATATACATTGACAGTTATTTTAAATTGAATGATACTAGATTGTTGAAGATAGGGTAGAGGCAACTGTTAATGTGTATTTGTTTTTAGAAAGGGGTAATTTACTTTGATGTGATTTAGAGGTTCAAAACAGAATGGGATTAACGGTGTGCTAAATGTAGGAAACTTTTAATCTTTGGTGAATCCACATTTCTGTTGCAACTGGTGAACTACACTTTCAGACTTGATAGTTGTCATATAAAAATGTAATTTAAACTGAAGTTATTTTTGTTCATTATTAAGCAAGATAGATTGTTCAGCTGTTGGACTCAATATATAAGACTTCTAGTCTCTGACTCCATTGAGAAGTGTCCAAGAGCTGCATTTTTGAGACCCAGTAATAGAATTTTAATCTATTTTTGAAGTGCACTTCAAGAAACAAAAAAAATAAGGCAGGAAAGGAAATGGCCAAAAGAATGGCCATGTGTGGAGAACAGCTTTTGGAAAGACTGAGCAAAGAATACAGAGGTGATGTCTTTGTGGTTCAGCAGTTTGTGTGGGAAAGAGGTCTGGTGGCCAATAGCTTTGTTAATCTTAATTTGATAAATACAGTGTCAGGAAGGTGGAGGCTGAGGATCAGACAAAGAATAAAATGCAGAACACTTATTAGGGAGGATAATACCCCTCTTGTGGGGGGGAATGATCTGCCTCGGGACATTGTGGAACCTGCATCATTTTGAGCCTGTTAGCACTGCTGTCTCTAAATTCTGTTTCAGTTGCACTATATTTTTAGAAAGATATTTGAAGCTTTTCTTGATCAACATGGTGGGAGGCTGGACCATTCTTTTTTGAGCCATAAAACCTTTTTCTTCCCCAGCAAACCCAGCTTTATTTTTTTGATTTCACAGTTAGTGATGGCTCACAAATTCATGGAATTTCTTCAAGCTTTACTGACACTACATTCCTCTCTAAGCTATTCCTGAGCTTAACTTGGGATATCTCACCAGAGATGTCATCCTTCACATGTGCTAGATAGCAACATTTAAATTGTCTTGAAGTATAAATCAGGTTAAAAGGACCATAAAGCTGATGAGTTGGTCACTTGATAGCAATGAAAGAGCAAAACATCCCCCAGAAAAACAGGACAATCTCTCCCTGCCATACACTTGCATCAAACCTTTGTTTCAAATTTCAGAGCTCTACATCACCTTAGCAAAGAACTTTAATGTAGGATAGATCATTTCTTCTCAACCTCTGGTTTGGAAGTAACTGAGCTGTTGAAGGAGAAGAGGTTGTGAGTAACAAATGTTAAAAGAAACAAGGCAAACCCATTTTTTTTTCTAGTATTGCCAAACTGAAGTACTACTACATTAGGAATTCCCACCACTACAGATATATGTGAAAAAAAGAAATATTGGGCAACTATGAGTGTAGATAATGATACCAGCACTGTGAGTACTCATCATCTTATTATGGGAAAGAACTATGATTTTTTTGCTTTTGTATCCAAGGTGATTCAGCCCAGCCAGGGTTGAATGTTTGGCTTGAACACCTCTGCTGACACGGGGACTTTGCAGTTCTCAGCTATGACAGATATTTGCAATGTGCTGGCTCCCATTTAGAAATTACTCCATTCACAAATTGGTATTAAATTTAGGGTTTTGGTAAATCATGAAGCATCTGTATGGGAGAAACCGTCTATTAGTCATTGCTTTTAGTTTATTTGATATGAGGTTCTCCCTACCTGGCTGCTATTAATATGCATAAGGAAATTGTATTGCTGTCAAAAATTGACTTGAATTGGTTACAAGTGTCCTTTGTTGGCAAGACCACAATTCTTTTTGGGTTGTTTTTTGGATGTAGTAAGGGACTTTATGATCCAGGAAATCTGTCATCCAACAAATCAATTTTGTTACTTGTTTTTGGTTCTTTCAGTTGCTGAACATTCCTAAAGGGGCACAGCAGATAGTTTGTAAAAGAAATGGAGGTATTCAGAAGAATTAGTGAATTAAGTAGTTCTGTGTTGTCTTTTCTTTGAAACAAAGAGGCATTTCTGGGGGGAGGATGGGATGTGTTATGTGCAGACTATATACACTCAGATTGTTTTCCTTTGCCTGAGACTGCTGCCTAAGCTTTTCTTGTTCTGCCTGACAATACTTCTTTCACTTGATTCTTTCCAATTCATTGTTTGTGCTCTGATTTGGCTCATGGAAGTGCCAGTGGGTGGGTGTTGTATCCTGTTGCTTAGTCCAGATTGCAAGGATTTAGGTACCTGGCTTGTGTTGAAATACAAAGGAAGTGATCTGCATCTCCTGACAGTCTCAGGCACATCAGTGACAGCAATGTATAAATGCTGTATATTAACCAAACATACCTGCTTGCAGTTCTATTTCTTGCTCATTTTTCCCACCCCAGCAGGAAAAATAACAAATATTTGTTTTCCTACTCTTTTTTTATCATCAATCAGGAAGAATATATATGAATGTTGGCTGTGCGTGATGGGTGTTTGAGGGCTTGAAGGTATTTTTCAGCCTGATTTGTACACAGATCAATGGAAGTGCTTTATTGAGACCTTTGTTCATAGGAAGTTATTCCAAACCTGTGTTGCAATGCTTTAAATATCTAAGTACAGCTATGCTACAGATGCTTATTGAGCTAGAGGAGTGTGCTGTAGCTTTGATTGAAAAGGTAAAGATTTTTTTAGAATTTCCAGTTTCTGATGAATGGAGAGTGAGGAATTTTATGAAATTTATGAAATCTATGAAATTTATTTTATGAATTTTATGAAAGTGTGATCCTTTATTTTGAAGGATCACACTTAACAGTATAAATAGCCTTGATTCTTCAAAGTTCCTCTTTCTACATCTTTCCTTTTCCTTCCATTTAAACTTCCCCTTTGGGCATAATCAGGAAGTTCTTCTTTAATCAGATAATGAGAAAAATAATAGCAGAGTATAATCTATAGTAATTATTTGTCAGAGCTAATATTCATTTAACATTTGACATCTGGGTTCTTTTTATTTCCCATTGTGTGTGGTTTAGCAGTAAGCTAAAACTTTCTCAGCTTGAGTAAAGAGCTTAGAGTAGACCTGCTTTACTTCAACACAGAAATGCTTTCTTCTGCATCAAATAAGAGTAAACAAATAAATAGTTTTAGATTGATTAACAATCTGCTGCTATTAAAATATGAATTTTCGTAATTTCGGTTTATACCAGTAATGCAATCTAATAGCTTTTTACTATGGTATTTCATTTAGAAATGTTAGGTTTATTGTTCAAATTCTAACTTCAATGTTAGTGTGTGTTGGTTTATTAGCAGAGTCCTTATGAAAGTAAATATCTACAGAAGATTGTGTAAAAACTGTAATGCGTAATGTTTTTCTGCATCTGTGAAAGGAGAAAAGATTCCATATGCTGTCTAGAGAAACACTCATGATTTTTTTATAATAGCAACACTTCTGCATTGTATGGATTTGTTCCCCTTCTTAAAGCTATTGTTATGTCTGACTGATGAGAATTTATTGATGATAATTCCCCTGTCATCAGCAGTCACTTAAACTTGAATAAATGTCTGTAGAGGCAGGCTTGATATGACACAGCAGATCACTCTGTGTGGAGTGTCTGAGCAGACTGTGATTCCAGCAAGCCAAGCCAACCTTCCTGCTCCTGCCTGAGCTTCCCAAGAGACAGATCCAAAATCTGACAGGCAAAGGGCATTAATGGGCTCTGCTGGCCTGTGGGAGTGTTCCCTGGCCGCTCTGAGCACAGGCATGGCTGTGTTTGCAGGGGTTAATAGATGGAATCTGATGCAATCCCTCCCACTTTTCCTAGCAGTTTTCATTAGACAAGTGCTCCATAGCAACAGTGAGATCACTGGAGACAGTATTTCATTGATTTCTGCCTCCCGCCCCCTTCCATTTTTGAGCCATTCTTATCACTGGAGTGCAGTTGGTGGAAAGACAGGGGGGTTTATGCAGAACACTTCCGTGGGCTTCTGTCTTGTAAATAATTTGGAAAGCAGAAATCCCTCACATCTTTTTTGTTTAATGTTTCACTATGTATTTAAAGAGAGATACAGGCTTAGGGGGCTGGATAACTGTACCTGCTGTAGCTGATGTTCTTAAGTATTCTTGCATTGTTTGCTGGTCTTCCAGGGAAAAGAATAATGTAGAGCAAGACCTGAAGGAGAAAGAAGATGCCATCAAGCAGAGGACAAGTGAGGTCCAGGTAAATAAACCACCAAATTATTGTTCAGACACCTGATATTGCACCATGTGCTGTTTTAATGACAGTGGGATTACTGAATCTTTAGATCACATCACTTATCCAGTAAAAAGAAAAAAAATGGGTAGCTAAGAAAAAGAATGTACTTTGAAGTGTATTTTCTGTATAATTTTGGCTTTGTGTAGGTGTGTATATTTATATAATTGTGCAGGCTCCTATAGGATGTATAGCATGCATGGAGTTTTAAATGAAAAATATTACAAAAGACTAGATTTTTCTTTCTTTTTTTTTCTTTAAAGCCAGATTATCTACTGTGTAATTAAAACTAAAGAGGACACTGTAGCACTGTAAATTAATTAATAAACTTAAGTGACTGAATTAAAAGGGCTTGTGTATTGGGGCTGCTTCTTAAGAGGCACAGTAATTACCAGCTTGAGAGAAATGTTGCCTCAAATGAATTTTGCCTAATATAAGTGAATTTTAAAAAGAATCTGTTGATTTTTATTTGAAAGGATGATATTGAATTTCTTGAATATCTGAAAATCTAAATTTACAAGTGTTTTGCAGATGTTAAAAATTATGCAGTCAGCATCAGTGTTTAGAGTGCTGACAGACTAGCCAAGCTCTGAATTAAATATTGCAAAACAATATCTCAGTTAAATTTTTTTCAGTTGCTGTTTTAAAAAAATATCTTCTGTGTGATATCTGACCACTTATATTTATTTCTAAATTTATTTTAAGAATCTATAATTTTCCATAATCTTTACTTAAGAGCAAATAATGCAAGATTTTGGCATTTCAATTTTGCTTGGGCTGAAAAGGAACTAATGTGTTACAAGAGTTAGGAATTTTGTGCGGGGTTATTTAATATCCTTGGAATCTGGATGATAATTAATAGTGTGACCTTTGAGGAGATAATCAGATGCTGGCCTGTTGGTCATGCTGGCAGCAGCTCCAGCAGCTGCAGGAATGCGTGTGGAACTTGCCCATGCCTGTGCTCCACGGTCATTCCCCTCCCCACCCTGCAGATTTCCCTTTCCCACTGTTCACAGAATTCTCAGGGGTATTCCTGGCTTTGCACACAGGATTATTTTGTTGGTGTCTTCTGGAATCTCTGTTGGCTCATGTGAGGGTTGAGTTCTCTGGTGCTTTTGAACAAAAGGTTTGTAAGCTTGATAAAAACCTTACCTTGAATGTTCCAGTGTCATCCGTGCGTGTTTGATAGGCAGTAGCATCACAGAATCCCCTGAGTCTCTGCATCCTGAGCAGTGGTGCTGGGAGCAGCTGTCTCAGGTCTTTAACCTGTTAGTGGTCACACAAGCTATTTGTTAAATGTAGTTACAGAGTCCTGTCAGTCTGCAGAGAAGGAACAATCTATTATTGGCTTGTCAGAAAAATGAGAAACCTCCAGGATCAAACAGGAAATGGCTGCAGCATTTATTTAATCTGGTGGCCCTTTATCTTTTCTTATTCCTGACTGGTGGAGGACCTGCATGTTTCGACAAACTTTCTAGAACTTCAAAGAATAATGGGACAGATTAAGGATATCTTTCCCTCATGCATTTTTCTTTTGGTTTTATTCCAATGAGGACATTTCTAAAGGTGGTCTACAAAAAAACCAGTTTGCTCTAACCTACCTCCTTGTTTCAAGCTAGTTTTGTAGCATGACACTTCAGGGTTTCTGATACCAGAATTCCTTCCACAGACCTGTTTGTAATCTCAAATATAGCCATGGTCAGTGATCAATCAAACTGATTTGTATAGGAGGAGGGAACGAATAACAGTTTTTTCTTCTATAAAATAATTTCAAAACTGTGTAAATAGATACTAAAAAGCAAAGGCAGAAAAAGAGTTGTAAGGAAGATGTAGCATATTGATGGGGTTTAATGTGCTTGTTAAAATATCAGCTCTTTAGTAGCAGAGACAAAGGGGTGTTTCCTCAAAGTTACGTGCACCGTGTATCCCTCAGAATTGAATTTGCTTTTTCTCTATTGCAGTGCACCAATGCCATTAGAAAGTCAGTGAAGTTTTACTTTCTGTCCTCTTGCAGGCTTGACATTTTCTAGCACATGAATTGTCTTGGGAAGGACAGACTGGCAAGCTATTAAATCCATTGTCCATGGAAATACAGATTCCTAAACTTTCCTTATCCTACTTTATATTGGCATGAAGAGTTACAATGATCATAAATCTAATACAAGGATTCCTATTACCATCAGGATGGCAGTTTGTAACACCTCAACTATCTTAGTGGTTTTCATTTAGAATCTCATTCAGTGCTTGAACGTTAAGATGCTGCTTCTATGCTGAAGGGTGTTCTTTGAAATTGAAGCTTAATTGTAGCCTAGTTTACTTCATGAAGAGGCATCTTTGAGTATGATAGCCAGTTTTGTGTGTTGTATCTACTGCAGCCTTTAATTCTGGAGAGGTTAGGTGCATATGTGAACAAAAACCACCACAGGTTTTGGGTTTGGTTGGGTTTTTTCCCTTCTTTTCTCTTCTGGCAGCCATCAGGCTTCGTTAGGTCTCTTCAGTGCTTCTCTACTGCTGTGCCTAGGACAGACAAAAGTGGAGGTGATCTATATTTAGCTTATGTGGATGTGAATTCTTGCTTCCTCTAGGAAAAAGAAGGCTGAAGTCTCTTTAAGCTGTTACTTTTTTCCTCCACTGCTTGTGTTAAGTGTCAGCTGATCCTTGCTTTTCAAAGCCATGTGAAAACGAATGGATCAAGAGTGTCCCAATTATTCAAGTCAGTAGCTGCTCTGAGAGCTTTTTGTTTGCCCGCTGGTTTTTCTCTCATGGGTTAGAAATAACCAGTATTTTTCCTAGTTTGACTGCTGTATACTGACATACTCTTCACTGAAATTGACATTTCATTTGGGGGGTTTTTGTGGGGGACTTTTTGTGTTTTGGTTTAGGAGATTTTTTTGCATGGTTTTGTGGTTGATTTTTAACGTAAAAGCATCTGCGATGTATCTTTGGGTAGCCCTCCAGTTGTCTTGAGGTTACCTAATCCCCCAGCATCTGACATCATATGCCTTTCTATTCCTATCTGGCTTTTTGTCCTCGTTATGTGGAGGTGTTAGCACACAACACATGGATAAACTGTCTCCCTCACCAAAAAGAACCCAAACAAAACACTCCTGGAAAAAGAGAGCAGGATTGTAGCTTAGAGCAGCACACAAATGTATGATCTAATCAGAATTTCACGTCTGCTTGCTTTCTTATCCTCCTTAATTTTTTTTGCTCTCTGTTCATTTTTTAGTTGTTGATTCTTCCTGAAATTGCTGTATTTTCTCAGAAAGGCTGCAATCTTCTATTTTCATCTAATACTTTTCCTTTTTGATCTCCCTGTATTATCTCTTCCTCTTGACTTTGACAATTCTTTCTTCTTCCTAAATTCTTTCCTTGACATGTTTTCCAGTCTTGTCTCTGCAGCTTGTTGAAGTATAACCATTTCTGTTGCTCAGAAATGAACTAATTATTTTATGATGCTACTTAATGTACTTAAAACACAAGACACATACTTGCTGCTCTTTCATAAATCAAAAGATTTCACATTGTTGTGTATGAAATGTGCATTTTTTACCTGTACTGGTACACAGAAAATAACTTTTTGGCTGATCCTTGCAAAATTGGGGGCAGGGATGCCCTAGGAGGCAGTGCATTTGGGTTAATGGTCTTTCACCATGCTCCAAAAAACAGTTCCTATTTTTGGCCATGTGTTTTTGAAGGGGGAAGGAGCAGAATAAAGGATTTCTATTATGACAAAATCCCAGAATATTTTGGGTTGGAAGGGGCCTCAAAGCCCATCTCATTCCAGCCCCCTGTCGTGGGCAGGGTCACGTTCCACTATCCCAGGTTGCTCCAAGCCCCATCTAACCTGGCCTTGGACACTTCCAGAGATGGGGCAGGCACAGCTGCTCTGGGCAGCCTGTGCCAGGGCCTCAGCACCCTCACAGGGAAGGATGGCTTACTAATGTCCCATCTAAACCTGCCCTCTGTCAGTGGGAAGCCATTCCCCTGTGCCCTGGAACTCCATGTCCTGATAAAAAGTCCATTTCCAATTTTCTTGCAAGCCCCTTTTTGTTCCTGGAAGGAGCTTTAAGATCTCCGTGGAGCCTTCACTTCTCCAGGGTGAACAACCCCAGCTCTCTCAGCCTGTCTTGATAGCAGAGGTGCTCCTGCCCTCTGACCATCTTCATGGACCTCTCTGTTCTCACCCCAACAGGTCCATGTTCTTAATAAGAAACTCAGTAAAACATAGTGCTAAAGCACAGGATAGAGACACTGTAGCAACCTGAATAAAGACAACTTTGAAATTCAGAATGAAAACCTGACCTCTGTGTGAGGAAAACAGTTCATCTGTGTGTTGGTGTATGATCTCAATACTTCAGTGAGATTTGTTTTACTGAAGAAAAGCAAAGGCAAACAAGCTGATTATTTTTATGTCATTGAATTAGAATCTGAGAGTACTTGCTTGTCTGGTATCCATGTGGGCTTCTGGAAGATAATTTGTTGATACTTTGAAACCTGGGTTAGCACTGCAGTTTCTGCTGTGGAATTCAGTGGTTAAGGGGAGAGAGGGAACAAATGTCAACCTGATGTGTTTTATTTCAGGATCTCCAGGATGAAGTAAAGCGGGAGAGCAGTAATCTGCAGAAGCTGCAAGCTCAGAAACAGGAAGCCCAGGAAACCCTTAATGATCTTGATGAGCAGAAGGCCAAGTTGGAAGAACAACTTAATGACATCAGGCAGAAGTGTGCAGAGGAGGCCCATTTGGTAAGGTCTGGTGGCCAGTGTCCTTGGGAAGCATAAATGCCTTATCTTGAAGAACTCAGCCTTGCAGAGTTAGAGTTGTTGGGGCAGGAAAAAAAGCTTTAATGAATGAATATGAGTGTAAAGGTTTTGTGACCGACAGAGCATAGGAAATACATCACTTGCTTCAGTGTTCCTAATTTAGTGTCAGTGTGTCAACAAACATATACTTGCACACAAATAAGGTTTAAAGCAGTTAGCTAAATTATGTTACAATATAAATGTAGTTAGAACCACTAATTACTGGGACTGATTTCTTAGTGGTTAAAAAAATATCATCTTCTGTAATTTTTTTCTAACATAAAGCTATTGTATTTCTTTAAGATATGAAATTATCTTCTCAATACTAGAAATATCTGTGTTGGTCAGAAGAGCAGCTAAAATACTCTCTTCTTCTTGAGACCAACAGAGAATTAACTGTTAATTTGGGTATGATCTATAATCTCTGCAATGGCTATGAGATTTTTTACTTTTTCTGGTCATAAATACTATTATTTGGATGTGTTTGGAAGTGTTGTTTGGGTTTTTGGGTGTGGGTTTTGTTGGGTTTTTTTTTACTTGAAATACTGTTCATGCTTTAGATTGCCATGCTGAAGGCTGAAATAACAAGCCAGGAATCAAAGATTTCAGCGTATGAAGATGAACTGACCAAAGCCCAAGAGGAGCTGAGTCGCCTGCAGCAAGAAACTGCAGAGCTTGAGCATTGCATAGAGTCTGGGAAAGCACAGCTGGGACCTCTTCAGCAACATCTGCAGGATTCACAACAGGAAATCAATTCAGTAAGGCAGTGTGAAAGACCCACCCCCCAAAAAATATTTTGAGCTGGCAACCTTTAGTGTGGTTTGCCTTAAAGAGAAGGCGTTGTTTCCTTTTTTCTTCACTGTTTGCTCATGTCTTTAGTTACTTACACATGTGTTCTGTGCTAGTAGTTGTTAGGATTTTTAGAGGCAGATTTAAGTCACTCAAGATACTTCATTGTCTTTCTCCAAGTTTATTAATTAAAGGGTTTATTATAGTCCATAAATAATTTGTCATAATGTAATTAATGAAAAATCGATAATGCAGGCTTAAATTCTCTGTGTCCAGTAGTTATTGAAGTTTTCATCCTCCATGGCCTGGGGCATGCTCTAACTATTCTTTAATTGATGTGAAGTCAGTATAAAATTACTGATAGCATTTACTTAGTGCATTGTTGAGGGGGGAAAGTAGGGTGGATGGAAGAAGAAACTGGATTGAGATGAGACCCTGAGAGGCAGAGAGCCCTGTGCTCTCAAGTGGCTGCTGTTGCACGAACACTTTCAGTTTCTCTCTGTAATCAGTGATTTTTTATTACTTTGGTGATGCCTGAGCTTGCACACCCTTTCCTCATGGTTCTCCTTCCCTGTTGCCAGCTGTGTTATGTATTAGCCACTCACACTGGTACCAAGTTGAAAACAAAAGGCAAAGCCTACCTTTGAACCATAGAAATGGCTGACTTCAGGGTTGGTCATTTCACACAATTCACATCTGTAACTTGCTAACAAGTCTTATAACGTTCATAATTTTGAAATATGACTTTCAGTTTAGAAACTGAGAAGTAAACAAATGGATTTTTTCATAATTTCATCACAGCTGGAGAGAAGGTTATACCACTACAGTGTTTTTGTATGGCAAGAGGTGGTTGCCATGAACAGATTTGAGACTGATAATATAAGTGGTTATGCTTGACTGTACTACAGACATTTTTTTTACTAGGTTTTATAGCAGTACTCCTGATTTTATTGCTCTTGACTCCTAAATAAGGAACAGTAGGTGCTTTGGTGCTTTAGGCAAGATTATCTAATGGCTGCTCTGAGGTCAGTTAACTTGAAAGACACCTGGTGGTGTCTTTGCTGACACCCCAATAACTCTATTAGGTGACTGACCTAACAGAGTTCAGTGGGATTTAGGCACCCAAATATCTGGACTAGGTTTATTGTTTTGCATAACCTGCCAGATCCAGTAATTCCTTCATAATTTACATAATTATGAAGGAATAATAATTTACAACCTGGCAGGTTGGTTATAAATGTGTGCTGTAAGGCACTGCATTAAGCATCTTGCTGAAATAATAACATATGAATATAAGTATCTGCTTAGGAAGATATACTTGGTTTTTGTAGACTTCAGAAGTCATGTGGGAGATGATAATGAAATCGTAATGTTCCTTCTTGGAAGATGAGAATTCTGATAAAGCAGTCTTTTTAATTTTGAGTTTAAGGAAATTGTAAATACATAATGTAGGAAAAAAACCCAAACCACACACATACACACACAAACCCCTGTCAAAAACAAAAATAAGAAAAAAAAAGCCTAACCAAAACTGCCCAGCAAAACTAAATGAATAAAAAACCCCTGAAACCTTTGCAGGTTTTCTGATGAGTTTGAATAGCAACAAGTCGTGGTGTTGCCAGTGGCACAGTCTTCTTCCTTGGCAGAAGGTGTGTCCCTCAACCATTCTGCACTTCTGCTAAATAAGATTTCTGCTTATCTCTCAAATTTCACCCTTTGTTTGACAGAACAGGTTTTTATTATATTTGCTTTTGAAAATAAGATTTTCAGACATATATCACCCACCTTATATTTAGGAGGGGATGGCCATTTACTGGCTTCCATGTGCTGCCATACTGATCCTAATACATTTATTTCTGTTTACAGGTGCAAACAAAGCTTCTTGAGCTGAAGGAAGTGGAAAATAACCAATTTAGTTGGCACTCTCAGCCCCATAGTACACTTGTTAATGGAACTGTGGATCATTCTAGTCTTAGCAACAGCAGCAGTGAAACTGCAAACCTTAATGAGAATGCTGAGAGGGAAAGTATAGCAGAAGAGGAACAAACAAACAGTGTGTCTCCAGTGAGTAGTGTTTTGCCTGCTTGATCACGATGCATTGCAGCTGTGAAGTTGGAATAAGTTAAGAATGTACCAAGACTGATTATGTTTTTAAACACTTGCACAACTGAAATTTCAGAGTGTTTTTGTGAAGGACTGTGTTTCCACATATCTGAAGGTTCATAAGCAGAAAAGGAGGTAATTTTAGCTTGCCTGGAAAGTAGCAATAACATTTTTTTCTGTATTTATTTCCAAAGCAAAATATCATAAATTGAATAGCAGAATTAACATTAAAGGAGAGCAGCTGTCTCCATTTGGTGCAACGAGAGCAGAATAAGGAAAAGTACAGAAAATCTAAAACTGTCTTGCTTTAAATGTTCCTCCTTATGTCTCAGTAGATTCATGATTGATTTATTTTTTTTAAACTTTTACAGGGTTTATCAAACACTAAAGTTTGTGCTATAATAAGCATGAACCTCTTGAAGTATGCTTTTGTATATTCTGTGATTCTATTTAAAACTTAAAATTTTATTGTGCAGTCTTGTATTTACTTATTTATGGTGAATTGCTTTTACCCTTGTACAGATAAGGAATAGTCCTGAAACAGCAGTCTCTGTAGGAGAAGAGAAAGAGACCCCAGCTGCAACTGTTACCAAAAAAGTGAGTTTCTTCAGGTTTGGGGGAGGAAGAAGTAGGTTAAAAAAGATCCTGGTTAAACTGTTTCAGGCTTGCATGATGGTCATACAACAATAGATGAATAATTGTCACTTCCCACTGGTTTTATTTAGTGTGATGTCTTGAAAACATTTTATCTTGTGTAGCAGGCAGGTTGTTGAACAATATTTTGGATCTCCATTGATGAATTATATAGAATTCCAGCTGTCTCTTTGCTTTAAGCTTTAAGAAACCACTGAATGGTAACAGGAGATGACATAAGTGTTTTCCATCGATGCAAGTCTTAAAAATTTAGTATGTTTCTCTCTCTCTGCATTGCCCAGGAAGATCCATTTGATGCTGAATCTCATCCGTTGCCTGATCTAGTTTCTGAAACCAGCTTAGAGTTCTTCCAGTCTGACCCTTTTGTTGGCAGTAAGTAAACATTTCTCTCTAAGTGCAGATTTCCAGAAACAGGTCTTGTGTGAATGCATCAGACTCATCTTTGCCTTGAGACTGCTCTTTACAGAATAAATCTGAAGATGTGTGGGTGACAGGAGCATGGAGCCAATAGTGTTACAGAAATAGAAATGATAGAAATGAGAGTTCCAGGGTCTTTCTCCTTCCTTGATTGGGACTTCCTAATGAGCTCTGAAAATTGCTCCTTTCCCTGATTGCTCTTCCTGAGGACTTCTCTTCCCCATCCCCTCCCTGCCTGTGCCCTGGTGGCATTTTGGCTGTAAAGGTGTGGGCAGGCTTGTGATATGTGTGGTGTCACTGATCTGATTGACAGCCCCTATCCACAAACAGGTCAGAGGAGGGTTCTCTGGGCTGTGCTGTGAGGAGGGTGTGGGTGGTTCAGAATGAATGGCTGTGGCCTACTTCTGGGAAGTTTGGCTCTCAGAACAAGGTAATGTGGAGCTGCACCATCTGTTCATCTTGTGGAAGTGCTGGGCTTTATTTTAAGAACTTGCCATTGACGAATGTTGTTGCTCTGTTCTTTTTTTTTATGGAAGGAATGATCTGCCTATATGGAGCCAATTGGGGAAGGGGAGTTAATTTGAATTAACTGCTGAAGCAGATGTTTTCAGCCACATTAATATGATTTTACATGCTTTCAGATCAACATGGTCTGATCAATTTAGCTTGTATTGCTTTGAAAGGAAAATAAGCTAAATTTGTTTCAGATCACTTGGCTTCTGAAAGAATGTCAGTGCAGATTGAATATTTCTAATGAATAAATTAAACTAATTTAAAACAGCTTGAATGTTTCTGTGTAGATACTGCTTGATTTTTGTTTATGTTGAAGTGCTCTTACAGCACATGACAAGGCCTTTCTTTCAGAAGAGAAAATGTCTGTCTGTTAAGAACCAAACTTTTGGGCTTTGAGCACTCAGTATATTCAGGGGTAGATACCCACAGCTAAGAGACAGGATATCTGTCTCTCAGATGTACATGAGAAAGCAGAAATTAGTTAGGATCATGCATCCAATACTGAAGTGAACACTTAGGAACTACCATTCACAGTGTCTGTGACAATTAAACAAACCTGGGACTCATCTCAGTAGCTGGCCTGGATTACTGCAGTGGTAATGCTGTATAATGTGGGTGTTTGTGGACAACAGCCAACGGAAATGCAGCTTGGAGATGGCTGATTCTGTGTGTGTTTCATGATGGTAATAAGCTGTTTCATGAATACTTGCTTTTCTTTTGAACAGATGATCCCTTCAAAGATGACCCTTTTGGAAAAATTGGTAAGTAACTTCATAACTCATAACTATAACTTAATAACTCATAATAACTCATGCTAGTGGGGAAAATTGTCACGACTTTCAGAGGAAAAAAGTAGGTGTAAATGCCACAAAAAGTCGTGATAGAATATATGTGACATTAACAACTGGCCACTTGTGTAAAAGCTTTTCAGAGAAGTCCATTGTCAGTGAATTTTGCTCTTGTTGGAAGTTCCTTGGTTGGGATTTAAGTATATGAAGGTGATGAACAGAAGGCCCCAAATACTTGCTGCCTGTTTTATTTGCAAAGTAGTAGGACTGTGCTCTTCTAAAGGTTCTTAACATAAAACTTCCTTCAGAGTCAAGTATTGAAGAGGTGGGAAGTCTCTCTTTACATTGACTGTATAGGGAATGTCCTTGAATTGTTTCCTTGGTCCTGAGTGGAGTTACTGATGGCAAAAAAAAGCCAAATAACCAGTGGGAAAGCAAGAATAAAATAGGGTTGAGCACCAAGTGCCAAATAAGAAACATCATCTGGGCTTGGGAAATGCAGGAGAGGGCAGGAGAGTTCTTAGGAGCATTAGGTTCTGTAAAATGTTTCATTTTTAGGGATTTGGTTAAAGAACCCATATGCTGAGATGATTCTGGAACTGCTGTTTTCATGATGTGCAGAAAACGTTGGCTTGTCTGATGTTTTGAATCACAGAATACAAATTATTCACAGGTGAATTTCATACTTCAAAGGTCCTTGGTCTTAAATGTGTCACTTTGTAGCAGAATGAAAAAAATGATACCTTGTTAAGTTTTTAGGATATCAGCTAAGTAAAGCAAGCAGAAATATTAGGGAGATGTTTACTTTTTAGATCCCTTTGGTGGTGATCCCTTCAAAGGCTCAGACCCTTTTGCAGCTGACTCTTTCTTCAAACAATCCTCCACCGACCCTTTTGTGACTGCTGGCACTGATCCATTTAGTTCTGCAGACAACAGTAATAATACCACAGTAAGTCTGGTGTCACACCTTTTACTGCTTTCTCTATGTGATTTGGACAAAATAACCTATTTTGTACATTTAGACATGCTTTAAAAAATTGATATTCAGAAATCATATAAAGGTTACCTCTGATCCCCCAGCTCTGTCTTGGTTTTTTGTGTCCTATTTTCTAGAAATAGTCACAGATGAAATAGAAGTAAAAATAAAAACATTTTAAAAGTATTTAGTTGTGGATCTTCATTGCTCCACAGCTAAGAGCATTTGACAGTAGCTACTTAAGCTCTGTTATTATTTAACAATGAGTTAAGCTCCAAAGCTCTCCAGCAACTCTGTTAGTTGGTGGAATGTAATAAATGGAAAGAAGGCCAGGATTGACCTCACCAGGTTTTGTTCAGACACTTGATTTTTGCCTCCACACACTATAGGATCAAGAACTATGTGCTGTATTTTATCTGAAATCTGGTGTGGTATATGGGGTTTCCCCTCAGAAAAGTCAGATTGTTCTATAGGTGTATGTTTAGGTTTTGGTGTGGTTTGGTTTTTTTTAATAAGAATCACCAAAGGTCTCTTTTAATGTGGAGATGCCTACTGAATGTACCTCTTTCAAGGGTACTTCAGTCTAACATTTAGCTCACATTATAAATGAGCAGTTAACTGAATAGTCTTGAGCCTTTCATAAGGTAGAGTTGGGCCTAAAACTCTCTGGTGTAGAGTAGAACTTGTTGAATATGTAATATTTAAAAGCTGATAGACAAACAACTTAAGCAGCTGAAATTCTTCATGCCATTAACTTTGTCTCCATTCTTTTGCCATCTCCTTTCCTTTTCAGTGCTGTTTCTGTTCATGCCTCACTTCCAGCTTTGTGTGTGCATAAAACATGCATAGACATATATAAAACTCAGATACATGTGAATTAAGAAGCAAGCTAAGTGGCTGTAGAGTGTGCCTGAGGTGGACCCACAGCAGCCAAGAGTGAGAAATCACTGCACCTGGCGGTGGTCCTGCCCTTCCCCACGGTGTGCACATTGTGCAGATCTCAGGGTCATATTACACACCACAGCCTACACCTCCAGCCTGAAAAATTAGATTTCTACAATCTCTAGTACTCAGCACACTATCCTTTTCAAAGTCTTGATGTTCTAATGTAATCAATTCTTGGTCTTATTACAGTCCAAAGGAAGAAAAAAACAGGGAGGTCAGAGCTGTGGTGTGGGATTAGCAGTGGATTCTTGAGATCTGTACTGAAGTTATGCATTCACTCTAAATGCTTTACCACACCTCTCTGGAGTGTTGAAATCTTAGATCCCCTTGAAGATGGCTCTGGTTGTAGAAATCTGAGACCAAAATGAGCAGTAGATATTCTTGAGACCAAAATGAGCAGTAGAGTAGTAATATGTTGCATTAACTGTTACCAAGTACATTGCACATATTGTACCTTTTTCCCATCCTTTCAAAGTATTAATCAAAACAGAGAGGAAGAGTTTCTATTAATAGACTTGTTTACTGATGCTGATAAAAGCTATTTCCAGAATGTGTTATCTTACAACTTCTAAACTAAAATAAATGGTGACTGTCTTCTTAGATTGAAGAATCTTTTAAGCTGAAAACAAATTTCCCTCCAAAGGAATTTTTTATTTTAGACAGATATATCAAAGAAGAATGACCCTTTTGCTCCCGGTGGAACCACTGTCACTACATCAAATGATCTAGGTAAAAGTAGATTGTACATATCAAGCTTCTTGCGTTTTATTTTTGCTTTTACTTGCTTTTGTTTCTAGTCTTACAACTGAATTTGCAACAGAGCATTATAGGGATTTCCCATGTTTTCTGAATTTTCCCAGAAAGTGTGACGTAAGGTGCCTGTTTTCAGGGGGGAAGTTTACAACCCAAAATTGACTCTATCTGTAGTGTGTATCACTGAAGACTGATTCCACAAAAACTGTTCCTCTGCTTTACTGAAACTGGGACAGTTCCTGATCTAAGTGTGTTTGGGCTATTTAGATGGTTTGTACTGCTTCCCATTAGGGTTGTTTTCAGAGATTTCATGTTACTGTCTAAGTAACATCAGGATAGCTCTGCACCATGAGAGTAGGTGTGGAATACAGTAACTCCTCCACTGAGATTTTTTACTGCTCAAGTTTGCTCCTTCTGTGACCCTTTCTCATCTGAGGGCTAAAGATGTTTTAGGGAAGGCTCTTAACTCCTATTTTCCTAAACTGCACTGACAAGTGATAATCCAGAACAGGAATCTGTGTGTGATTTTGTATTGTAAACCTGTTCATTTTAGTTGTAGGGACAAAATGGTGGTTTTTAGAGATGCAGAAGTGAGTATGGCACTTCTTGCTCTACTGTACAGTAGCAGTTTTCACATACTTTAGGCACATGAGAAGGAAAAGGAACTGTTGAATTAGACTGGGATGATATGAGGGTCAGATACTTGATTCCACAAGTAGGTCTGCAGTCAGAAAAGAGCTCTGTTCATGTTCATATATATATATATATATGTCTGTATATGTATGGGTGTATGCACACAAAAAACCACCTCTGTGTGTATACATACATGTATCTCAGAAGAACATTTCCAGTAATATGGTTATTTGCTACTTTCAGTGGAATTTAACTTTTTTTTTGATGTAGGAAAACATACCAGTATTTCTTTTGAATTACTTCCTGTTAAGGAGATTTATTGTTCTTAATTGGAAGTTGACACTTAGAGTTGTTGAAAAAGTTACATAATAACTTGAAGTGCTCACCACATAAAATACTTCACTTGAATTAGTTTATGTTGCAAAAAATGTAATAGTTGCTATGTAGTAATAATTGTAGTGGGAATTTTTCTTTTCAGTCTTTTATATTTAACTTTAAATCTTATTCTTGGCTTGATTTGTGTGTATTTAGCTACAGACCCCTTTGCCTCCCTGTTTGGAAGTGAATCCTTTGAAGGTGGCTTTGCTGACTTCAGCACGCTGTCTAAGGTAATATGGAGCTGCTGCTGCTACTCACAGAAAATGCATGAAACTGCAGTGACAAGGCAAAGCTTACTCCGTTTCATTACAGTTTTGCCACTACTAAACATTTATAATGGCTGATTTGCTTGAAAAAGAGGTCTTGATAACAAATTGTCCTGAAATTCTGTGAAGAATGCAGTGTAATCTTTTTGTCTTGATAAGTATTTTCTCTCTATTTCCAGTGATACTATAATTTATTTATTTATTTAAATTTGCTGATTTCAGCAGCAAAAGTATTACTTTTGCATGTTTAACTGCTTTCAACTTTATAGTGTTGTACACAGTAACCATTCCTGATTATTCTTTCTGTTCAATCTTCTGGAGATGTGGATATGTGTAAAAACAAGCAAAAGTCTTTTCTTTAGTCTTAGTCCAAACTTTGAGTTCTGATTCAATACTGTATTATTGAAGAGAATGTCTGGTAGCACTTCACTGAAGATGTGTGTGTTGCTGTTTTGTTTTTTGAAGGCCAACAATGAGGATCCCTTTAGCTCTTCCACATCAGGTTCTGTCAGCAGTGTTACCATAACTAAAAACTTGTTTGAGGAAGCACCAGCTAAAAATGAGGATGTTCCTCCTGCACTGCCCCCTAAGACAGGAACTCCCACCAGGCCCTGTCCACCACCACCTGGTAAGAGCTGACACTGAGATGTGGTAACAATCAGCTGCTTCATGTTGGCAGAGGGTCAGGAATCATGAGGGGAGAGTAAAGGGTCTGAATTTAAAATGAATGAGCAAGATGTGAAACAAGTCCATTCCTGATCCGTTGGTCATTTCCTCAGAGTTAAGTTTTGCATGGTGTTTGTGATCAGAGTTTGAAGACACAAAGGATTTAGAAGACAGGAAAAAAGACTTGTTACAAGTGTGTGCAAGAACACAGCATAGCTGCAAATTAAATGGTTGCTAATGTACTACACTGTGAATCTTGAATTAAATTATTCTTAAAGTGAGAATTTAGTGTGCTTTATACATTGCAAACACAGATGGGTTTAATGCAAAATGAATTAAATAGGGTTAAAGAACTGGCTTAGGTTTTCAGGTTAACTTTTTCTAGGTGGCCTTGCCAGCGGTCTGTAGCAGTAACAGTAATAAACCCAAGTTCCCTGGGCTGATTTCTCCTCAGTGATAGAGGAGTTTTTGGGATGTTCCATGGCACAAACTGCTCTGCTTTCCAGAAAAGGCCATGATTATCATGCATAACAACACCTTCTTGTGCTTGCAACAGGACCATATTACAACAGACTCCTCACTCTCAATTTGTTTTTGCAAACATAGAAAAATATTTTTAGTATTCCTTGAAAAATTTCTGTCCTCTGTTTCATTGTCTTTAAAAACTCTCCTGCATCATTTGTTTCACTGTTACACTATATGGATGAATCTTAAGGTGTTTTGAGAAACTGTCATGAGACTTAAATGTGTATTCATCTTTTCCTCAAAAGAAGGGGAGCACAGGAGTGCTCATACTGAAATTTAAACTCAGCTGTTTAGTTTCTAATGTTGGTGTGAGTAATCATTTCCATTGTAAATAACATTAAAACAGCTGACATGGCAAGTGATGATAATTTGAATGTTTGATGTTGGTCCTTATTTAAACATAAAAAGGATTTCTGACTTGATTTTATGGGAGTGGCTGTGACATGGTGCACTTTTGGAAGGCAAGCTTCTAGGGGTGGAGCAGCAGCATCCTTAGCAACAGATAATTAGGAAAAAATAGATGGTTTTGATATGCACACTAAAAATGTGATTATCTTGATAACCATTCCCAATTAATTATTTTCCTAATGGAAATAAAATCTGAGGTATTTAAATGTGATTATTTCTAATTACTTCCTTGGTTTGATTTGAAACAATGGAATACTTTTTCAAAGAAATATCCAAAAATCTTTCTTTTAGTTCTTCTCTCTACTGGAAAGCTCTTCTCTCTACTGGAAAGCTGTTGCCTCTGAATTCTGTTGCTTCTCTAGATGCTGATAAACACTCCCATTTCTTGATTTTGGGGAAGATTTGGTGATTATGTATTTTATATTCTTACAATTATTAACCCTTCCCATGCAGAAATAAAATTCCCTGGTTGTCATTTGGAGATGCTTCTCCCACATTTTTCAAGAAACAGGCAGGCATTATTTGTGAGTAACAGAACTGCAAAATCACAGAATGGTTTGGGTTAGAAGGGACCTTAAAGATCGTTCAGTTCCAAGCCCCTGCCACAGGCAGGGACACCTTTCACTAGAGCAGGTTGCTCAAAGTCCCATCCAGCCTGGCCTTGAACACATCCAGGGATGGGGCAGTATCATCAGTGATAGATGGATAGAACATCATCAGTGAGAGAGATGGCAGGATTATCTGGGAAGTGTCTAAGTAAATCATATGCTTCCCAGGTGATGTTCTCCAAATCTCTAAAGCATTGCCAGATGAGAATCTCTTTTCCTCTTATGAAGTAATTTTAGGCTAATTTTCAATAGTGATATGTGAAATAATGAGCACATTTGTTCAATTCTGTAGTTTTAATCTGAAATTGAAACAGAAGGAAGTTTTAAAATACACCCACTGCAAGTGTGGAACCACATGCAGAACCTGGTAGTAGAATTCAAGAAACTGCACTGAAACCTCTTGTGTAAACAGTAACATACAGAGGGAGTGGTGGGGTGGAATGCAGCTCAGCTCTTCTTGGAAGTATTTGGGTTAATGTCCTCAACGATGTTGAAAGTTGACTGGAATGAAACTGAAAAAAACCCAACAAAATAAGTGGGAGTTTGTCCCTGATTCTGTTTATTTGCAGCTTCTTAGGCAAGAATTAACAAAACAGCTCAGCCTCTGATTGCTTGCTATCATAGTCCTTGTTTTAAACTGCAGAAATTCCTGGTCTTAGCATAGGGAGAGGACATTATAAATGTAATGTATTTCTGCTCTCTGAATAAATTTGAGCCAAAGAAATAATAAAAGAGCCTTGCTGGAATGATTAAAGACAGTTGATAACCAGAAAACAATACTGTGCCGACAGAATAGGTGCTCAAAACTGCTAGTAATTCTCTTTCCAAAATAGTTAATTAATTTACAGCTGTGTTTCTGACTCATTAACATACATGTGTTACTTTTTTCCTGATTACCCTTTCAGAAAGTGTGGGCTGTACCCTCATTTTTTAAATTGGCAACCCTTCCTCTGAAACTACAGCTCTGCTAGTTTGTGGGAAGAGGTTGCATTCTAAGTAGCTCTTGAATGGGTTTTTTTTTTACTAGTTTTGGCATGTTATTACCTGCTATATTAAATTAATTTTAAATTCATTTTAATCTAAGGGAAAAGACCTATCAATCAAATAGACTCTTCAGATTCCTTTAAGTCGAGCGATCCATTTCAGCCTTTCCCCACCCCAGACATTCCCAAAGAACAAGAAGCAGATCTATTCTGTGATCCATTTGCTCCCACCAGCATCAGTAAAGAGGCTGACCCCAACAATTTTGCAAACTTCAGTACTGTGAGTAAACACTTTTTACATTTGTTTCAGTATAACAGCAGCTTTGAAATGTTCACACTGAAGTCTTCAGTTTAATTTAAATTATTAAAACATGTCCCATGTACAAAAGGGATGTTGCTTCCAGTTAAAACAGTGTTTACATTTAGTTTACAGCTGAGGCTCTCCTAAAACAAAATGCTGTGAAATGTTGTAGATAATGTTTAAATTGCCTTGGTTTTATGCCTTTTTTTCATGGAGACCTTCTAGCTTTTAGAGGAGAGGATTTCAAAAATATCTATATTCTAGGGATTATCCATTTTATCAATGTGTGCAGCAGATTAAAATTACAAATCTATAACAAGCACACTGTTAACTCCCAATTAAAAATAAACCAAAATGTGATTTTAATTTAACTGTCACTGAACTGTTTGGTCATAATTTTAATGTACTGAAATACTGATAAACAGCCTCATAACAGTGTATGTTAATGAAATATAATTTGATGAGTTTTGAATGGTTAGTAAATTCCAGATTTATGCACAATGAAGTAAAATAGTAAGTGTCTCTTTATAACCAGAATTCATTTCATAGAAGTCGTGGTGTCCAAGCAGTAGAAGCAAATCTAAAGGTTTGTGCATGCCTATATATTATTTTTTTCTTTTGAGCTTTTGCAAGTAGAAGTTTTGAAAGGCATCATCTCACTTTCAAGCCTGTTAAATGCAATTTGCATTTACAGTATCTTGACTACACTGCTCTTTCTGTTCAGGCCTAATAAGCTACGTGCTTGATTGAAGTAAACTAAGGATTCTCAGGCTCTCAAAGTAGACTTGCACTGGTTGGTGTGTCTTAGAGCATGGTAACTTCTGAAATGTGATTATCCATCTGTGGTAGTAGGGAGACTGAGAAGCCACTTTGGAAGAGTGGCAAAAAATGCTTATAATCTTTGTGAAGGAAATAGTATTCTTTTCCAATACTGGAAAAAAAATTATTTTCCAATTACTGAAAATACTGAGTACATATGGAGAAAACTCAGGTGTTTCTGCTTTTGTTTCCCAAAGAAACAGCTCAAAGCAGAGACCTATGAGCTGTCTCTAACCTCTAACCCTTTCAGTTAATGCTGGGACATCCATGAGGACAGGGGCTTTACCTACCTCTTAATTTTTCTGCATGTTTGCTAGGAAGAAACTTTAGCATAATCTTTTGTATTTTATTTAAGATAATACCCTTAGCTGTCTCTGATTTATAATCATTGTACCAGAGGTATTTAGTTCACAATCAGTTCTCATCAATATACATGGAAATAATCTGTTCTTTTTTTCCCCCCTCTCATATCATGCTGCCTTTCTCTGTATTACTACCAGCCTTCTAACTCTACAGTTACCCTTATCATTTTGCTGCTTCTTGGCAGCAGTATTTGTCATCTACACATTCAGAAACAGTCTACAGCTAAATTTTTGCAGTCATTTTCACCTGGAAAAGTCATCTCTAATGAAAGCAGGATAAATCAGGATGGCCTACAGTGTGAATAGGAGTGTGCTTTGCAAAATGTTCTCCTGATTTATTCAAAGTTTTTCTTCTATGGACTGGTATTTATCCAAAATAAAATTGTGTTTACATTATAGCACTTTCTGCTCAGTAACATTTTTGAAACTTAATACTGAAATTTGAAACATGGCATATTTCATTAAAATACATCAGTTTGATGGCTTCAGTGCACTTCTTAGTAGTTAAACCTTAGACTAAGCCAATTTAGTCTATTACAACTGCAAAACAAATAATATTTGAAGACTAGAATATGTACAATTATTGAAAAACTAATTGTCCCTCAAACTGAGTGTTTGGACAGTAATAATTATCACTGTATTATTAATCTGTTTTATTTTGTCTTTTAAACTTGCAGTATTCTACTGAGGAAGACATGATTGAATGGGCTAAGAGAGAAAGTGAGAGAGAAGAAAAAGAAAGATTGGCAAGACTAAAACAGCAAGAGCAAGAAGACTTGGAACTGGCTATTGCACTCAGTAAATCTGAAATATCAGAAGCATGAAGTTTAGAATAAGATTTTATCTGATGTAAACTGTTTTGTCCCTTTTCCTGAGTACCTAACCTATTTAAATGTTAATCAGAAAATGCATATATACAAGAAACTATGAAAGGTTTTAAATTTCTGAAAGTGATGTGAATGTTTCTGCTAAATTTAATCCTTTTGGTTATTGTTTGAGTAATTGTTAACTTTAGCATTCAATTTCTCTCAAGTTTTCAGGAGAGCAGCAAAGTACTTTTCCCAGCTGAAAGCAAATCAGTTTAAAATGCAGTTAGAGAGATTGGGGTTTGACTGTAATCTATCAGCAGTTGGTAATTGAGCATAAAGTGAACACAGCAATTATTCTGTCATGGCTGACTGTCTCCCATCAAGCAGTTAGTCACTGGAAACCTTTTATCCTTCTGAAGGGGTTTTAGTAATGCCAGAGTTGGAGAGTGCTTTATTTTATATGTACGCATATAGGTTCTTTTTCTCCTCGTTGAAGATTTTATGTTGGGTTTAACATAGTCTTCAGGAAGTCTCCATCAGAAAGAGTATGTCCTTCTGAAACCTTTATTGCTTTTCCTGCATGATCATAGGTTTTATGACAGATCTGTTACTTTGTTTTATAAAGCAATTAAGCTGAAAATTCATGTGCATTTGCTGTTGGCTAAGGTGACTGGCAAGTTGTGAGACCCCACTGCTATTTGAGCCACTTTTGCATGTGAAATATGCAGCTGAACTGGCAAGTTAATGAGTTCCATTTGAAATAGGATTGAAAATAGAAAGAAAAAACAGGTAGTCTGATTTCTATTTTTTTTAACCACAGTTGTTTTCTGTATATGTAATTTATTGAATGCCAACTGATAGTTGCACCTTAAACTGAATGATTTCTGAATGGTCACTGAGTCAGAGTAGGATTGATAGAATGTTAATGAAAATAACTTAATGAAAATAACTTATTGTTCATTTTGAATGAATTCTATTTGGAAAATCAGTTTCATTAAAATAATTCCAAAAACAATAATCTTGTGCCCTATCTAAGAAAAATGGATGGCAGCAGCATAAACATCTAGAAGGGTTTTTTTTTCTTGCACTTTTAACCTGTGGTATTTCTTTTGAGGAAATTGGAGTGTTTCAACACAAAGCACTGGGGCAAAGGGGGAGAACTCAGCCACACTTCAGTATATTTAAGCTCTTCCCATTATCTGTCAATGCTGCTGTTGCATGAGTTTGAGGGTTTTCAATTTTTCAAGGAAAAAATGAGTAACCTGCCTGGGATGGTTTTTGTTTTGCACTGGGAGATGAGCATTTAAACACCTGCTCAAAAAAAAGTAACTTAAAATTTTGCAAGTATTAAATAGTTATAACTTATCTTATACATCTTTGTAATGAGTGTACACTAATCTTGCAAATCATATGCTTAACTGGATTACATAGTTTCTTATCTTTTGTTAAAAATGTATACTCAGTGGACCAACACAATATTATATGTATATATTATATATATATTCCTGCTTTCCTTTATGGAATTTAAAGTTTTGAGTCATTTGATGTTACATTTCATGTTACTGACTCTGACTATAGGACTTTTACTCAGACTACCAACAAACCACTGCTGTGAGCTAAATGGCATTACTTTATGAAGTTTTAACTGTTTGTTTTTTTTTTTTTTTTTAAACAACTTGTTCAGGTGGGATTAGCCTCTATTTATAGACTTCCCTTTTGTTTAAAAATTCTAACAATAGCCTGTAATTATGAAGAAATAAAGTTTAAGTACATAAATGTGAACTGTTTGCCTGTTTTTTCAAGAGAGTGCTGAGATACAAGGTATTGTGTGAATGTAATGCAGTGTGAGGTGTCCTGACTGTAGTCTGGTGTCTGTGGCCTTTGCCACCTGACACACCTGCCATGGGTCACCTTCACAGGAATAGGATCCAGTGGTAGAATTGTGTTGTCTTATTTCCCCAGTAACTTCTCAACAGTTTCATTTACCTACCTAAGTTTAAATATTCAGAATTTGAATATTTAGCAAATTTATGACTTCAGTATTGGAGTGTTTTAGGTGTGCTTTGGCCTGAATCTTCAAAGTCATTGTGTGCAGGGATGTGCAACCTCATGTTTTTGTGTTTGCAATACTGACAGAATGGTAGTTTAGATGATACTGGATTTAGATAAGAGAGGGTAAGATTGGGAAAGTAATATATTTGTTCAAAATATTGGCAACTAAAGTCCTATATTTTCTTGTTATGGAATTCTGTGTAATGTCAGTGAATACTCTTGATTTTAATTCCATTTTCCAATGAAGATTGGCTTTCAGATGCATCCATTTTTTTATAAGAAGGAAGAGGACAGTGATTTTCCCTAATGAAAGATTTTTTTTGATCTTCTGTGGTAGGCAGAGTGGAGTTTAGCTGCCCATGTTAGTGTTACTGAACTCTTGAATTCTCTGCAGAGTTGTGTTTGCAGGGACCTCTGAGGCTTAAATTAGGAAAGGCGCAGAAGTAAAGAGGAAGGGAGGGAAGACAGCATCATGTTATCCCAGAAAAGGTGGGAAGGAACTTGTAATTCATCAGCTGACAAGCCATCAGTCAGTAATATCCTGCAACAGAAGTAATTTTTATCCACAAGCTCTCTAAAGAAGCAAGGAACAGCAAAACATACATCAATAACACCAGCTGTATTCCCATTCCTTGCTCAGAATACTTCAGTATTCCTGTGGTGCTAAATGGAGACATCTGGAACTGCCTGGACCTTAGATTTTAACCCAAAAAAGGAGCATTAGTTTTTAGAGCAGGTGTTCTGCTGATAGAGGGGGAAAATGCTGCATTGTTTGGATGTGTGTTTAGGAGGTCAGGATGTTGTTTCTAGTTATCTCTTGCTGATTTAATAAGTGAGTATGGACAAACCACTTAATGCGAAGCCATTTCCTGTTCTGTAAGTTACATAACTGCTCTAATCTGGAAAGACAACCTTGTGCAGATTAAAAGGAATTTTATCCCATTTTACTTTTGTATCCTGTAGATAGAAGCAATGTTATGAGGTGTTTTCTCTGTTAGTATAAGCAGCCAGTTGCAGTCCTACACAGGACTATACAAATAACTAGAAATAAATTAAGAATTTAACAGAAGTGCTGTTTTATACAAGATATTTGAGGGTTTAGTTTGCTGGTAATACAGGGAGAAGTTCTTACCTTTGACTTCAGAGGTCTGTCCTGGCGAGAGATCCTGTAACACTGTCTGCAGATTGTCAGCTCTCGCAGGTTTGCATGTGCCAGACTCAGTCTGATCCAAACAAACTGATTTTCCTGTGTGGCCAGAATTATTGCTTATTCTGTTGAGACTATGCAGCACTGAAATGTTTGTATGCAAAGCCAGAAGGTCTTTAGGATTGTTTTCCATAGAATGCAGTCTCTCCTGAGATGCTGCATGAACAGGTGTGGTCACTTACACAGAAAAAAGTAATTTTAAAAGACTCAGTGGGTTTTTAGGTAAGATCCTTGTAGAATTTTTTTAATACTTACTGAAGCTCTGCTAATACCTCCTTATTTTTAAAATTAGGGTCCTTGAGTTCCAAACAGTTCTGAGGATTTTGGAGTATGAATCTCATTTTGGACCCACATTCAGTAATAACTTTTACTGAATAAAAAACTCAGTTGAGGTTCAAATCACTGACCCTGAATCCTGAAAACTACAGGTAAAGTACTTATTGAATGTTAAACTCATATATTTAAATTCTCTAATTTTCTGTAATATGCTATCAATTTAACTTAAAATATTTGTTTTATTTTACTGTCAGATATTAAAAGCACAGCGGTTCTCAAACATACAATACTATGCTCGGGAGCAAATTTGTTCTTCTGTTTCAGCTTTTTCAACTTTGTTCCTACAACATATAATTCTAAAAGTTGTAAAAAGCAATTTAGAGTATATTTTGGGGTGTTTCTTAATAAAAGTGTTCTTTAAGTTAGCTGTGACTGGCTACTGACAATGGGCTGAAGTGCAGAACTACACAGGAAGTCTGGCTTCATTGTGAACGCTGTGAGCTGGAATGTGTGAGCCTCACAATTCAGAAAATGGAATGTATGTAAACAGGTATTTTATGCTGGAAAATGTGGGCTTGCATTTGTACCAAAATAGCTCTTTTGGCAAAGAAAGCACGGGAAGGTGCTTGTCACAACTCTCTTTGCTATCCCTCACTGAGCTAAAATGTTTGATTTAGTGGAGACAATCATGATTTCTTGGCTGGCGTCAGAAGAGGGAATCATCCTTCAGTCATTGGATGTCTGCCTCTTCTCTTGGAGCACTGGAGCGTGAGCCCGTCCTGCCACCCACCCCTTGTTCCTCACGTCACGAGCCACATTGTCGGTGTGCAGCTAATAAATTCTTTCTTTTTTTAACCTTATACACCCACTGTTCCCGTTAATGTGCCCATTGTTTCTTTATGTCAACCCAGTCCTTCTGTTTGTCCTGCCACTCCCTCGGCCGTGTATACCTTTGCCTTCCTTTGCCTTGTTAATTTCCTTCCACAGGCTCCTTTCTTTTGTTAATCTCCTCTGAACTGTTATCCCTGTAACCCTGAAGCTGCATGATTGATACGATTATAATATGCTAATGGCCAAAGTAATGCAATTTTTTTTTAGTATTGCATATTCTATTCGCAATTTAAATGGGCTTGGTTTTCTTTAATGGAAGAGGCAAGTTAAAACTGTAAATATTTTGTTTATGAATTTTATTTTAATGAACAGATTAAATAATTAAATTAGTTAGATCTAATTATTTATTTATGTGATTTGGTGATAACTTGGTCCCTCTGATGTGTGAGCCCTGTGGGGTGTTACTCTTGTGCTACAACTCCCTGTGCTGGGGGTAGACGGCTGCACTCTGGCAAACCCTGCCTAGGCAGCAGGTGCAGAGTGCAGCTAATTGAAAACTTGACGAAATATGAATTATGTTTTCCTCATGTTTTTTCTCGAGAGGAATTAGTGACTCTTAATTCCAGCACACAGAAGCGATGCCCGCGCTCCTCTGGGCCGTTCCCGGTGCGGAGCGACACGCCCGGGTCCCGCCCGAGCGCTGCGGTGGGACCGTAACCCCGGGGCATGATCGCATTCCACCCGGTCCCATCCCATTCCCGTCCCCACCGCCGGCGGAGGGCGGNGGCGCCGGCAGGAGCGGAGGGTCCGGCCGCAGGACGGTGTGAGGGCGGTGGGGTTCCGGGCGCTGCAGCCGCTGAGGGCAGTTCGGGCACTCGGGGCTGGGGCCGGAGCCGCCTGCGGCCCGTGGGCAGGGGCTGCCCAGGCCGGGACCGACCGGGCCGGGACCGGGCCGCCCCGCGGACAGCTCTGGCCACTGGCCTGACCCAGCTGTGGGCGGGGGCTGTGCCCACCTGTGCCGGCTGAGCCACCCCAGCGCAGCCACTGCGCGGGCACAAACTGGTTCTTGCACTTTGAGGGGGTTTTCTGTTTTCTTAGACAGGAGCATTAGCTTGAGCTAATTACATACCTGCGCAGCAGCCCTTCAGTAGTTATATGCAAATGGCCTTTGGGCTTCAAAGGGTTGCTGAAGAGCGTGTCATGTCTGTGGAAGACCAGGTCCTTTTGCTTGAGCTCCTGTTTGTACAGCTTGCAACACACCTTGACAGCGAAACGCTGACGTTGATTATCCTGTAACTCAATACCTCCTTGCTCACCCTCAAGAGGGAGCTGCAGGTGGATAACTTTCTCCATTCCAGGTGTGCACTCCCACTGCCCCTAAAATACATAAACTTCCATTGTGTGCGTGTGAGAGAGTTGTTTCTTCAATAGCTGAATCAGTCTGCAAATAACATTCTTCCCCCATGATGACGGCGTGTTAAATTTTAGACATGGCTGCGTTAAAGGTCGGCTTGTGGATTCTGTATTTGACATAAGACATTTATAACAATCTGCTTTTTAATCTATGCAGGAGTAGAAGCTTTTAAGAGTGCAGTTGTTGGAGAGGTTTGCTGCTTAGAAGAGTGGTAATGGCTCTGTTCATGGTTCTTCATCAAGTGCTTGGAGCAGTGGTGTGCTCTCTCTCTGGCTGCACACTTTCCCTTTATCTTAAAGTTGAAACCAGCAAACATTTACCTGAGTGTTTATTTCTGCTGAAGAAACCATTATGGGAAAAACAATTTCCTGAATTTTAGATTATATAAGCGGTACAATAGTGTTCTTTTTTTGGTGGCATTGATATTAATGTTAGAGTTATTACAGAGATCAAAGGAGGTGGTCTAGTGGCATTTAAAGCAATAAAGTCCCATGGGATTTAAAAATCCAGAATGGTAGACCTGCTAATGATCAAAAATTACCTGTCTATTAGTATTTATATATATAACCCCTACCTGGAAGTACTCAAGGCTGGGTTGGATGGGGCTCTGAGCAACTTTGTGTAGTGGGAGGTGTGTCTGCCCACAGCACAGGTTTGGAATGAGATAACGTTCAAGGTCCTTTCAGCCCTGTGAATTCTGTGATTCTGTGATTTTTAAGAGTTTTATATAATTTTGTTGCCATGCTCTGTCTTGATAATTCTTTAACGGATGGCCCAGCAATTTTAAAAATATTTTTTAACTCCAGGCTGGAAAGGTGGGCTGTGTGTTTGTAATAATGATGTTAAATGATACCATTAAATGATCTCCAGGTGCTGTGTTTGCACTGACATTAGCACCAGGCTGAGGGACTGCAGTTGCATTGTGCTTCAGGAAGTTCTGAGTGTGGGGAACAATGTGTGCAAAAATATTTAGAAGCAGGAGGGAGCTGGGTGAATTTTGCCAGGTTGGGCAGGTTGTCCCAAAAGTCTGTGTTACTGAAGCTGCTGGAGCTCTTGGTGCTGGCTCCTCGTCGCCTTTCTGGAGCTCCATCTGCTGGAACCAGCTCTCCCGTTCCAGGGTGACACTGCACTGGGATCTATCTATCAGGATTTTGGCTAGTTTGTGGGAAAAGATTACTATTTCCTTGTAGTAGTTCACATATTACTTAAACCACTCCTTTAAAACCCCAGTGAAGCTCCCAGACAGTGTTTCCACAGATCTGAATTTGTGGTTTCTTTATCATGTATGTTTTGGGAATAGATTGAGATTATCAGATCATAGGTGGAGGAAAAATGATCTAGTGGAATGATTAGAACTAAAAAGTAAACAGATATTTGAGCAGGGGTGATGAAAAATGACCTCCCATTTTAGAGATTTTCACCTGTTGTCTTCAACTTGATAATAAAACTTTCATTCATCTGTTGTGAAAAAGCAATTGTCAGAAGAAAGTCTCAATCTTAGGATGGTCATTCAGATATACTTGACTCAATGGCTGGAGCCTCAGCTGTATATCAAACAGAATGCAGTACTGAACTTGGATGTATTTTTACATTTCTTTCTAACTAAAATTGCCATCCTGAACTGATGAAATCTTCTCACTGCATCTGCATTAAAGCTTTTACTTTTTACCAATCCTTGTTTCCTATTAGAAAGGGAAAAATTGACAGAAAGATCCCAATCTAATTGAATCCAAGTTCAACATCAGCCTCACTTGTTTCGGTTTTCCTTTGTTTTTTCTCCTCAGGTAGTGTGCTTAGTTGTTTTTGCACTCTGAAATGGAGAGAAGAATAACTATTTTCTTCTTGAAGCCACTGTGCCAAAGAATAACTCTTCAAAAAGGCTTTGGCACTGCTGAGTGCCAAGACAACTTTCTACTGGTACTGCTTTTTCTGTTCTTGAGTATTGATTCAGGGGGCAGGTTAAAGAGAGCTATAAAGGTGTATTGAAGTGCCATGCTTGAATTTTTACTTAATTGGAGAGAAAGTGGCATTGTTATTGATCAAGGTGCTGTGAAGTATGCTTTGCAGATGACTTCTGAAGAATTAACTCAGGCTGTTGGAAGCTCTCAGGGAAACATAATCTGTAATGTCATGTAAAGCAATGATTAAAGGCAAAGCAACAATCCCTATTTGTTCAAGTATTTTGTGTCATTCCTATATATTATTTCTATGGGAGCGTAAGATACTTTTCAGCAGTGGAATGATTAAAAAAAGCATGGTTTTTAAGTTGCAACAAAACATGTTACAGAGTAATTTATTTTGAAAAGACTTGGCTTAGATTTAATGAAAAAAAAACCCCAAAAAGACGGAAAAACCCAAAAAAACCCAAACCCAACCAAATGAAATAAAACCAAACAAAGAAACATTTCAACTCACATGAAATACTGCAGGAAAATGCTTTTTGGGCCAGAATGTGTATTTCATCCCTTCTACGCTGGTCACCACACTGCAGTCTGAAAGAAGTGAAGTGTAAGTCAGCATAAACAAGTACAAACCAGACATGCCCAGGTAACTCTCTTGTTACCTACCACTCAGCCTTTATCACTGCTGGGAAGTGCAGAATCCAGCCAAAAGGGGGAATTGCCTGACTTCCCTCCCTAAATTCTCACCCAGTCTGATTTCAGAAGTACAGATCTCTACCATGACCTTGCAGTCCTTAGGAAAAAGGACTCACAGATTTTCTCTGGCTTCTTACCATGAACACAGCAGAGTGAGTTTGCAATATGCTTCATGCTTTATTTGTTTGTTTGCTGGGTACCTAAATGTGCTCAATACCATTGCATTATAGTGGTCTAGTGCAGCTCTTGCTGATTTTTTTTTCTCATTAGTTTTAGTGAGATGAGAATTAGACCTTTAAAAATTGAGAGTAACTATGTCAGAAGTGCAGACCAGAGGTCAGGTGTCAGAAGGTGGACCAGAGGCAGTAAAACTGAAAAGTCAGAGGACTTAGCAAAAAAGCAAGTGGGTATTATAAGGTTGTCTAAAAACCCTTAAAAACCCCAAAAGGAATGATATCAATCACATGTGACCTTCAAAGTGACAAAGATTGTAGATCATCTGAATTTAAAAAGAAGAGCTATTAAAGCTTGCTAAACATTACTGTGGTGTGATTTAGGATGAAAATTTACTCCTAATTGCAGCAATCCTGGTAATTTCTGTAATGCTGAATATATCAGTTTTATTTCAGTGTTGATACTGAGTGAGGTAACTTTTTCTTTGTACATTCCAATAGATCAGTGCAGTTGCATGATGTTTGGGCTTATTTTTGTAATATGCCAGACTAGATTGTGTGTCTTTATATATATTTTCATTCTGTCTGATGCAGGCAGTTCTGCTGACTGGGAGTGCTCACCCACAGTGGTGCATTTCACCCTCTGAGCAGTCATGGCAGCACAAGGAAAGGGAACAGTAGAAATGACACCACTACGTTTTATTTGTCTGAACAAACCTACCTTAATGAATTTATTGCATTGTTTGCCCATTCAAATACAGGATGAGAACTGTGAGCTTAATGCAAACTAGATCCTGCTTGGTCCAAGTTAAACATGGTGGGACCAAGGGCAGAACATGAGTCTGCCAATTCTCTGGTCTTTGTGCTGCTCACTGGACTGCTTTGCCACAACCCTTTGATTTGTGAGCCTTTGCTGGAAGAGAAGGGCTTTTTAAAAGACCTTTGACATTGCTGAGGCATCAATAACTCAGTGATCTGAGAGCTGAATTAACCTCAAAAATAAATGGTGTCATACTCCATGTACAACTTGAAATACTATGAATTCCAGAATTGTATCACTGTTGTGTCTCTATGCAGAATATTTGGAGAACACAAATATTGAAACCTTTCCAGTTGCTTTGTTGTTGAAGTAATGGCATTTCTGCAGCACCGAGGAGTCTTAGACATGGGCCAGAAAAGTGTTCAAGAACACAGAAAGATAAATGCTGAGGTATTAACAGCTTGGCACATAGGACAGGAAGGGATATGGGAGAATTAATTTTCTTGCATTAGCTTATTTGCTTTTGAATTATGAAGATATTTCTGTATTGTCTGAATACTGAATAGTAACAAATTATTGTGAGAACTGTTTATTTGTTCTTTTCATCCAAGATTATTTCTGATCTCATGTGGGTTTGGAAATGCTTGCAGAAAAAAAGAATTCTTCCCAAGTGATGTGCTTTTTGTTTTCTTTGAATGTAGAGATTTTTTTCAGGCTCACAACTTGTAGTGCAGTGTTGCTCAAGGAAGTCAATTATTTAGAAAAGTAGTAGTGGATTTAGGAATGATATGGAGAACTGGAAAAGGCTAAAGGAAGTAACCCCAGGTGTACCCTGGTATGTCCTACTGTCCCTGTGATTATCTAGCATTAGGAGAACAGAAAATGGTGTCATGGCAAGAATTTCCATATTTCTGTATGGTTTTGACAACAGGCAGTGGGAAGGACATCCTGGTGTCAGTAAGGGTACCATGGGATGTGAACTGCTGAGCCTTTGCACAACAAAGGGCACAGGGAGGAACACTTGGGGACACAGCAGGGCCTGAAGACCCCCAGACTTTTTCCTATTTAGACTGTGAGGGGATAAAAGCCCCAGGGGTTCCTTTGTTCGGAGTCCCTCCTCGGAGGCACCAGCTCATGCTGTTATTTTGTTATTGCACCAAGATGAAATAATTTTAAGGATTGGGACATCTGAGACTCTGTAATGGGCAACTTGAGGTCAAGCCTGTCTCACTGTGAGTGTGGGATGTGCAGCTGTGAAGGAGCTTTGGTCCCAGCTCAGGTGATGGGAGTGTGACTGCCAGTGGCTCCTGGATGGTCAGACAGGGAAGTTTCCTTAACACTGAAATTGAGGCCTTTGAAATGNATGGGATGTGAACTGCTGAGCCTTTGCACAACAAAGGGCACAGGGAGGAACACTTGGGGACACAGCAGGGCCTGAAGACCCCCAGACTTTTTCCTATTTAGACTGTGAGGGGATAAAAGCCCCAGGGGTTCCTTTGTTCGGAGTCCCTCCTCGGAGGCACCAGCTCATGCTGTTATTTTGTTATTGCACCAAGATGAAATAATTTTAAGGATTGGGACATCTGAGACTCTGTAATGGGCAACTTGAGGTCAAGCCTGTCTCACTGTGAGTGTGGGATGTGCAGCTGTGAAGGAGCTTTGGTCCCAGCTCAGGTGATGGGAGTGTGACTGCCAGTGGCTCCTGGATGGTCAGACAGGGAAGTTTCCTTAACACTGAAATTGAGGCCTTTGAAATGTGCTTTGGGAGGCTCCTCACATCTGTGAGTGGTTGAAATGTTAGCACTGGTGAAGCTTAAATGGTGTTTGATTCTTTGTATTTTATTCTCCTCCGCCAAATGAAGTACCCATGCACGCAACCGCAGCTGACTTATGCAGATAAGGTAGATTTGGCAGAGAAATGCGTCCATATTTTAGGATATGACTGATTTAACTTGATTTTAATGTTTCACAGTACTGAAGGAGCTCTTGAATTACTATTAAAAGCATTACTACAAAGGCACAAACCTCAGACTTACCTTTCTTTTTAAAGTTCTGATAATTACTGTGGCTGAGTATTTTAGCATTTTGCGCAGTGTAAGGTTCAATATGCTTTTTCTATTAAAGAATTCTGTAAAACGCAGTGACAAATCACAAAGCTTATGCACTGCAAACTCGTAGTAAGAAACCAGTCAACATCATGCACACAGTGAAATAAAATTATGCATAAGTATGGTAACTCCCATGCTCAGAAATCGTGTGCCTCTTTACTTTTGACAATGGAAAACATAATATTTTTTTTGAAGATGCTTTACCGTTCATTAATATTCCAGATGTTGGTTTTGCTTATTTCTGCTTATTCATTTTGTTTGATACTGCTGTTGACATAGAAGGGATCTGGTGCTTAAGTAGAAGGGGCATTGCCTGGGATATTCCAAGGAACTGTGTTTCCAGCTAGAGACAATGGGAATGCAGTGGAGTAAGGAGAGCAGTTCTTGCTGCAACTCCCAGGATATGCTGTGGTTGTGATTTGTGAAGCAACCCCACTCATGATCCCTGGGGCAGAAAACAATGATTTCATGAATAACAAAACCACAAGAAGAACCATATGACTGTCCTTGCAAAACCTGCTGCCCAAAAACAAGAAAGGAAAGAACCTTGTACAACCAGCGGGGAAAATGGCCTAAATGTGGAAATATTTCAGATCTGAGTTTTTTACATTTGTTTTCTTTAGTTAAAAGAAAACATACATATATGTGGGGGAGGAGAGGTTGCATACTGAAGGTTGTCTGAGGATGTAGTTGTTTCTAGAGCAGTGATATTCAAATAAAAACCTGCCAAATCAAGTCTTGAAGAACTTGGCTGAGACAGCCAGAGCCTTCACCATACAGGGCTTTAAGGACTATTTGGAGAATACAGTATTATTTAGAAATTGTACAAACAGCTAGTGAGAATGATGAAAAACCTTTTCAGAGTAGCCCGTGATCCTGCCATGGAACCAGACAGTTAATTTTAAGTTGTAACCAGTAGTTATTCCCAACTAGGGGAAAAAAAAAAACAGTAATGTCTTTTATCTCCTGCTGTGGCCCAGGTACACAATGCTGTTAGGAACATGTAATGGAGTCATTATTGGGGCAGCCTGTGGATCTATTACAGTAATTTTTGTTCCAAATGCAGCACAGGCTTTTCTGTACAGGATGCCATAAAACCAGCAAGAGATTTAATCAGGTATGTTAATGGATTCAGAGTATCTTCCTGGAATTGTCCTTTGCTGGTTTATCATTTTGGGTCTTCCTTCTGCAGTGTATGTCTTAATTATTGGTACTGCTTTGGGTAATCTGGCAAACAGATAATTTCTGCCATTAGATGCTCTTGGAGAAACTAATTTATGTAAGTAGATCATGGCTGATCAACTTCCACAGTCCAGCTCTCATAATGAGTGGAAGGACTGGTAATGCTGCTTGTAGTTGTGTACAGGGCTGGTACAGCTGATGTGCCAGCAAAGCAGTTCAGGGGAATTCACTGTTTCATTTTGGGCAAAATCAGCCAGATGCACTCACTCCACTGATTAAATTGTCAGTGCCAACTCTCCTCATTTTCCATGGCATTTAAGAGAGGTTGTTACAAAGAGCGTGTAAAGTCTCAGTTCCTCCCAAAGGTACAGGAGCTAACAAGAAGCAGCAGTTTGGCTGCTGGATTGCAGCCTGTTTTGTGGAGAATCCTTGCTGGGAAGAAGCACTTGCTTGTGTCTCTCGCCTGCGTGGTTCTCACATTTGCAGCAATTACTGCCTGAGTGCCGCCTGTCAGCTGCTCTCGTTTGGCTCTCCCTTCTGGTTCGCAGCTTTCTGATGTGGGCCACTGCCACATGCAGTAATTCTTGTTGTTTCAGGTCTGTAATTACAAGGGTATTTGGCTTCTGCCTGGTCTGGACAGGAGAAAAGGTGGCTGATGCTGCTGCTCATTCCAGACAGGTCTGTAGATCAGAGATAGGCTGGCAGCCGCCAGCCCCTCCTACATTAGAGGTATCCAGCTGCATTTGGATCCAGTGGCACATGAACCTGGCGTGCCACGGACTGGCTGCCGACTCGCTGGTTTGTAGGATGTGGCCGGGGAATTAGCGATGCTCCTGTTCCCGTGGCAGTGTCCAATCGCAGAGTGTGGTGCCGCAGGCAGGCGCTGCCCTGCGCTCCCACCGGGGCTGTCACTCGCAGCTGGCTCAGGAGCACCGAGTGCTGCTGATGTTCGAGCCTAAAAGCTGAGTGGGCTTACAATGACTATGTCAGAACACGCGGGACACTCAGAGAGGTGAGTAGCAGCACACAGCATTTTGCATTTGGCTTAGAGGTAGTTCTGATGCTGCTGTTGGAAGCAGGAGGGAGTCTGCAGCCCACTGAAGCATGACTAATCAGTTTGCTAAAATGCTGAGCACCCTCGAGTTTAAAGTATTTCTGCCCTATTGTTAACAGCGACAAGTGATGGTTTGTAGCATTTATGCGAGGTGTGTATTTTGCCCAGGTCTTAAGCCCTTGACTTGTGAGCTACATCCTGTGGCAGGTTTCCTTGGAGTATGAGGGAAATGTGCCGCTTGTGTTGCTGCTGCTGCTGCTGTGGGTAGCAGTGTGTATTGTTATTCAAGAAAAGATGCCAAGTAATTATAATATCTTATTCCTGCTTTGAGCTTCAGCAGTGGTTTTATTCTTTGTCATCTTTCTGTTTCAAAGGAGCATTTTGAAAAGGTTTATTTGTATTGAATGGGGTAATTCTCCTGCATGACAAGAAATGAAAAAACAAAAAACCCAGGTAAAATGCTAGTAGTCTAAATATTTTAAAACAGGTGAAGGTGTGCTTTATTCTTGTTAAATATGTTACTTGGTTCAGGGACACATATTTAAAACAGGAAGGTAGGAGTTTTAATACAATAAGCAATAATTGACCAAGTTTTAATTATTAATCAGGGCTCAGAATAGCTCAGAATAGGCAGACATGATATTGCATTTTGTATGAGGTGGATGCCAAAACTTGGTTAATCAATGCTTGCAAAGCACTCGCAGAGTGTCTTGGGTGCAAAAGGATTTGCAGTGTAGCTGAAGTTGTGATGACAAAGCCACGAGGGACAGTGTCACATAATGTTTCTCTCAAATTTAAAGTCCTGCTTTTTGTATATATAATTATATTCTTTATTTCTTTGCAGTCATTATTCCTGAAACCAAAATCAAACCACTGCTGCAGTGGGTGGTTATTACTGATGCTATCTGCTTGTGCTGTGCTCCCCTGCCTTCTCCTTAAGATGTTATCAGGACTTTGCTTTCTGGTTTTCCTTTCACCATTCTGTGTTGTGCTACTTTTTAAGGAACTAACACAGTTTCTAAGTCACAAGATAGATCACATTAGTTAGAGCTGTTCAGAATCAGGAACATGGTGAGGATTTGTTTGTATTTTGTTGGAGGATGTTTTGTACATGCTTGCATACAATATATTAGGGCAATGTAGCTCTTTGATCATTAGATGCAGATGTTTCAACTGTCCTAACACTGGCTAGGTGACCTTAACTTCATTAGTGCAAGGCTTTATTGTTTCTTTTGTGGATTTTTTTTTTTGTCCAGCAGTTCTGGTGGTGATGAACTTGGGCCAAACAAACTCAGCTGGTCTGTATTATCCTGTTGCCAGTAACCTAAAGACCAGCTAAGAAGCCTTGTGACAGGTCAGGCTGACATCTGAATGTTGTAAAGGAGAAAAGTACAGCCAGACTAAGTCACTGAGAGTCTTCTGACTTTGAGATACCACAGCAGTTTATTTTGAGTGCAGTGGCACTTCTTAGAGATACTGATGTTCCCACGAACATGCACAATGGGAAATTTTAACCCACCTGTGACTTTGTAGTGGTTTGTTGCTCAGGCACCACTCTGAACATGAGCTGAATGAAAGCAGATGTTCCAGCAGCAGTTGGTGTAATATTCTGATGCAAATTGACAATGTCTCCTCCTTAAAGTGATAGCATGATCATGGTGTCATCACCTGGAGTCTGGCAGCCTTACAATGAGTTGTGCATTGTCACCCAGTGCTTCTGTGTTCCTGGTACCTGAGCTCATCAAATTGCTGTGCTCCCACATGGCAAATTCAGCATGTCCAGGTTCCTACCATAAAGTATGTGCAGTTTGTCTTTTTTTTTTTTTTTTTTCAAAAATGAAAGACTTCAGTTCCTTTTCATATGTTACTTGGTGAAAACATAGTTAAAAAAAACCCCAAGACCACAAATCCACAAACATGATAGGAGTCACTTTAAGTTTTTGCAATCACTAAAGATAAAATCGCAGGTTATGCAAGGGAATAAATCTGGAATTGAGGAAGGGGGGTTCAAATGCAGCAGTAATGGACTGGTAGAAGGAGAACAGATGTGCTGAGCTTGTTATCTCTTCTGGCAGGTCATCTACGTCAGACCTCAACGTGGCACTGCGTGAATGTATGGCAGCTCTGGATTTATTTCTTAACAACAGGTTCTCAGATGCTTTGGCTTCTCTACAAGCAAAGTAAGTTGATAAGACTTCTTACTTTTCCTGTTTATTTTTCTTTGCTTCACCATCTCTCAGGAGATTTTGACCGGACAGCTGGTTCTCTCTTAATAGTTGATAAGTCTGTATGGTTTTGGTTCAGAAGGGAGTGGTAAGTTAATGTGTTAAGTTTTGGGGAAGACTGATAAGTGCTTTACACTTGTGTGAGTAAATAAAATCTTGTTATTTACTCACACAAGTGTAAAGCACTTATCTGTCTTCTAAAATCATAGGATTGATGTCCTCAGCTGTAATGCAGTATGTGAGATTCTTTCTCCTGGAAGAGTAAAAATCATCTTCTGTCACATTTTATTTTTGTCTCCTTTTCCATATTTTTCTGCACACTGTGAGAATCTGAATAGTTATAGTTATGTCTCTAAATGAGAAACTGACCATCACTTGAAGGTTTGAGAAACATTAGGTATGAACTCTTTCTTTGTTGTTGTAACCACTTGCAGAAACTTTCTCACAGCTTATTTTGCAATTCAGTGTTGTGGTCATGCACTCTGTTTCCTAATTATGTTGCAGCCCAATTTGTAATGAGCGGCCCAGCTGCAAGCAGTGAGGTCATGAAGTAGTTCCTAAAAATTGTTGTCTTTACAATGTCTGTGATCTGTCATACCCTGTCCTGAAGTTACCTGTGTTCTTGGCTTGTTGAAGTCTGTGGTTAATTTAAATTTCTCCCCCCCCCCCCTGGGTCCC
>VXBC01003475.1:33649-104032 GCA_013399945.1 Ploceus nigricollis | reverse complement strand
CCCAGTTTGCTCCATTTGTTTTTGAGCCACCAGCAAATTGCATCATGCACCCTTTTAGGACACTGGAATATGGAAGAAGTAAAATTCATGGTGTGTATTTGATATGCATCGGGGGTAACTACAATGAATGCTACATATCTCCTTTGCTGAGGTATCAGCCTCATATTTGATGCCAGAATCTGTAGTTTAGCCATGTAAGTACACTCTGGGAAAGAGGTTAATGATAAATTGTAGCGTCAGCTGTATAAATAATGCTGGCTTTATTCACAGCAAAGTTGTTTAGCGTTTATATATCATCAGAAGATATAATAAAAATGGTAAGAAGAATAACTGTATTTTCATTAAATCCTGACAGTAAAGCCCTTGTGCCCATCTGGGAAGGCTCACTCAGTGCTTAGCATAAAATAAGGGGATATTTTATTGCAACAGGTTTCCAAAACACTGCAAAAGCTAGTGAGGCTATGGGTTGTTTTTTTCTGTAAATCCATTTTTCTTCTGTTGCATATGGTTTTCATTCAGCTTTTGTTGGGCTCTGCAGAACATATTTCATGAGCTGATTCTCTTTTTGTACCTGACTCTATTCCACACTGCAAAACCATTTTGAAACTAATTTTTAATGTTAGCCTGTTATGAGGAGGCCCTTATTCCTGTTGCCTTTGGCAGTGAGGGACATAGAGACTTATGATCTTTGTGAGTGCAATGAAGAAACAGGATGCTCAGTTTCCCCACAGATGAATTCCATTATGGACACACTCCATCTCTTTAGGAATGAGAAGAGTTGCAGAGTGGGCACATGTGGTAGTCCTGAGTATTTTCTTTCAGAGCCACCAGTTCCTCACTATTCCCTTTTGGTGTGCTGAGATTTGAAATTAGTTTTCACAGTCCATAAACATACTATCAGTGTTTAGAGAAATGCTTCTCAGTTTTTACATGCTTGTGGAAAATTTAATATCTTAGATTTTTGTGGCTTTAATGCTTCTGGTGTAGGAGATACTCTGCTCTGTAGTACATTAATGCAGATTCACTAAATTACTCACATTTGACTTCCACAATAAGTGTATTTTCAACTAATTTGTACCATGTGAAACTGACAGCAGATTTGGCACAATGTGTGAGGCTTAAAATCAGAAGAGTTTTCCTAGCAGCTTAAAAATAAATATCTGAGGATGGTGTCTAGACTTGTCTTGAGGTAAAGCTCTTTTTTCCCCTGTTAGAAAAGCAAATCCATCACAAAGAAAAACAAATCCATTATAAAGAAGAGATCTCATTTCATAGAAAAAATACATCTGGTGTTTTTGCCTCATGTTACGTAACTTTTCTTGTTTCTTGAATTAGCTTTTAGAGTCAGTTTTCATTACTATTAACAATCATTGTACAATAGTGGGTTCTGATTATGTTGTGCTTTCTGCACTAAGTTTAATTAAATTTATTTTTTATATGGAGTACTCATACTGCATCTAAGAACTCTTAAGAAATTCCCAAAGTTCAGTCACCAAGCACAGCAGTGATTTTCAATATGTAATGTGTTAACTGTTAATATGCATAACACTGAAACTGTCCAATCACTGGAGCAGGGAAGAAAAAAAATCTCATCTTCCTTCTCAACCCTGAGACATGCAGTAAATCCATTAAATGCTGACTGCATTTTAGCCCTTGTGTAGTTGCAAACAGACAATAATAAATTAAAGGGTTGATTCTGGTGAGATGTCCCTTTCCCTTCCCAAGACAAATGTTTAATATTTTAATAATTATCCTCAAGGAAAACATGGCATAATCACCTGATGGTTTGGTGATATCAGATCCATTGGGAGAGTGGTAAATAAGATAAATTCCTGACAGAATTACCACATGTGTTGCTGCTTGCAATATTAAAGGACTAATAAGACAATGATTCATTCCAGGCAGTTGACTTTATTCTGAAAATAGACTCCAAAAAGCACTTGGTGTTGTTTGGTGGAATATTAATTCTAGAATGACTGTCCTTTGAAAGCTTTCCCTGGGACCTGATCAGGTGTGATTGTCAGATGGAGAGTGGTGAAAGAATAGGGGGAAGCATACCCCAGGTAGAGTGAAGCTCTAGACAGCGCTTGGATAAATATGTTGCTCAAAGCTTGGGTTAGCTGCTTATTGTAAGGAATGTCATGAACAAGAGCAAGGTTGTTATTTCTAGGGGGTTTATCTTTTTATACCTGAGGTCTGGAAGAACACAACTTTTATAGTCTTTGTAAATAAATTAATTGCAAGCAAAACCTAACAATTGTTGGTTTCACCTCTTTGCTGGAAGAACTTAGCAGATTCTGAATTTTGGAAAATGGCTTTGGTTAAAAAGGCTCAGGGATTCTCTTGTTGAAGCACAGCTTTTTGTCTTGGGCCGTCCTGGTGGCTTGTGGTAGCAAGGGAGCTGTGGTGGTGGCTGACTGGAGAGGTCGTTGCTGGTTGTTAACTTACTGCTTCTGAGGAGTCTTGCAGGAAAAGAGTTTTTATCAGAAAGTGTTGGTTCATCAAATTGGAGCATTTCTGTGAAAGCCTGTGCCATGGGTCTAGTGGGTTGCTCAGACACTGGGTGGAGCCTGGGATCAAAGATGAGGAAAGCCTTCAGGCCCCTTGTGACCACATTCTCCTGATGCAGGTTTGATTTGGGCATTGATCTCTCACTCTTGAGTCCTCCTGGATGAACAGACTGTTGACTGGTCTGTGCAGAGTCTCACTCCATGGTGTTGAACTGGGGTTTAAGTGTTGGAAGCATCTTGATACTAAATCAACATATGGATTTGAATCTGAGGTTTCTGTAACTTAGGAGTGCAAGTCCTGTCTGCTGGATTACTGTAAAGGATCTACAGAAAAGATTTTGAGCACTATTTTTCACAAAAGATTACTAGCCCTGGGTTAATTCTGAGGACAAACCAAGCCAAGCTTTTTTGATTTTCATACTTCAGCTGGAAAGCTGTGACTGTTCTCACTTAAGCACTTGTTTTAGAGCAGGAATAAAAGTGTTCTCCAGCAGCTCCAAGAAAGGGCAGTGATGCAAGATGGTAATGATTGCACCATAGTTGGAGAAGAGGCATGTGGCAGAACTCCATAAGTGCCTAAAGATATTACTTATAATCCTCTTGTTCAGTCATGTGATACCAACTACTGGGATAAGTCATTAATCACAATATTAGTTGCATTTGTGTCATACAGGCTTGTTAACTCCAATAATGTCCTGAGGAAATTGCTGCTGAGGAATCAAAAGAAGAAAAGTGAAAAGATCAGTTTCATTCTGTATCCATCCATATGAAACCCAGGCCTTAAAACTCCTGGGAATATGCCAGGATGTAGCTGGCAACTTTAATTGAATGGTTAATAGAAATAGCAGAGATAAGTTGCATTTCTGCCAGCATTCCCACCCCTGAAATAAAAAGAACAAATTTGAATGTTGCTAAATACCAGTTGGCTAATGATAGACATTAATTATTATATTCTTTAAATATTAGAAGCAAAATAGATGAAACCATTGATTAGGGAAGGGGTGGTTTGGTTTCAGAAACAAATTACTGGAGAGGGAAATCCCTCTTCACCACATATATGTGAAAAGTACTAATTTTCCTTTTAGTGCACTGAATTTAATATTTATCTGCTTTGCTTTAGAAAGCAAATTTCCGTAATTTTGAAAGGGTATTATTTCAGTCACTTCCCTGTGCTTTGAATTTGACCCTCTGGAAGGGTTTTAGTTTAGTAAATACAAGATGAAGTGTGTTTTTCTGTGCCCAATGAGGCTGATGAATAATGTAATGAACAGAAACACTTCATCAGGCTGGCATTTTAGTGTGTTCATTTTTTTCTACTTTACATTATCAGTCTACTGAAAGAATCATGATCTACGAGGCCAAGAAAGAGCTGTTTTAACTCCACTGGATTTTAAAGTATTTTCTCCATTATCTGTCTGTTCTTCTTAGCTTGCAAATGGGATGGATGGTAGCATAGTCTGGGGCTTATAGCACTTATGGCACCAGGATATTTCCCAAAACAGCTTTTCTGCTAGATTGGTTTAAATGGTGAGGGCAAGCAGGAATTAAGGGCGGCCACAGAGCACAGACTGCAGTGAAGTTTAAAGATGTGCATTGCAAATTCCTTCAGTACAGCCATCCTGCTCTGTGCCCTGTGTGTTGGAAAAGGAAGCCCTTTGTTGTCAGTGTGAGGGTTGGGAAGCACCAGGCCCAAGTCACCACAGTGAATTATTAGATTATTGATTAATGTAGGATGATCTGAAATTATCGATTAAATTGTCTTTCAGTTCAGTCCAGATACCACAACTTAGGGAGACAAGTCTATTTCTGGGGTGAGAAATTACATCGATTGAGGTGTCTTTAAACTCTGGCTTTTCTCCTTTAAAAAACCCTACAGAATAAGAGGAGATGAGATTGGAAGGCACCTCAGAAAGTCATGAACTCAAGCAGGGCCATTTTGAATGTCTCCAAGGACACAGACTCTACAACTTTTCTGTATGATGTGTGCCACTGCACAGTCACCCTGATGGTAAAAACAGTGTTTCCTGATGTTCAGCCAGAGCCTCTTGTGCTTTGTGTTGTGCCCATTGCCTCTGATCCTGTTCCTGGACACCAGTGAAAAGAGCCTGGCTCTGTCCTCTTTGCTTCTTCCCCTCAGGTATTTCTATATATTATAGGTGCCCCCTGAGCTTTCTCTTCTCCAGACAGAACAGTCCCAACTCTCTTGGCCTTTCCTCATAGGAGAGATGTTCCAGTCCCTTAATCATCCTCACCACCCTGCTCCTGAGTGTGTCCATGCACTGAGGAGCCCAGAACTGGGCACAGCACTCAGGAGAGGCCTCACCAGTGTTGTGCAGAGGGGAAGGAGCCCCTCTCTCATCCTGCTGGCAGCAACACTCCTCTTAATGCAGCCCTATCTTTGTCAAGAGCACGTTGTTGGCACACCACTTTCTCCTTGAAAGAAAAAGAAAATGAAGAAGCACCTGAAGTAAACACATTGAGAACAGGTGTGCTGAGGGTGGAGATTTTGAAAGGATATCCTTGTTTGACTGCAAGTATTTTTGAATATTCCCTGCCATACAGAGCTATCTGATCTGTTCTAGAGTGTAAACAATTGAAATAGCAATTGTTGCTCCTTAACAATATTTGTCTTAAGTCGTGCTATTTGTCAGGGGTGGATTAGCAAGGTCTACAGAGAGTTTCTGTGTCAGGAATTTATCTGAGCTTGCCCTTCAACATATTTCTCAAGTCGTCCTTATTAGACCTCTGTGCCTGAAGATATTTTGATTCACTTGCAGAGAATTACAGTGCACACAGGTGAATGCTCTAAATGTGTGCAATATATAAACCCTCTTTGCTGTCAGAGGAAAGGTGCCAGCAATGGCTGCACATAGGAATTAATTGTTTTCCTTGCATTAATGCCAAAGTTTTTTACTTTCTGCCAACGTGGCACTGTCTGAAACACTACAGGATAATGTTTAAGTTGAACAGATTGAGGTGGAGGGTTGGCAGAAGGGCAGAGGAGAAAAAAGCTGTACTTTTTGATACAGACTCTAATGCTTCTGGTGAGAAGATCTGTTTCAAGGAGATTCTATTTTGGCCATAGTTATAGTATTGTGTTCCTTATCTCCTTGAGCCTGTACTGAGTAACTGTTCAAAATTAGAAGAGTATCAGCTGGATTTGTGTCATATGTTGTAGCATTCATTAGATAATAAAACAACCCCCACCAGAATAAACCCCACCATGTTTCTGTTGTTTCTGAATGGTGAGCCATGTGGTTAATTCCTGTGCTTTGTTTGTTAAATGTCTATCCTCAGCTCAGAATTTATACATTTTAGCAGAGTATGTAGAACTGTAGACGTGATTTCTTGTACAAATCTTAAGCTATTACTGTTTCTTGATTATTTTGTGTGTCCTTTGTGTTTGATTTCTAGCTCATTTAGACCTTGTTCCGATGAGGCTGATATATTTCTAGAATTGGATTGTATTTGCTATTTAAAAGAAATAATACAATCAAACCAGCTGTGCTTTGTGGAACTAAAGTTCTTGTTTTCTTGCAGAACTAAAGACAGCATGTATCATGCCCTGACTTATGCCACCATACTGGAGATGCAAGCTATGATGACATTTGATCCTCAGGACATACTGAATGCAGGGAACACAATGAAGGAAGCTCAAGCCACGTGTCAAAGGTAAGACTGGAGCAATTCTGTCAATAAATAGTTCCTTCTTGGGAAAGTTTTGAAAGACTACTGGATACAAAAGGAAATGTAATTTTACAGAAATCACAGGAAAACTGAGGTTGGAAGGTTATCAGGAGGTCATCTAGCCTCCTGCTCAGAGGAGGATCACAGCACATAAATGAGGATGTTCAGCAGTCTAGTCTTGAAAACTTCAGTTTACCGCAATATCTGATTTTTCTTGTCAATTAGAATTTGTCCTACCTGTAGTCCTGGTTCTGCAGTGTCTGGAAGTTGTTTACAATGTTCAAACACTGCAGAATGTTCCCATGGGTGATAGTTGTACTGCAGTCTGTCTGAGTCAACTGTGCTCCCACTTTTGCACCCACATTCACCCCTACACACAAAAAATAAATCAAAACACCCCCTTATCCCTCTCCTTCATCAAGACAGATTTCTGTGAACAAAGGGTAAGAGACAGATCCCAGGAGGACCACGTGGGCTAAGTTCTCTGTGGTCTGTGCTGAAGTTTGTGTGTGTGGTGAGATCACAGGGGGCTGGTGAGCAGTAGAGGCATGTTAGAGACTGTGTGGGTGGCTGGCTGAAAGATATGGTTCTCTATTGTTGATACTCCTTCTTCAGAATGACCAAACTGACTTTTTGCAGATTTAGGAAGAAATCTACTGTAGCTGATTCTATCAACAACCTTGTGCATAGGCAAAGCCTTGAACACTTCACTGAAGGTAACATCTTTCACATGCGTAATGTTTTCCTTTTTTATTTATGCAGTTTGAATCCTGTAGAATTGTTCACTCAATATGTGCTTGCAAATTGTGAATTCACTGACAAAATCACTGATCTGAATTTGCTGGACCAAATGTCAGTGTTTTGGCCATTTCTGTGTAACCAGTTCAAAATCACTGATCTTGTTGCTTTCTGTCTCAGCAATCCCAAAAATTGCTGGGTAAAGAAATATCTAGAAAGAAGTATTGAAATGCCTGTAAAGGTTCTAGATCCAGGAATTTATGGAAAGCACCAGAAAAATTTCTGCAAAGTTTCTGTAACTGTGTGTCATTTCTGTTTGGAATTACATCAGTAGTCTAGAACTGAAACACTACAGCAAATTTGGAAAATGTTTTTCTCAGTTTGAGCTCTGTGATCTTATTCCTACATTAATGGGCTAAGTTTTATTCCTACATTAATGGGCTAAGTAATTACAAAAAGTAATTACTTTTTGACTGATTGATTTGTTTTTTTCTCTCTGTGTGATGTTAGAGGAAATCCATGCAGAAATTTGTTATGCTGAATGTTTACTTCAGAGAGCAGCACTCACATTCCTCCAGGTATGGATTCCTGCATGGCTCTTGGGGGGAAAAGTACCATACAGGTTTCTTTTCCTAAATGGACTGGTAGAAGACTGTAGTTTGACCTAATGGATCTTTCAGCTGGATCAAGTCTGGATTTTATCTGGACTATCTGATGAGATATTAAAATGTTTAGTTTTCCCTCATGATTATTAAAAAATACTTACCTCAAGACACATAGTGCTGAGTGCCCTAGGACACCTTTCCCCACTCCCTTTTGGATGTGTGAAATGTAGCTGCAGCAAGCACCAATTTTTAAATGATGTGTTGGGATATCAGATTTTTTTTTAAAAAAAGTAAAAGATGAGATGGTCAATGAAGCTGTGCTGGAATACAAGCAAGACTTTTGTTTGAGTCTGGCTGGTGTTTGCTTTCCCAAGACTGCTTTCTCACTGGTTTGTTCTTGAACAGCAATTATGATCTGCATAGCTATTAGGCTCCACACATGCTTTCTCCTTAACAGTGCTGTCTGTCTTTAACAAAGAGGAGCTCTCCCTCTTCTTGGGACTTTATCTGTCTGTCCTAATGAAGCTTGATTTGTTTGATGGAGCAACATTAGCAGTACTTGCTAGGGCTTCAGCATGCAATTTTAATTGTTAGTCACAGTTGAAAATAACTGATTTTTCTTCTTGATTTGGCTGTACTTGCTGTATGAAAGTGGGCCTCTTCATCTACCAAGGGGATAATAAAAGCCACAGTCAGAAAAAGGCTGCTGCTTCTTGGCTCAAGGGTGCTGATAGGAAATGGAATGCAGGTGGTGGTTTTATAGTGTTTGAGAGTTGCCAGGTGGGCTCTGATTTATGTTGCTTACAGTTTATGAACCGTGTAACCTTTTTCAGCCATCTGCTAAGTCCCTCTGCTGGAAACTATTGCTTCATAGCAACACCCATAATCAGAGATACTTCTAGTAGTTTCTAGAGTGCTGATGATGGACTTTGAAATGACCAAGGTGTAGCTACCTGTTTCCATTTTCCTTTGGGATGAGTAGCCTCAAGCACTGGGGCAGTTTAGGTGAGATCTGAAAGTATGGAAGGAAGACTTCTGAGAACTTCTCTGTTACATCTATAGGAAAGGAACATTTTAAAGCAGTGTCTCTTGGTTTTAAGCATTATATTTCACTGATATCTGTTTATGAAAATGTTTACAGAAACATGAGATTTAAGAGTACCAAAACAATTTCTTGTCCTCTTTTGCAAAGGTCTCTTTGCTTCCTGTTCTCTTCTGCGTTTAATTTTTCATGAACACATGAACTAGTTTGAAAAATTAAACAGAGACACTTGGTTCCAACAGCTACTGAAGTGGGTTAGTTTTGATGCTTAGTAAAAATGACCAAATCCAGTTGAAAACACATAAAATGTATTCTCAGCATTTTTCAAGGGCTGAAAAATTCTCACACTGGCTATCCCTGTTGTTGGTATCATTCTGAGTGTAAGCATTTTAAAACCATCTTCCTTCCTTGTTCCACTTTCCAGTCAAAGGAAAATATAACTGAACCTTTACACGTGGCTGGGTGTGCTGCGCCCCCCCAGTACGCTGTACTTAGTTAGTACATCTAATTAATTCGTCTAAACCATGTTGTCTTCTCCACAATGCCCTCTTATGATGTTTCTGTGATGGTATCCTCTGTTAAAACAATGTAGGCTCTCTGTCTTAAAGTAACAGCAGACATCAAAACAAACCAGAATGACAGATTATATAAGTGAGGCCAGAAAGTGCCTCCAAAAAGTTATGAAACAAAAGACCCTCTAACTAATGGTCCCCCAGATACTTTGCTATAATTTATCAGTTTGTTATGGCTTATCATGTAACATGGTATCTTCCTAGTATGGATCTCATGAATATTAATATTCAAACCAGAAAGAGCATATCCTGCATAATTTTAATGACCTTGCTTCACTCGTAGGATATGAAACTGTATTCTGCAGACTCTTGAGTTCAGGCAGTTTACTTGTGAACGTTTCCTGGCTCAGCACCAGATACATCCTAACTACACTCAAGTACAAATGGGAGAAAGCTATTTTTTGGATGAGTCACAGATGCATGTAATTTAGGTGACATCTATTAGCTGAGTCCCTGTGTTCATTAATGCAAATTCAGATGGTTCAAAGGTGACAAGGGCTAAACTGATTACAGAAAGCATTAAAATAAAATACCTGAGTCTAAACAGAGTAAAAAGTATTTTAATATAGAAAAGAAATCCTAAATCCATGTATTGTGTCTTAGAGGCTTATATTGTCTGTGTCATGCTGGTTATGTTTCAGGTGTGTATTCATCTTCAGAAGACAAAAGCCCTTTATAATGCTTACAAATTCATATTGCTAATAGTGTTTCCATTCCAACAGGATGAGAATATGGTCAGCTTCATAAAAGGAGGCATCAAAGTCCGAAACAGTTACCAAACCTACAGGTGAGTCAGAGGGATGATGTCATTAGCTGCACTCTATCAGTAAAAAGTGCTGCTGGTGAAATGATCCAATTCACAAATTCATTACTGTTGTATTTATTGAGTCTTTATTATGGGCCTCGTGTCTACAGATTTCCTCAGCCCAAACAGATTCTTCCTTTGCATAACAAAGGACATTAACACTGTGGTTGATTCGGATTGTGGAGACAGTGGACCCTAGCTTTGTTAACTCCCAAGGTTTTTCTACTTCAAGTACTATATCCTTGAAATTATGTCCAAAAAATGACTGTTCTAAATGATGTACTGTTCATTGTGTCAGCGTAACAGAATTTGCAGTTAAATTAATATTTAACTTGTAGGCTTTAGGCATAATGAAATGGCATTTATTTATAGTACCAGCTGCAGCTTTTTGGAGCATTTAATACCAGTAGCTGAAGTACAGTAAAAAGTGAAGGCTAAATATGCATCATATTTTATTTATTTTAGAATTAGAAATTTTGATTCAGAGTGGGCACAAAATGTCTTGTGTCCAGCAGACACAAAACAGCATCAAGTCCAGGTTCTCCAGAAGTCCACTGGAAGGGAGAGAGATGACAGTGTCCATGTTTGTGTGGGTTGAAGGTGGCTCTAAATGCAGGTGCAGAAGACTGCACTTACAGGGAATAGTGCTGAGTCTGTTGGCAACAACCAATCAAAAACATGTGACAGCCTGAACACAAATGCATGCTTCCATTAAAACAATGTTTTTCCTCTCCTAATAAGTAACAAAATAAACTAAAACAGTAGCATAAAAACCACATAGCTATAGAAAACTTGGAGGCAAATTGATTTCAAGATGAGCTGGATTACGTGGGAAGTAAAGGGACACTGCAAAGCTGAGACCTATAAAAGTTAGAAAAATGAGTGAAAGTAATTTCTGATGCATCTGCCCATTTCAGAATATTTATTACAGTTGTCTTTTCCTATATAAAACAAAATATTCTTTTGAACATGCAGTTAGTCCAGGGATCAGTGACACTCAAATTAAATTTGCTAATTTAAATTTAAGTCCTGTGCACTGCCCCATCATCTCTTTTTGCAGTGGCAAAGTTTGGTGATGCTCCCAAAAGCCATTCTTGAAACATTTTGAGTCTGAAATGTGGTTGAATATTGACTGTGTCTGATTGACAAGAATTCCTCTCCAGGATTCCATGTATTTTAATTGATAGTAATGTGACAGAAATGATTTGTTGATAAATCCAACAAAATGTAGATGTTGTTCACTTGAGTGAGATGACAAATTGGGCTTTTTTAAGCTACTGTGTAGTTCAAGGTAATGGAGTTACTTTCTTACTGAATTATAATTAATCATGTTATTTACTGACACTGTAACAGAATCTTGTGCATTTCCAGGGAGTTGGACAGTCTCATACAGTCCCCACATTATGTCAAAGGAGAGAACCATCTTCATTTTGAGGGAGGTGTAAAACTTGGAGTTGGAGCATTTAACCTGGTATGTACCAACACTGAGCTGGTGTCCTGCTACCTCCTGAAAATGACCCTAACTTGAATTTCTAAGGAGTTCCACTGGCAGCATATGGATCACATGGTTAAAATTAGGTGTGTGCCCTGACAGTGCAGGATCCCAGTGTCTGGTCTGAGAACATCTGATAATAACACTTCAGAAATAAAGAGATTGCTGCCCACAACATGGCATGAGGGCACAGAGAAGCCTTGCCCAGGAGCACCAGTTGCCTCTGCCTGTCAAATTCCACTTACTCTTTATCTGACACTTGGAAAACTAGCAGGATCTAGGCTGTTAGCAGGGCATTTGGAGGGGCTGGGGTACATGAATGAAGTTTGAGGTGCTGCTCCAGCCACTGTTGGCTGTTCTTGCTTGTGTTCTGGCCAAAAAGCAGGTGAGCAAATGGTGCAGGATGGTTCCTGGGGAGGGACTGACCCAGAGATGGTGAGGGTGGATGTGGTTGTTCAGGGGATGGGCTGCAGAAAGTGTCTGGAGCTTTCTTTTGCTTGCATCGCTTTGCATGAGTCTGACACATGCCCTAATATCAGATTTACTGCACAAAGAACAAATATGGACTGTGTGGTATGAACCCAGCTTTTCTGAAACATCCAAGAAGTACTGGAGTTAATAAGCATGTGCTGTGTAAACATATTTCTGTGTAGGGCATCCTGGAGACACAAGGTGCCTATATTAAACAGATTTCTGTTTAAATTGTATGTAAAATACAGCAGGTGTATACATTTACCCTGAAAAATGTCATATAGAGATGATTTTAGTAATTTTATTAATTATTTCTTGTGTTTGGAAAAATTGTAGGAGGTCATTGGTAGCTGAAAGGCAGAAAGTCTGTTACTGCATAACCCTTACATTTTTCTCTGTAGACATTGTCCATGTTTCCTGCACGGATTCTGAGATTACTGGAGTTTGTTGGATTTTCTGGGAATAAGGTAAATGTGAACTAAATATTATTGGTATGTTCCCCTCACTCTTAAATTAAAAAACAGGCAGGAGTTTCTCTCTTCTCCCTCACATTAGCTGTAACCCTCTGGTATTACACATGTGCACTGTGGCACTGATGTTTTCATGCAGCTCAGTTTTGCTTTATTTTTTTTTTCTGAACTACTGCACTTCAAAGGTTGTATTTTCATTTTCAGTGTTTCAACCATTTTCAGGGTTGAAACAGTTGTGAAACATGGTAAAGACAATGGCTAATACAGGGATGTCAACATATTTAGGTTTTTCATTACTGGTGTTGATGTAGGCTTGTGCTCAGTAATCTGTAGCCAAAAGTGTATTCCTAGACTTTAATATATTTATATAGCTTCCTTGGTAGTTACTGTCATTATGGGGTCTGAATGTTCCTGACAGGTTCTTGCATGACAGGGGAAAACAAAAATCTATTTTATTTCTGCTTTAATAGCAGCTGGAAATTTGAGTGTGGCACCTAAAGTCTCCTGCCTAAGGGAGTAAGTGCTTTTTTGCCTGTAGAGTAACCAGTCTGACCTATGCTGTTTGAGCAAGATGTTTAAGGAAGGAAGTTCAGTAATGGAGCACCAGAAAACTCACTCTTTTATAATTCTTTCTATTTACAAAATAAGTTTTAAGGAGAAAAGTTTCTTTTTTTATCAGAGCTGAGGCCTTACATGGCGGGTGAATGACTGTCATCACCATTTTATTGGTTTACAGGAAGGATCTTATATCTGAAAATAAAATGTCTTCTTTAAAAGCAAGGAGCAGAGTGTGGATTACAATTTAAAAATTTCCAGGAGCTGACTAGGAGCTATTTCACAGCAGTAAAGGCAAAAATCAAATAGTTCTACCTGTCAGTTTCAACATCAGAGCATTTAAAGCAAAATATTATCTTAGAAATGTGAAGGCAATTCACGTACCAGCAGAGTACTGATAATACTTTGGTGAATGCTCATCTTACGCCTGCAGATGGAAATTGTCCCTCCAATTGAGTTTTTATTTGGCCCTGGGATTTCTTGCATGGCTGTGAGTGGGCTGATATTTGTGTTGATGAGTCAGCTCCTATTACAGTTCCTTAATAACTCAGTGAAACATGACCTAGATTACCATAAATTTGAGCAAAACCCTGTTGTTTGCACACCATACAAAGGAGCATTTTAAACATGTTGATCAAAGTTCGTTGATCAACAATGAATTTATTTGTTGAAAAATTTATTTTAACACCCTAAAAAGTCTTTCTGCATTTAACATTTGTGAGTCAGGTGCCTAAAGCCAAAAGCAAAATTGCAATTGCATGTGCAGTCCTTTCCAGTGGTGGTTTTCCAAAGTTTCCAACAAGAGAGTAGGCAGGAGTCTAGAGGGTGAAAGAAGCAGTGACAGAGGAGGAAAGTTTGTTCATCTGTGCTACACTTGTCCAGGAGTTTTTCATACACCTGTGTTTGATGCTGCAGTCTTTTCCTTTAAATGCTTACTCTGAGTATCAGATTGTGCAACAGAGTCATGGTTAGTGCCTTGAGCTGTTTGCAGATTACCTGGGAGAGCTGTAGTGCACTGCAGGACAGCTTGATTTTGGTGTGGGTCATGTGTTTATTAAAACTGGATATAAATTTGCATTGTATGATCCTCCATGATACCAACCTGCCTCAAAGCCAGCACTTTTGCCCCTGGGGACTCTCCTTTGTCTCTGAGTCATGTCATGGGGAACAGCAAATGAGGACATGCCCAGAGCTCCAGCACTTCCTAAGCCATTTGCAGGCACTGTGGACATCATGATCAACTTAACAGCGGTCTGGAGTCTCAAAATAGTAGGTGGGATAAGATCAAGAAAATATAAAAAGTAGCCTGAGGCCATGTTTGTTCCCTTCCATTCCAAGATGTGGTAGCTGTGCCCTTCGCGCTGTTTAAGCTGCTTTCCCTTGCATCGTTACTCAAATCATGGGCTTATTTGTGTTCAGTAGCACAGGCCTCACATTTGGGCAGTGAAGTTGAGTGCAGTTTTGCCCAGTTTTGAGAGGAGAGCCTCATGGGCAGAGGTGTGTCAGGCACCCTGTGCTGGGGAGCACGGCAGCCTCACTGGGCAGTAGGTGGAGTGTGTGTCCCATCTGCACTTGGGTGTTTAACCGTGACTAACCTGTGACGTGAGAGCAGGAGACTCCTTGCACTGTCTGCCTGCAAGCCTGAACCCTCCCCACTGCTTCCTCTGCCAGGTCTCAGGCTAATATTTACTCTTGTGCTTATGTTATAGGTGATTACAAATGCTGTGCTGCTAAACTGTAGAACAGTTTGACATGAGCCTACCATATGTTACGTGCAATTTGTCAGGGGGTCAGATGACAGCGTGATTTCATGAGAAGGCAGGAAAACTGTCAGATAGAACCAATTTCTTTCAAGTTTATGTGGGAGGACATTTTTCCCAAAGCTGAAGAATACTCTTGATGTGTCAATTTCTAATAAATTGAATTTTAGTTTCTCTCTAAGTATCTATTTTGAATTGCATTTTGGTCTCTTCAAATTTTAAATGAAGCTTAAATCTAATATTATTTAATGAGATACATTCAAATGCCCTGTCTATCAGCTTAATTAGTCAGTTCTTTGTAAAGCTGTTAGTAGTATCCATCCTCCTTGCTAAACCTGCAGCAATGTGGTCAGGCCATGGGATATGAACAACGACCCTGCTTTGCTTTCATTGCCAAGATCCCTAATTAAAAGAGTGATTTAAAAATAACATTCAAGAACTTATGCTTCAGGAAAGTCGATGGTTTTTAGTCAGTAACAGCTGAAATAAATATGAACCAGTCTCAGTGTTGTCTGATAATGATTTTGAGCGTTGTCCTTGTTCATCCTGCAGTTGCTGTGGGAATCCCCAGTGCTCATGTGGGGAGTCCTGAATGAAGCATTGGATGTCTTGGGACAAGAATTGAATCAGTGAGATACTGATATAATAGAATGTAGTGACAGTCTTGGGAATTAGATTGTGGGATGTCATGAGGAACTTGCACAGAATGCTGAGAGTTACCACTCTGGATCATGTCTGCTCTGTGTTCTACCTTATATCCTTCAGAGTAGTTTATGTTTTTTGTGAAAATAAAACTGAAATGTGTTAGTGTCAATTAGGGAAATGACAAAAATGTCTTTCTGGAAAAATTATGAACACTTGCTGCCTTGACATCTGTTGTATATTGTCACCAAATGCCCTGTAATGGACTTTGTTTGGAGGCTCATTCCTGGTGTTCTGGGATTGCTTCTGTCAGTTGTGACATAGGTTGGGAGATAGTTATGGGTCATTTATGGTTAGAAGGTGTGTCCTGACAATTAAATGTAATGTACTCACTCTGCCAGTCCCTAAGTGAGTGCAGTGTGTTTGCAGAGTTACTCCTCAGGCTCAAGTAGTTGCTTGTGATTTGTGATCCTCAGTCTGATCCCAGAGAGCCTTACATTGCCCAGCTCCTGGCACTCCCTTGGCTGATGGGGATTGTTGGCTAATCCCTGTAGGCTCCCTGTGGAGAAAGGGTGGTGCTTGAAAAGGTGATTCATGTGCCTGATCCAGGCTGCTGTGCCAAACTCTTCCTTGGAGGAGCACCTCTGCCTCAGCCAGGCACAGAAGGAGCCTCGGGAGGCTAGCTAGGGAGTGTGGGATGTAAAACATGGTTCCCAGTCACACCCTTCATATTCCTATTTTCTGGGTATCCCATTTTAAGAGAAGCAGTTTGCAAGAGGTTTTTTTGAGGAGAAGCAGCTTTGCTGCAGTGTATTCTACACGCAAGTATTAAAATACTAATAACAACTACTTCTAGATTTCTTTTATTTAGGCTGTGTCTTCTACTGATTGTTATTTCTTCAATACAGAAAATTTGGGATATTCAGGCAGCAGAGTGTAAAGTAAACAGCCTTTGATACCTCTGCTGGACTAGATAGGTTTATGGACATTCTACAGAGTGAACTGACTTGCTCAGTGAGCTTCTCATGCCTGTATAACTACTCAGTTCAAGAATTTAGAATTAAGGGTGTCAGATTTGCAGCCCTTTTCTGATGAATAGGCAGTATTCTTAATCCAGTTACTGCTATCCAGGATGTAGTCCTGTGTAAAATGGGTGTGGGTTCATTCCTTGTCCATACAGATTATAACTTTTGTGTTTGGCTGCACTCAAATATGCTTTTGAGACTAAAACATATTTGAGATCAACATGACAAAGGTTACATTATTTTATATGACAAACAAAGTCTGTTTGAAGCATTCTTAGTGCTATTCACATTCATTTTATATATATTTTTATATAATATGGAAGATACCAAATGCTGTAAGACCTAGTGTCAGTAAAGGCTCAGTGAAATGTCAAGCCTGAAGATTTTCCATTGCAAAAAAGTGTACTTTGGAAAATTTTTTTGCCAAAATACATTCCACAGAATGTTTTGTTTTACTTCTACCTTGAAGTGCTACTTTTTAAAAAGACAAATATTTGTGGGTTTCATCTGGGCAGTTTGAAGAAACTGAATATGTCATATTTTGTTACTTATTTGTATCAATCAAACTTTTCCTCTCAGCAAAAAATGAAGCTGGTTTGATTTGGCTAAGTACTTGATTTCCATTAAGTCACTGATTTTCTGTAATGATTTTACTATCTTTTAATTTCTTCTGTAGTGACATGCAAGTCAGTATTTTCATTATTTTAGAACTACAAGATGTTATAATAATTGATCTGCAAATATGAGTAATATTTTTCCTTGTAGCAGTAATTAATGTAATGCATTGAGTTTTCAAAATAAAATCACAGAGAAGCAAAATCACAACCTCCCCTATATTTATGTGAAAACAATTAACTGCACTAGTTAAGTGCAAAAATAGATGTCTGAGGAAAATGAGAATATGATTACAGGCTTCAGTGTTTACACAGTAAGCAGTAAAGGCGTGGTGGTGTAACACCCCTCAGTCAAAAAATGCAAATCTGTGAAGGGATCGTGCTCTGAGGGCTCTCTCTGATGCCTTTCCTGGTGCCTCTGATAGACATCCCTCAGGGTTCCTATTTATAGTGTAGATGGTTTGAAAAGGTGTCCTTGTAGTCACACACATCGAGTTCCAGTGACCTTCCAGTGCAGTGATGGGAGTGACTTTTAAACAGATTTTGTCCCAGCACATAGTGGATGTCTTACTGTGCATATTTACAAGAAGGCAGATTTCTTGTTTGATACATTTGCATATTTATATTCTTGCTGTTGGTATCATGGAACTAGTCCTAGAACGGGATGATAAATGCTCTTGCCTCAGGAACTTGAGTCCCTAAAGTTGGTTATCCATCATGCTGTCATTGACTATGAACACAGTGTTATACTTGATTGCTTTAGTTCTTCCCAAAGGGAACAGAAATACTCTTCTTTTCATCATATTTTTCCACTGGTAGTAGTGGGCCAACATCATTGCAAAGCTCCTTTTGTTCTTGGCATACTTTAAAATGTCTTTTTGCCCTGACATCTTTTGCTCTGCTCGTTGCAGATTTTATTTTCATGATACCTTTAACTCTTCTGTGCAGTGAACCACAGCAAACAAGAATACACTGTACAATGGTGATGTGTGGGTTTTGTCTTGCTTTTCAAAACCCTGTGTTTTGTGTCTGGAATGCTGTTTAGCAGTACTTGGATCACAGTGATAAGTTGTCTCTCGTTTTCTTATGTTAATCATGTAATACATCCCGAGTTGCTGCTCTGTAACCAGGTGTTTTCCAGGCTAAGCAGTAACTCCATGAAAAACTATTAGATAAATGAATAGGTGTATTTTTATCTTTAATTACTGTGTAAGTAATTAGTGCCTTTTGAGGAATTTTTCAGTGCCTTTTAGGGGATTTGGTGAATGAGCAATCTGTAGCTGACCCTGCAGAAGTTAAGCCAGCAAAACACAGCCCTGGTTCTTTTCCAACACCTTGTCCCCCTCCCTGTATTTGCACAGGAACATGGTCTGCTGCAGCTTCAAGAGGGAGCATCATCATACAGCTTTAGGTCGGTGCTGTGTACCATGCTGTTGCTTTGCTATCATACTTTCATGACCTTTGTGTTAGGTAAGATTGTTTATAATAACTCTTGGATTTGATTAATTCTTGTGGGACACAAAGGGGAAAAAGATGATTCACCTATTTGTTGATGAATTTTTGTTTGTAACCAGATTAAATGTATGTCATTTGTGGGCCATTTTACAGTAATGTTCATAAATGAAGAACATATTTTAATTTTTAAGATGGAGGTTTTTTTCACAGATGAGAAGGGAGATACTGGGGATGGCCAAGAAAGTTGTGAGAACTAAAATCTGTTTTAGCCAGGTGCATTGTTGGGGAGGTTAAAATAATGACTGTAAGTGATAATTGCTTTGTTGACATTGGATTTTCTTTGGGAGGTGACAGCTTCCTGCTAATGTGTACTTCTGTGTTATCTCCTGCTAAATCGTTCTACAAAATGTGTTTGTCTGTGCCTGAGTTTTCAAGTCAGGAAGCACAATGTTTTAAGGGCTTCCTGCTGCTGCCTTAGTGCAGCACCAACCTGTATGCTTACTTAGTGGAGAGAGGAACCAATATGTTGGCCAATTGAGCATAGAAAATCAGTACTTTGCATTCCTGTTCTCTTTTTTTTTGCTTTGTTTTCTAACTATTTTTATCACTTGCATTTTTACACATTCTAGGGACAGGAAAAGGAAATGTTGAGGAGGCAGAAAAACTACTTAAGCCTTACTTGGCACGTTATCCAAAGGTAAAATGAACCATAATTTATTTGGTGTGATCATTTAATGTTTTCATGCCAAAAATGAAAGATCTAGACTGTATGGCCAGATTGAAAACTGTTATAGAATACTTGTGTTTTTATTATTATTTATTACAGGGAGCCATATTCCTGTTTTTTGCAGGCAGGATAGAAACACTAAAGGGTAATATTGATGCGGTAAGTAATCATTTTGCTCTTGAGAAAGCAAAATTTCAAAACCTTTGGAAAAATTCCTCCAGGCATGTTATTTCTTTTTTGGCTAATGCTTCCTCTGGCTTTGGCCTATATGTAATTCATAGTTTATTGAATTACAAACAGGAATTTTGTACACTATTTTGACTTGTTTCTCCACCTAATTTTCTACCCCTCTCAATTTCTGGTGATAATGTAGTCCACCAGGATTAATGACACAGTTTTGTCATTGTCTTCCCCATCCTGCAGCAGATTGTATCTTTAATGAGACCCAGTGGTAATCTTTTGCCTTCAGAGTCATAAAAGACTTGAAAAAATTATTAAGATGAAGAATGCATGTCCAAAATACTCTGAGACAGAGTATCAACTGGTGTGCAGGGCAGTAGCTCCCTTGAAATCCGTGGAAGTGCAGCAATAAATGTCAGCTCAGCATCTGTCCTCTGCCTTCAGTTTTCTAATTTCCCAAGACACAATCATTCATTTTGAATATGCTTAGAAAAATAACTTTAAGGAATGGGTAGCTCTGTGGCAGGGTAAACTTGCTAACACCAGGATGACTGTGTAGCCAAGAATCTCTCATGAGAAGCCAGCAGATGTGATTTTGGGAAACGCTGGGCTGGCAATAATTTGGAAGCTGCAGGAGCCATGCAGGCAGATCCTGGAGCCCCAGTGTGTGTTACAGCTCCTCTGTCTGTGCATTTACACCTGACTAAGGCAGTGTTTGGAAATCTCTGTGTGTAGGCAGTCAGTAGGTATGAGGAATGCTGTGAAGCTCAGCAGTACTGGAAGCAGTTTCATCACATGTGCTACTGGGAGCTGATGTGGTGCTTCACCTACAAGCGCCAGTGGAAGATGGCTTTTTTCTACGCAGACCTGCTGAGCAAGGAAAACACTTGGTCAAAGGTAAGTTCAGCAGAACAGGAGGGCAGAAGGCCTCGTAGTATCTATTAACTTTCAAGCAAATTGAGTTGATTTTTTGTAGTTTTGAAGGTGCAGACTGTAAGATAAACGTGGCCTGCTGTGACTGCTACAGAATGATGTGAATTGCAAACATCCAAATCTGAACAGATGGTGGGCAAGCAGAAATCTTCTGGGCCCAACTGGTAGATGGAGAGCAACTTGTTAAAGATGCTGTGTGGTGACTGGTTGTGTCATCAGATGTTGCAATTAATGGTGCAAGTTGCCATTTCTTTCATTATGCTATGGATAAAAGCTCTTCTGCTGGTGAGTGAGGTTAGCCATGGTGGTGCCTCCAGGGTAGTAAATACAATTAGAAGTGGCACCTATCCCACAGTGTGCATCTGGAAGGGAGGAGCTCTTCAATCCAGAGCCCTGATAGCTTTCCTCCCTTTCTCTTCTCTTTTTGCCTTTTTAAAAATGGGGGTTATGTTTCCCCTATTCCAGTTAGTGGGAATTTTCCTGAACTGGCTTGCCTTCACAGATATGCTGGGCAGGGGCTTAGCAACGTCATTCACCAGTTCCCTCAGGATCCATGAGCTTGTGCCCCTTCAGGTTCATTAGATGGTCTTGAACTCAAACTTCTCCTGCCCTGGGCAGTTCGTCTCACATTCTCTGCCTTTGCTTTCTGTGACTTGGGCAGGGAGGCTGGGACACTTGATGGTGAGGACTGAGGAAAAAAAGTCAGAGTTCCTCAGCCTTCTCCAGATCCTGGGTAAGCTTGTCTCCTGTTTTCTCCCAGAGAGGGCCCACATTTTCTCTAGTCTTCCTTGCATCATCAACATATCTATAGAGTCTTTCCTTGTTGCTCTTTCCATCCCTGGCCAGACATCAGGGCTTAAGTTTTCCTAACCTGATCCCTGGCTGTTCAAACAATTTCTCTGTATTCCTCCCAGGCTACCTGTCCTTCCCTTCACCCTCTGTAGGTTTCCTTTTTGTGTCTTGAGTTTGTCCAGGAGATCCTTTTTCACCCACGTAGACGTCCAGGAGTTTTTGCCTGACTTCCTCTTTTTTTGGGATGCATTGCTCCTGGGCTTGGAGGAGGTGATGCTTGAATATTAACCAGATATCATGGGCCCCTCTTCCCTCTAGGGCTTTATCTCATGGTACTCTACCACGCAGATCCCTGAAGAGGCCAAAGTCTGGTCTCCTGAACTCCAGGCAGTGACTGTTTTCTAGAACCTACTATTTGAGATATGTTACCAAGTTGTGATGGGACACAGAGACTGTATAATATTAGGTTTTTTCTCTGAGCATGACCTTATCTTAGGTTTTCTAGCATGTGTTCCTAAGAGTATTAAAAACTTACTTTAGCATGAGATTTGTTCTTGGAATTTGGACACAACTATTGGCTGATACATACTAAGCAAACACATACATGATTTAAAAACAATATTCTATGCTTGCTTTCTAAAATACTTATCCCTTACTTAAATTTTTGTAAGACTGTGAGCAAAAGCAGCAGCTTCTTCCCTTTATGTTGCTGTTTTGTGCTTTATATGAATAAAGGTGATGCTGTAAATTCATTTTTCTGTATAGATATTCTTCATTGCATTTTCAGGCTACTTACATTTACATGAAAGCTGCTTATCTCAGTATGTTTGGACCAGATGACTGCAGTCCTTTTGGAGACAGCGAAGTTGAATTATTTAGGTAAAATTTGCAAACTCACAGTTACAACAATTTATTGTCTTTTCTTGTCACAGTGTTGGGGGAACAGAGGCAAAATTATCATACAAATAGCATTGGATTGGTAAGAAATTACAGAATTAAACATCCCTTAGACTAAAGTGGACCCTGAGTTCAGGCAGCAGATTTCTCCTGGCCATACAGTGGCTGCTGCTGTTCCATGTAATACATTCGTTTTCAGTTGCTTCCTTTAATCAAAATGGAATGTAGGATGTGAAAGCCTTCAATGGATTATGCTGCAAGGTATGTTCTTCCTTAGTGGGAGCATCAGCTCAACTTGATTCTTGAGTTCTGAGTTTCAGAGAAGTAAGACGTAATTAAATGTGAAGTGAATCTATGCATTATGAACACAGTGAGATAACCTCACTGTGTTAATGTAATGTTTAAGCTCAAAAAGGCTTGCTGGAGCAAAGAAAATTTGGTTACTTTAGGGTTTATGATTTTTATATGAAATCTAATTTTTTAAAATGTGATTACATTACTCTTTTCAAGTTTTCTCTGTCATTTGTAATCATTATAAACAGATTTCACTGAATTTGGAATACACCATGAAGTGAATAGTTTTAGTCTTTGGGAGAATGGGGAGACAAAAGCTAGTTTGCCTCTTTGTTAGTCTGTGAAGAGAGATGAGCCCTTTATAAGTCAGGTGCATCATCTAATTTAATCTTTCAGTGGGGAAGAGTCCCTCTCCTCCTGCTTGATTAAAGAGGAAGCCTAGAGATAAACGTGCCCTGCATAAAGACAGCTTTGTGAGTATGTATTGCTCAGCTTCCCCGAGGTAGCAATAGCCCAGTGCGTAATAGCTTTTTAAAGTTCTCCTTGGTTTGATTTTTTTGTTTTGTTTTGTTATTAAGTTTGAATGTCTTCATCTCAGAGGTTCACAGGGGAAAAATTCCTTACATTTTCCTTTAAACTTTCAGGATTGTTCCCAGCCTGAAACTGAAAATTGCAGGGAAATCTCTGCCTACAGAAAAGTTTGCAATTCGGAAGGCACGACGGTATCTCTCTTCAAACCCCGTTCCTTTGCCTGTCCCACCTTTGGTAAGTTAGAAATATCCACACATACCCCCTTTTCAACATTTTTGTAATTTAGAGAAATAAACCCGAGATAATTGGAATAGTATCTTTCTGTGTTTCTAAGGTAAAATCTCTGCAGGAGACTGGAATGTTCCCAAAGCAAAGCCAGATGAATGCAAGGAATGCTGTAAAACTGGGGCATGCACCAGCCACAGGGAACTCAGCCAGCTGTTTGTGACACGTAAATGTGTTGCATGTGTAACTCATTATTCCAGCTATAGAGTAGCGTGCTCCCAACAGCTTTCTTTTGGTTCCCTTTGGAGGAACTTTGCCCTGGGTCTCTTCTGTCGTGTCACTTGCTAACAGAGCACTATAAGGTACAAGGAGGGGTGGTGTCAAGGAAACAATAGAAGGTTTGGGGCCTGCATGTAAGGAGCTGTTTAACATGCCCCTGAATGTTTGCAGTTTGGTGCTCTCCAGAGCAGCTCATGGGTGCTGGTATGAAACAACTGACTCCTTTGGCCACCCCAGAAAACCACTGTGACTGCTGGGGTTTTTGTTTAATTTTTTTGTTCCCTGTAATGCTGGCCTGTTCCCTGCGGCCAGTGGCATGAGACACCCATTGCACTTACAAAAATCTGTCTGCAAAGAACATGTGAAAAAGAACATTAAAGGGTTTTGAGTCCAGGGATTTGCCAAGTGCAGTGGTGTTAACACTTGCAGCACTTTCAGCTGTTGTGTTTTTAAGACAGAGATGGATAATTAGTAAATACTCTTTAAGAAAATGCCAGAACAGGGAGAGCCTCTTGGAGACCACTCCCCAGCCTACCGGGGTATGTGACACTGAAATAGTTGTTACAGCAGAGCACGGGTATTCACCAGGGGCCACGTTCCACTAGTAAGACTGAAGTGAGAGAAATAATTAGGTTACTTTGATGTGCCTTCCAGGTTTCAGAGAGGAAGGAGTGTACACACCTGGGGTTTGGCTGGGCTATCCTGATGAGATTTTGACAGAGCAGGTTGCTGTACCAGGAGCTCTCTGGCTGGGCCCCCGTCCTTGGCTGCTGTGCAGTTGCGTTTCCAAGGCAGCAGATGCCGCAGCTGAACAGATAAAAGAACTTTATGGACGTGGAGCTGGGGACAGAATCTCATCTCCAGGATTTTTCTTTTGATTATCAGGAGACTTGCTGGAAAGAGCGAGTCCTCAAGCAAGTCTTAGCTCAGAGATTTATCCTGAATAAATGTGGTTTGAATACTTCTGTTTGAAAACCATGTTAATGAATCTGCACTAGGTCCAGTAAGCTCAGCACAGGTTTTCCAATCAACAGAGACCAGATGGTGAAAGCAACAGTGTCTGGGGTTAACATGCTGTTTCAGCTATTCTAGCCTGACAGCTTTTTGGGCCTCAGTTCCACAATTCAGTTGTTCTATATTGAAATTTTATCCAAATGCTTTAAATTATCACACAGAGATAATAAGGTCATCTAAATAAATAGAATAAATATATCACACACTGATCTCTTCTCTCTGGTGATCGGTGACGTGAGGGAATGACATGAAGCTGTGTCAGGGAAGGTTTAGGTTGGATGTTAGGTAAAGGTTCAACCACCCCAGAGGGTGGTTGGGCACTAAACAGGCTCCCCAGGGAATGATCATGGCACCAGCCTGACAGAGCTCAAGAAGTTTTAGACAACACTCTCAGGCACAGGGTGGGGTTCTTGGGGTGCTATTGGGCTGGACTCAACAATCCTGGTGGGTTACTTCCAGCTCAGGATGCACTGTGATTTTATGATTAAATAATATGCAATGAAGGCCAGTTGTAAGTCTATATAATATTTTCATCTTTCTCTTTGTGATTGGTAGTAGCAATGTGCACATTTGGTGATATACTCTAAGAACCCCAATAGCCAATAGGAATTCAGCCAATAGTTTTTAATAAAACTTACTCTAAAGACAGTTGAATAATAAGGAAGTTGCTTTCTTTGGGAACATCAAACAAACCTGAGGAATGTAAGAAATTTACAGTTCAGATTTAAAATTCTGTCTGTTTGTTTGAAACTTGGCTTAAAGGTTAGAGGTTTTCTTTTTGGTTTGTTCTGCTGTCCTGAGATTTCATTGCAGTTATTTATGGGTTTTACTGCCTTTGCTAGGATAGAACTGAAAAACATGAGGAGACCTTAATGAAGGGACAATTGACCATGTGCCGTGAATGTTTTAAGCCTGTTTTGTTGGTACTTGCCTTCTTCTATAAGTGAGAATGCATTCTGTTCAAGCAATTTCCTTTGCATTGTTTGCAGTAAGTGGCTCTTGAGGTGTCTTCCAGGGCTAATTTGTTCTGAAAAACAGTGTAACAAGTTTTCAGTTGAAATGAAAATACATTTTCACAAACTGACTTTATTTAAGGAACCTGTAACTTTTTCATCATGCAGAGATAAACTGAAGTATTTGACAACTACATTTATCCAGTGCTGTAATTAATAGTGCTGTCATTTCTCCCTGACCCCAGGAAATGATGTATATCTGGAATGGCTACGCTGTAATTGGAAAATGTCCCAACTTAACAGAAGGCATGTTAGAGACTTTAAATGAAGCAGAAGAAGCATTGGCAAGAAGTTCAGGTAACCAGTGATAGGGTTTAAGCAGTTACTGTACACTGCAATAGCTAGAGATATTAATCTGTGAATAGAGACACACTCATTAGTAAAGTTAATTGGGTCACAGGAGGAACATAGATAATGAAACCATAAACTATTTATGCAGATAGGAATATTTTTTATTTTTAACATAGCAAGTATTTACAATAATAGTAAGTGATTTTTCCATCCACAGGTGTGTGTTAGGAATAGTTTATGACATGTGATAAAGGTTTGTTTATTTTGTTAGATCAACATCAGCATATTCATTGACTTCATTACTTGGATCATGAAGCTTTGTTACCCTCAGATTTCGTTATCCTCAATTTTGAAGGATAGGTTTTTTGTTTTAGAAGTGCTGTCAGTTTGTGACGTAACCTTTGGGTTGAATGTTCTGGTGTCACCAGTGTGCTGCAGAAATCCAGGACACCAGGGATGGCCTTTCTGTCAATGAGCACAATATGGGATTGAACTGAAACAACCTCTGCTACCACATTTTCTGTCAGTCTCTTAATTAGCTATCCATGAGAAAATTGAATTGGTGTTTATTTCTTGTCAGTCTTTCCCAGTTCCTGTGGGAGTGCAAGCAGTCTGCACAGCATTTGTCAGTTTTTCCTTGACCAATATTTGATCTTACTGCTATTATATACAACCTTCCTGCAAAAGGATCAAGCCCCTGTTGACAAAGGAATATAGGCTAAAACACTGCATTGCAGTCTTTTCTAGGGCCTTGGACTTCTGTGCAGTGAGTTACACAAGATTTGAAAGGGTTGCCTGAAAGATTGGCTAAAACTATCTATTTTTAATCAATTGAAAAAGAGAATGGAAAAATATTTTCAGTGAAGGTGACATCTTAGAAAAAGGCCTTTGACCTATTCACCTTCTTTGTTGTCCATTTTGTTTCATCATTTTAAATAGGTGAAGTATTTCCCTGTTCCCTTTTTTTCTTAGTTGGCAAATTGTGGCCAAGGCTGCATTTTGCAGGGATTTGTAGCAGATTCATGTTTGTAGAGCACTATGAGGACATATAATAGAAAAGTGGGATATATTTTAAACATGCCAACAATTTAAAGTGTTGCCTGTTCAAAATATTGACTTGTTCTTTTCAGGCATATTTAATGAATTGGAAGTGAGCAACCAAGCTGAAGATTTTGCCTTGTAAACATTTAAGTGTAAGCTGCCTATATGGATTGGCTATGAAAAACCCAGCAGTTTTCTTTGATATGTATTATGCAGAAATTTTCTGATGGAGAAAGAGTGTTGGTAGTAAGGATTTTGAACTAGGTGAAGCTGGTAAGACTCTGGGCTCTAAGAAGTATAAACTCCAAAGAAGGTATGGTAAGATGTGAGGTACAGGTAGCAAAGTTTCACATATTTTTATTTAGCCAAATGAAGGTGGAGAATTGACAAAATTCTTGCCCATGAATAGGTCATGTGACTACAAGTCAGGAAGCAGAAGAGCTGTACAGAGCAATAAAGGCAAAGGGTTGAGAGATTGTAAATTGACCTTCAGTATTTACAAAATGGACACCTTAAATTAGTTCTTAGGTGGCAGAGCAGTGAGACTGTGGAATAGCTGTTCAGTGGGAGTAGGGAGGGAAAGAACAGCCCAACAATTTTTGGACAAAGTTCAATCAATCTGTGAAAAGGTTGATGTGTGTTTGTCTCTGCGTTAAATTAAATTCGCCAACTAGTTTTTTCCTGTGTTTCAGTAGATAGACTGTACTCACACTTGCCTTCAAGAAGTCTCCCTACAGGCAGGAAAGTCTTCTCTGTTGTAGAGTTTTCTAAAATGTGCCATTTACTTCCTCCTGCAGCTACAGAGCTACTGGCAGATGACCGGTGCGTGATCAAGCTGTTAAAGGGATTATGCTTCAAGCATTTGGGCAAGATCTCAGAAGCAGAAGACCATTTTAATTACATCTATTTAAAGTAAGTTTTCATACCTGGCATGTAGGAGAGCTCTTGAGTTTCAAGTAAGAGGAGATGCAACCATGATATGACTAGAAGGGAGAGGATTGCAGTATCTTTAGTGTTTGCTTCAAGTGTTTCAATTTTAATTTCCACTGTTATTAGCCATGTGTTGAAGAATATAAAATCTTCAATTTTTATTTTATTTTTAAATAATTTTGAGGTATTTTTTCCTTTTTGGGGGACTGTAGGTGCACACAATTTTTCAGATACCACTTAGCTTTTATTGCCCCTTCCTCTTCCCAGTCATGAAGAAGCTGTACCCAAAAATACAAATGCACTCTGCAGAGACAGGTGGGAGCATGATTACACTGGGACCTTCTGCACATCATGTGGTGAATGGCACCTCTTTTTGTCAGCTCACATGGATAGAGCTCATGATATTGTCATCTTTTCTAACATTTCCCTGATAATAAAGGCATTATTTTCTGATCCTGAGATTATACATACTGTGTAGGATGCTTATGCAAAATACACATTTAATAACCCAGAAGGGAGCTTTGGATAGGGAACATGACAAGTGTTGTAATAGAGATTGATTGCTCCTTCTGATCTTAGCTAATCTCCTGTTTATTTGTGTTTGGAGCTGTTAAATGAGGGAAAGAATATATAATTTCAAGGTCTCTAGGCTATTTCTTTTCCAATGCAGTGAGAAGAAGATAAAATATGACCATTATCTAATTCCAAATGCCTTGCTGGAGCTGGCAATACTGTATCTGGACCAGGATAGACGAGAAGAAGCAATAAAACTTCTGGAAAAAGCAAAGTAAGTGAAAAGGCTGTGTTGGTGTCTGATGATTCAGTTTGGTGTTTTACTGGTTAGCAGGAAGCAGAATAATTTCATTAATATAATGGAAACTCATTTCATTTTTCCAATGGGAGCATGCATGCCTTAGTTTTGGTTTGGACCTTTCCAGTGGTAGGTGTTGCATTTGTTCAGTCTTGGACTTGAAAAAAGAGCCAAAAAATTTAAGTATCTTAATAGGACTGTCAAAGGCTTCCATAAGAAATAATCCCTGTGTAACAAAATGTAATAATCTTTGTGGTCTATTTGCTTATTCATATAAAGGATGTATTACATTTAATCAAAGCTCTGTGTTGTGACTAAAATAGCATTACTTAAATTGATGGTCAGCACTGCCTGTTTCTTTCCTTGATGAAATACATTTAAGATAATGCTTCAGGTTACACTTGGTATCTTTGTGTTGTTTCATCTGCATCAAGGCAACTAAAACACCTGCTTTTACTGTTTTGTGTGATTGATTTTTCTAGCAAAGTAGGTTCATGGGAAGTTGGACTTGATCATGTGTGTTCTTTATTATAAAATTAACAAAATACTGGTTTTGCCTCTGTTTGAACCTTTATTTCTCTGCTGAGCCAAAATTTTGGCAGTGATGGGGAGGGAGGAAATCCAAGCCAAACAACTCTCCCCCTCTTCAAGCATCCAGCAGCAGCAGGGTAGTTCACCTCTGCCTGGGTCCTGAATGTGTCCAGATGTGCAGTCACTGCCACAGGTGTGAGCAGCTACAAAACTGATGCCTTCCCTTGGGTCACAGAGGTCAGATAGAGTTTTTATGTTGCTTTTTGTCCAAGTCAGGCAACTCTGCAAGTCAGAGTAGCAAATCAAGCCTACCAAAGATTATGCCAAAAAGCCTGTCAGCATAAAAATTAAACTATTGCAATCTTTAATCTCCTGTGCTTCTGAGCCTCGTTCTCTGTAGACTCATGGAAGATATTAAGAGCAACAAAAATTGCATTAGCAAAGTGCAGTGGAAAGTGTTTCAATTGGCTTCATGTTCCTCAAAACACACCTCTCCTGTCCTCATTTCCTTTGTTCAAATCTCTCTTAACAAGAGATCTAGAAATGAATGATTTGGAGCTGCTGATTCCAGCTGGAACTTCTGTCATTGCTGCTTGGCCATTGCATCTTTCCCTGGCAGCTCTGAGTGTCTCAGGTCCCCTCAGGAGAAGGTGTTTGGCTTAACAGACAGCAGCTCTGAAAAATGTGCTGTGCCCAGTGTATGAAAGCTGCTACTCAGACTTGCTGTGCTCAAAGAACTCTTGAAAACTGTAATGACTGAAAAAAAAAAAAAACCAACAAACAAACAAAACCCCAAACAAACAACCAAAAAAAAGAAAAAACCCCACCAACACCACCCTCATTACAAACCCCCTTGTTTCAGTCAGTCATAAATAAAGGTGCAGCTCTTACATTTCCACCTCTGACATTAAAATGCTCTGGGTTTATGAGCTTTCAGCTACCAACGCTGAATGTCTCAGCAGCCATGAGAGGGAGAGCAGAGCGTTGGTGGGGCCGGGGCTGCAGAATTCAGTTTGCAGTTGGCAGGAGCGCAGGCGAGCGCTTGGCTGGTGCGTGACATTTGATTTCCCTGACCTAAATCCACGATCTGCTGCTGGCTTGGATCCTCTGCTCTGGGAGAAAGAGTGGGACAAGATGATAAACAGTTTTGGCTTGGTCATGCATGGAAATATTTCTGTTTGTATGACTGTAAACTACAAACAAGAATATCAGTGTACTCATGAGAGATACAGGCTCGGCATGACAAAATTGATTTAATTTAAAGGAAAAACTCCAGGGGGTTTCAGATCAACACACAGCAGAACCTGGCCACCTCCTTTTCTCAGTCAGCCTCTTGGGTGTTGCATACATAAAATTATAAGCTGGTGTAGGATGGGCATGGAATTCCTTGTTTTCACCAAGAGACTGGCACTGCCACAGACAGATACCACACTGCCATGCTTGGTTTGAATTATGGATTTAGAACTGAAATGCTGTCAAGATACACAGAGTTTAATACTTAATGTTATGTTTCTGTAAAGATGACAAATATCTTCTACAAGAAAATTAGCATGGTCTAATCCTCTTTTGTATCTGGATTGTGTATCCATCCTGTAGGAGCTGACATGTTAATTCCTACTAAGTAGGATCTGCAATTTCTATGTGGTCCTGGGGCAAATTTTCTTTTTTTTTATATAAGCTTTTCCATGAAAATACAGGTTCTTTGAATCTTCCAGTAACTCTTTAGAGCATGACAGAGCTACTGGAAACTATAGGCAGATGACAGTGTGGAGCTAGGTGCTAGATGTGTGTGGTGGAAATCCTGCCAGTCTTTCCCTGGGATGGTGAATTGCTCCTCAAAATATATATCTATATAGCTGATATAGAATCTGGTGTGTGCCCACTTTCTCTTTCCAAACTCTGAAGCAGCAAATTCTCTGCCTTCATTTCCTACGCACAGAATTCACATTGTTGGCAACCATAGGATAGAGATGGGGTGTTTCCCTCCTCTGGATCAGGACAGCTTCCCTTCTCTCTCTCTCTTTTTTCTCTTTCTTTTCTCCACTCCTCTTTACGTTCTTGAAATGAGTCTGCCTTATTAAAATGACTTTTTAAAATGCTGAAAATATTTGTATTCAAATCTGTCAGTCACACTTTGATGGGGGGAAAAATTTTCTAATTTCTGCCTGTAAACTAAGTGGATGTTACAGATAATTAATATGGACTCAATATTTTGATTGAGTGGACCAGATTCAATTTCTTACTAAGCTATATTTTTCTGGTAATTGCCAGACAGTGGAACTACAAATAAAGAACAAAGAGCTGCATTGTTTGGCCAGGAACACATGCCTTGTATTTTAGAGTAGGCAACAAAGGAATTTGTGAAGAAAGAATTTTTTGCTGTCTACTGTTGTTTTGCTTAAAACAGTAATACAAAGATAACTTAGAAATGTTTAAAAAATATATATTAATTGGAGTGAATCTTCTTTTGTTTCAGACAAAACTACAAGAATTACTCCATGGAAACAAGGACACATTTCAGAATTCAAGCTGCCCTGCACCAAGCCAAATCCGCCCCAGAAAATGGAATGCACTGTGGAGCCTCGGCAGTGTCGTAACTTTTTCTTCTTTGATGTTCTCTTTGTTGCAAACTTTGGTGCAGAAAATTACTGACACTTTAGAATTATTTTTCCTTCTCTTTCAAGTCAGTGAAAAACCAAATAACTTAAAATTTCAAAGGTGATGCATAAAACATTAATCTAGTGTAATAACATGGCAAAAAATCTCTCAAACAAACCATAACCCTGACAAATATTGTTTTTCCAACAGTGGCTTTTTGACACTTATACACACCTACATCTGTGGAATTCATTTTTCAATCGTGTGCCTTTTTCTTGCATTCGCAACATTATGTTGTAGCTTGCTTAGTGAAAGGGGAACATTTGAAAAAAAAGCAAACAGCAAAACCTTAAGATTTCCAGATTTAATCTCAGTTAGTTCTAAATGTTTGTTTGGATCCATACTGCTAGCAGCTGAGAAGGAAGCATTGCTTTTTCCCAGTACCTGCTTAGTTGGAATGGTGGGAGAAAATCTCACAGCAGGGAGGAGCTCTGGATCCTGGGCATATCTAGTTGTGCACAGAAAGCTTTTCTTTACCAGCTCCTACCAGTCACATTTTTGCTTCTGTAAGAACCCTGCTGGTAAAAAGAATGGTCTCCCTTATGCAAGTACCTTGACTTTTTCTTTAGTTTGGTTTTTCTGTCAAGTCTGCTGCTTGTAGCAGCTGAGTTAATTTACTGAGGATTGCAGGGGGAAAGGTGGTGACGACATAAAACTGCATCACTTTCTTCTTTGGCAATGGGAGGTTCTTAGGAAATGTCTTTTGTCAGAATGAACATGATCTGAAGCTTATGTCAAATTGAAAGCACAAGTCCTTGAAGGTCATTTAGGAAATGGCAACACTGCAGTGGCTGGAGCAATACAGGAGTTACTGTGACAGTACAGCCCTTCCTGCAGTGACTGCTCTTAGGATTCCCAGGCTGAGATGTCCCTGTTGCACAAGGCTGATGTTCCCTGTGGGAGGAAGCTGGGGCTGGAGCAGACTCCCTCAGCACAAAGGACAGCCCTTTATCTTTCTACTCTTTATTGATCTTTTGGGAGATTTTCTGTGTAAGGGGCTTTGAGAATAGAGCAATGAGTTGGGTCTGCTTTCCAATGCTGCCATGGAATTCCTGCTTTGCTGGAAAACTGGTGAAGTCAGTGGTACCACAGCTTTGCCTCGTGTTTGCTGTTCTCCAGGCTAGCTCCATGTCTGTATGCCTCTGGGGTTTTGGGGCACACTTCTACCTCCCTTTTGAAAGAGCTTCTTCCCCATTACCCATTCTGATGGGTGGAGATGGGAGGTCTTCTGACAGCCCTTTTTCTCCAATGGAGACATTTGTCAGGAAGATTCATATCTATGTACCTCACAGTGCATATACTTTCTAAAGTGATTGTTCCCAGCAGAAGAGAAAAATGACAGTTTATAGCTCTGCTTTTGCCTCCTCAAAGGAAATAAAATTGTTTTATAACTGTAGATTAATATGCAAGGAGACAGAACCACCAGTTCCTCAACATGGAGAACTTGCATTGTCTTAAAAATAGATGCCCTTTATAAAAGTCTTTGTGAGTTAAAAATCATAGATGAAGAATGCATTTTTTAAAGTGACTTTCTCAGATAAATTCAGTTCTGATAAATTTCTCGATTCAGATAAAATTCAGTATAAACAGTTGCGCTATTTACATGCTGCACATCAAAACTTCAGCGTAGAAATTCAGTCATTCTTTGTATAGAATAAAAAAAATTTCTTGTTCTACTTCATGCATATAACGCCTCTTCTTCCAGTTGTGTCCTTTTCAAATATTTTGGCAGCCTTAGCATCTTTTAAGCAAGTAATGCCACGTGAAAATTAGCACAAATTGTACTTTGCAGAAAGCGAGCAATCCTTCTGAGTGTAGATTCATTTCTCATCTTTGAAATTTCACCCACAACTCAGTTTTGCCTGATCTTAGATAGATCACAAAAGGATGTACTGTGTGATGCTCAGCCAGCTTCCCTGATGCTTTGCAGCAATGATAATCCCAAGATTTTCCTAAGGTTTTCATAACCTTCCTAAGATTTTCACAGTCATCTTTACTCAAACACCAGCACCAGTCACACTGTGGACCTGATCTGCAGCTTCAGTTTTGTAGTTCACTGTGATATTTCACTCTGACTCCTTGGCTCCCAAGCCATAGCAAATAATCACCTACCTTATGCAATGAGGATTTATGGACTGTAATAATATGGATTAATTTGAGGAGAAGATGAGTGGAAGGTCTGGTGCATTGTCACTGTGTAAGTTTTTTGAGGTGTTACATTTGCAATTGCCCAGCATCACTCTGCTCATCAGTTCCTTCATTTTGGTGCTCCTCCTTGGCAGGGATCCAAACTCTGTGGGGTCAGTCTGGGCTGGAAAGTCAATGCTGGGCTGGTTTTTCCCATTGCTCCTCCAGCAGCTGCTGCGTGGTGCCTGGAGCAGCTTTGCAGGACAGTAAGTTGCTTCATCAGTCTGGAGTCCCAAATGCAGTGAATCAGGGGAAGCACAAATGTGTGAGTTCTCACCTCAGGGTACTCACTAAGCAGAAAATAGCAGATATTGTCATTGAATTGCACAACAGAGACTGAAGCCTGGCCCAAGATTCAGGAAATGGAAGTATGACTGCAGATGGATATAGTCCACACCTCAACTGCAGAAGGAGCAGTTCCTTCTGCATTCAAACACTGAACTGTCTGAGCAATGCTTGAGAAACCCACTCTGTGCACCAGCTTTAGCCAACAACTACTGCAATAGCTCTTCCCCATCCTCAGCAAAGCCAGAGATCTTACCCAATGACAAAAATTACTAACTCAGACAGCAGAAAAGTTTTCTGCACTGGGCAGGACCTTTATCATAAACCCCACAAACTTTATTTCTTCTTCTATGTATTTTTTTTAAACTAGGAAGTGTTTTCCTGCCAGTAACCAGGGAGGGGTAGAAATTCCTACTCAGTTTCCTGGATGTCTGCAGCAGTAGCCATGGTGGCCCATGGGACAATGCTGTCACCTGAAAGTGGTGCTGGCAGGAAGGACAAAGCAGTAAAAGGGGAATCCCTTTTATCATGAGCTCTGTGATGTGGAATCCCTGTGTGCAAGGTCTCTCAGTGAACTGAGGGAGGAGAGGGGCTGAAGAGCCAGCAGCTCCTGCTGAGGCCTGGTCAGGTGCAACTGCATCAGCTCCCGTGAGTAACACGAGATGAGATACAAACTGTTGGGTGAAGGATGTTGGGCTGGAGCTAGACCTGGACACAGCTTTTCTGGATGGTTAGAAGAGAATCTGATGAAGTCACAACCATGATACTGTGATCTGGAAACACACACTTAAGATTGCTCAGCTCCACCTGTGTCATAGGAGCCTGCTTTGCTTACTGACAGGCAGTTCAGTTGCCATCCACAGCTCACACGTGCCATCAGGGATGGATGGTTTAGGGACTGTCCCCTTCTGACTGTGCCTGGCCTCGGGCTGTTTACCCCTTAAAGCTTGGCTTAGGAAACAGCATTTTATGAAATACAGCAGCGTAGAACAGGATCATATCAAACATTTCCTCCCATTTCACACTGGTTTTGGCATTAAATTCTGTATTGAGTGCTTTAGTATTTTTAGTTATCTGTGGCCTGGGTCCAAGACTAAAAGCTCACAGGCTGACAGCTTGTGTGCCTGTGGCCCAACAAAGGCATGAAGTAATGCTTCTCCATGTGAGACAAAGCTTTCCCTACAGGTCAGTCCCAGAATGCAAAAAGCACTCCCAGGAGTTCAAATACAACACTCAGCCTCCAGTTCCACCTGCAAGATGCATTTCTTTGCCTTCTCAGGCATAAAAACAAAGCAAATATATATGAAATGACCAAAACAACACATTCAACACTGTTTCCCCTCTGGGAGGAAGAGGAGAAGATAAAGAGGTGAGTCATGTTGTTTACTGCTCTACAGGAAAATGGGTAATGGTTGGCAACATCACTGATGAATGAGATTGGGCAACCTGAACAGACTAGAAAAGAACTTGCTTCTTTTCTCATTATGTTCTGCAAATACATTTTGGTGGCAGGTGATGTGCAAAGCATGTACCAGCAAGTGTTTTAATTGAATGATTTGTCATCACAGAATATTTTTAAAAGATGCTATCTAGGTTTGCTTCAGGTGTTTAAAAAAAAAAAAATCCAAGTACTTTCTTTTAAGGACATGCCCAGTCAATCCCTGTCTCCAAGATTTATGAATAGCAACAGAGCTAATAAATACCTGCATTGCACTGTGGTAAAGTTCTGCATAGTGTTTGCTCAAATTCAGTCATGACTCTGTAGGACTGGGCTGTACTCCATTATCTTCTGTGTTTTTTTTAAACCTCAGGACTTACTTATTTTCATTGCTGGCTAAGCATAGGCAAAATGTTTATTTAGAATTATGCATTGCAGGGAAATCTACTTGCTTTCTCTCTCCTTGGCTGTTTTACAGGAAGAATACAACACAGACCACTCATAAACCCCTGCATGCTCTTTTTATGGGCTGATTCAATTAAAAAAAATGCAAGGAAAAGTTTATCTTGTGCTAGCAAAGTACAGGAACAGCAGTTTCAGGCCTGTGGCCTAAAAGTAATGTAGTGATGTGGTGGAAAGAGAAGATAGGCAGAAGCTGCAATACTCTGGACAGTTTTCCTCTTCTTATTCCTTTCATCCTGCAGTGCAGAGGGTGTGAAGGTAAGAACAGCATCCTTGGTGCTGGAGCTGTGTGGGATGTTTGTCTGCAGTGCTGGAGCCCCAGGGCTGTGCTTGGTGTCAGCTGTGTCACAGGGGCAGTCCCAGGAGGAGCTGGTGTTTTGTGAATGTGGTGCTTTCCCTGAAGGTCTTGGGGAAGGTGCTGGTGTGAGATGCCTGCAGCTGCCTCTGCTCTGCAGATGTGGAACAGGAACTTTATCTCAGTGGAGTTCAGTAAATCATTCTGGGGAGTGAAGCAAGGCTGTTAATGCCAGCGGATCCTAGAATTACATGGCTCATGTTCAGTGTCATCTTCATCTGGGTACAGTACCCAGCACTGCTCTCACCACCACTAAGATTGTGCAGCTGCAGAGGTTTTTAGATGAAAACATCAGGGCCAGTTACAGTTTTGATATTTCAGTGATAGATACAATATCAGGTTGGAAGGGACCTCAAGGATCATCTGGCCCAACCTTTCTTGCCAAAAGCAGAGGCAAGGCAAGGTGGCCCTGCACCCTGTCCAGCTGAATCTTAGAGGTATCCAATGTTGGGAGATCTAACATTGCCTGGGGAGATTATTCCAATGACTGATGCAATTGTGAAAAATGTGGTTTGCCTTTCATTTTTATGGCTTGTGGATACCTGAGTCAGGTTTCCATTCTGTGATGCTGGCTGGGCTCATCACTGATGCAAATGTATGTTGGTATATTTCTAAGGAACAGCAGGAATTCCATGCACAGCTCTGTTGTCTGATCTGTCACACACACACACACACATAAAGAAAAGCATATGTAAATATACATAAAACATCTATGTATGTATGTATACTCACACACAGTGGTAACACGTTCTGGAGCCAAAGCTTTTTGAAAAGTTAGCAGAACTGCTTGAACTATTTATTAAATTCAGGACTTAAAAAAGGCAAGACACTTTAAAAACAAAAGACAGCTTTGGTGATGGCTGAGGAAAATGCAGAGGTTAAAGGCCTTTACTCATGGTTTGCAGTTAGGTCACACTGCAGGACTGTGCAGTTTGCAGCTTTCTAGAAGATGAAATCCCAAGGCAAACAGGCAGTCTAGCAAGAGCCCTTCAGTGGGGTAACCTCACAAAAATGCAGTTTTATGCTCTAGATTTGAAGGGCATCAGTTTTCACTCTGGACTAGCAGAGCTCTGCCTCAGTGGGACAGTGCCTGGGATGGCTCTGTCCTGCTCAGAAAACAGTTTTGGAGTGATTCATCCTTTCCCCCCTTGAATTCTTGCCTTGTCTGCCTCCCTCAATCTGCTTCCCCAGCGTGAATCCTGGATTACACAGGCAGCTTCTGCTAACGTGGCAGAAGTGTGGGCAAAAGAGGCTGAAAAGGTGCAGTTTGTCTGTCATGGTGCAGTGAGAACCCTGGCAAAAGGGCAGCCAGGGAGCAAAGTGAGGCTGGGAAAGCACTTGGTGTGGGCAGCCAGGGCCCATGCAGTGTGTGTGGCAAATCCAACATTTACTGCTGTGTGCAGAGCTCTTGAAATGCCTTCTTGGAAAGAAAGACAAATGTTTTGTAGGGGTTGGTGCTGCAAAGAGCAGGTTTTTTAAGTTTCTGCTGCTTGTTTTCCAGCCGGGAGGACAGAGGAGGGCTGGGGGCTCTCTGTGCACGCTCCATGTGGCTGGCCCCTCTTGCTGAGTAAGCAAATACCTCGGTGCTGTGGGAACACAGAAAGGGCTCTGCACAAAGGGTTTCTTCATTATAAACTCCTCTCTGCAGCTTTTACTTAGCAAAGTGTCAGAGCAGAGTGGATGTTGTAATGAATCAGTTGCTAGCATGAAAATACAGTTATCTCTTCTGCTTAAATCAAAAAGATGCTTTAGCAGAGTGCATTTAGACTGTTCTCTTTATCACAAAGCATTAACTTTGCATTTCATACCAAGAATTCCAAAACCCCAAACTCTTATCCCAGAACAGGTTTAAATGCAAGATAATCTGCAAAGGATGGTTAGCATAAATTATATTCTTCAAAGTTAAATGCTATATAAAAGGAAAAATTAATCCTTGAAGCTAATTTTTATTCTGGGTATTAAGTCAAGAAGGGTTCTTCTGAACAGATTTTATTCATGTCTTTTATAGGCTGTCAACTAGAATGTATGTTTTTAATAAAAATGTGGTATCTGTAACAAACTGTGTTTGTAATCAGCCAGCATCCACACTTTTTCCTGAGTCCTTTTAATCCAGGATTTAACTGCTGAGAGACCCTGTATGTTTAGTTTCAGCCATCTTGTTATTTATTTCACTGACAGTCTGACTCAAAAGAATTTTCATCTTTACCACAATTGCACAAGGACAGGAAATGCTGAAGTCCTGAAACTGTGGCAACTGAAGTAAATTCAGGTATTTCATAATCCCTCAGCCCAGAAATGTACCCTTCTGCCACTGGAAAGGGAGACTGTCAGCCTTCCAAACACGGAACTGCTTTCAGCCCTGGGAAGCTGCAAGACCATAAGAGCTTTTAAACCCTTATGTGGCTCATGTTCCTTAGAAAGAAATGCTCTGGGCTGAGTGTGTTTGTTTATGTATGATTCTCCCCCAGATCTACATAATGAACTGGCAACAAGTAATAAGGATTACCATCCTTAGATGTAAAATGATTAAAGTGATAATTCCTGTAGCATGCAAGAATTTTTAAGCATGGAGGTCTATACAAAACTGAGTATTCTTTCTTGTCATTACATCTCTGGCTTCAGGTTTGTGGGAGTTTCTCTCTCATGCAGGAGACAAAATCCATTTCCTACTCTAATCTGCAAGTGGAACCCAAGCACACCCTTGCTGTGCCTCCTGGGTGCAGGTGCTGCCCTCCCTCCCTGCAGCTTCTGTGCAGGGGACAGCAGGGATGTGGTTCCACTGACCTGGGACGTGTGGATTTCACACTCCCTGTCCCCAGTGCTGCTGGAATGGAGCCTGCTGATCCCTCAGCCCAGCTGGGTGTGTGCCAGGGCTGCTGTGCCACTTCCAGCTCTCAGTTACAAATGCATCACTGCACTCAGTGTTTTCATCACACTGCACAGGCCCTAAGAAAATGCTTCAAAGCAACAGCTCTTGAGGGCTGCAGAGCACCTCCAACCTCAGCTACTTGCACTGTGGCTGTAAGAGGCTTTTTTGTTTATTTTTCCCTTCAAACTGCTTTGCAGACATTTTTCTATGGGCCTGCCCACCCTGGCATAAGGAGGACTTTGGGTGAACAGATCCAGGTGAGTCAGAGCCAACTCCCTCCCCTCACTCAGCTGCAGGAGACTCCAGCTGGGAACAGCCTTAATTTTGCACTTGTTTGAAGTGCAAGTAATTGTTAGACACCTCCAGGACAGGAGGTAAATGTATCTTCATCTTAGAGATGGTAGAAATAAGACACAGATCTGGTTCCACAATTAGCTAAAATTCAGGTTATTAGAATTCAGAACAGTATTGTACCTAAAAACTTGAAAAATAATTTGATTTATTTGTTATATTTACACATTAGTCTTTAAGCTAAAATGTGTACTTTTTTGGAATGGTCTTGTGTCATCAGCTCCAGTTTTAGCCCTTCACCCCTTTTTGCTATTTAACAAGTATTTTAGTAAAAGTAATTTCTTCCCTTAGCCCAGTCAGTATCAGTGTTAAAAGTTCAGCTGCTCAGGTGTCAGCTGCCTAGGAAAGCATTCAGGTCAGTAACCCATTACTTCCTACGTCTTTTAAATCTTTCTTAATCAAGTCTTGTAATAAATAAAGATTAATACCACCATGACAACACTGTTTTTTTCAAATTGTTCATTTGCCAGTTTTAACAAGATAAAGAAATGAATACTTAATGTGGACATTGTTTTACCAAAAAAAAAAAAAAAAAAGAACCCAACCCCTGAAACAAACAGACAAAAAGGAAGACACAAAGGAACACACATGGAATGATGAAAAGGAACAATGATATTGCACAACTTCAGGTCTCTCTTCCCAGATTTTGATCCATGTAATTAGGTGTGTATGAATTCAGCAAAACGTTGTGTCCAGATAAATGTGTAGCCATTTGAGTGAATCTAGAACTGCATGACTGCTCCTTGAAGTTCTTCTCTAAGGGAGCAGGGTGCTGTCAGCTGCAGGAATAACAAACAAATGTTGACTCTCCCTTGTGCTGACCAGTTATCCATAACCCACAGAATTACAATTCTCCTCTGCTGTAAATGCATTAAGTCCTCAAAGGACCTGGGTCTTTAAACACAGCTGTTGTATCAAGAACTCAAACTACATCTGAAACACAATCAAAGAATATCCCCCAATTTGCTGTGGTTAACTTAAGATTGTGTTTCATTTCATGAGACCAGGGCTTCTCACTGTATCAGGGTGGCACTGAATGCACAGAAGTCACAGTAGGTACAGCAAGAGAGGAGGGGAGAAGAAAAAATGAGAAAATCATGCTAAGTGGGAAAAGGTCTTTACAGCTACAATCTTTGCTGGAGCCTCTCTTAACAAGCACATACTGTTTGCTACAGAAATCAGGGAATTGTGTCATTCTGGCTATAGCAGGACTGTTTGCCCCTCCACTGCTACCCTGACACTCTGTGTTTATATAAACTTCGCATTTATGTGCAGAACAAAGTCTATTTTTCTCCTCTCTGCATTCATTCCTGTTTGGTGGACTGATGTGCCAGCCAGCAGGGCTCAACAGATACATTTAATACAGGAGACTGAGATACAGTATGTTTATTCTTAACTTCTGATAACCTAAGAACTACAAGAACGAGAGATGCAGTATCCATTTGCTATTATCCAAGACAACCATTTTAGGGAGAAAAAAAGTAGAATAAGTGATCAATGCTAACACTACATTAGTTCCAAATATTTTTTTTTCAGTTATGGCAGCTTAACTATTTATTGTTCATCTGGCCCACTTTTAATCTGATCAAGTTAAAGGTCACATATTAAAGTTTAAGGACTGTTATTTCATCAAAACCGAAGGAAGTTATAAAAAAACCCCATGAAACCACAGTTTCACTGTAGGACTTGAGTCATATCTTCATAATCTGCATCACTTGTAGAAAAGGGATAATGCATCTCAGTTTGCTTATAAGCTAGGAGATCACTTTGAAGTCTGCATATTCCTAACTGCAAACAAAATATAGCACTTTTAACAGGTTATAAATAAACTGGTTTTCAAGCATAGAGCCAGCCCAACAATAACAATACACTATTAAAAAGACCTAAGGCAATGAATTCCATCTCCAATGGAAAAAAAAAAGAAAAAGAAAAAGAACTGTGCAAACAAGCTTAAAACTATTTCTTTGTGCCAGTGTTATAAAATGTAGATTTCAATAAAGCCTTGACCCAAATGCCAGGACTTGTGAAAAGAATCAGAACAAAACTGGTTACTTTATTTAGGAAAAAAATACTCTTATCTTGCTGCTAATAAAATTGGATACACGCAGTTTAAACATTTACAGTTGCTGTAACACTTTACACAATTCCTATATATGGGTGTAAGAACAAACATTAAAAGACAATGGTGGGTCAAGGCTTTACATTAAAAATAACAACCTACTTTTCTATAGTCTCTAAAATACTATGGTTTTCCAATATTTGCAGCCATTCAGGAATATTTTTTTATTTATTAGGAAATGTATACTTTGTGCATGATCTTAATTCCTAATTCCTGGCTCTTTGGGCTGAATGACAAAAGGATCAAACCCATTGAAGTGGATGGTCTCCTCAAAGGTTCAGTAGAGAAACCCTGGCTCAGTTAGTCTCATATGATGAAAGCAGTGCTGCATCCACTGGCTCCATGCAGGATGGACAGGTAAAGGATCTCATCAACCAGTCATCTATACAGTCCAGGTGGTAAATGTGCATGCACGGCAGAAATCGGATAGGGTCCCCATAAACAAAGTCCATCATACAAATGACACATCTGGAAGGGGAAAAATAAAATATTAAGCTTGCTGTTGCCAATCTGGAAATTAAAAACAGTGTAATATCTATTCCTGCATGCTTTTAGTATTTGTAGACACTGAGAGGAGAAGCCTTGTGTAAGGTAAAGGAAAGAGCCTCAGATGGATGGAGTGGTTTGGGTTAAAGGGACCATGGAGCCCACAGAGTTCCAACCCCCTGCCCTTGGCAGGGATGCTACTCACCACATCAGCCTTCTGCAGGACTTTATTCTTTTTTAAAAAGCTACATTAAATCATAGTCCCTGAAAATAAGGCAAACCCAGGATGACAAGGTCAGGTTTCCCAGGGCAGCATCCCAAACCAAGGCAACAGCCACATGCCTTCCATTCGATCCCAGGACTTACTCTCGGATCTTCTTCTCGGAGCCGTCTCTGCCGGGGTCGTAGACTCCTTTGGGAAGGTGCTGGATGAGGCCGATGCGCTGCGCTATCCGGATCTGCTCCTCCTCCGTCAGCTGCGTGGCCAGGCGAGTCTGGCTCGGCGTGGGGTGATACACAGGAACAGGCACCTGCTCCTGGAAGCAAAATGTTTCCATGAAAAACCACCTCAGAGCTTTCCTAGCCCTCCACAGCACAGTACAATTCACAGTCTTACAAATATTTGTATGAACTCCCACTCCTACTTTGCAGTTTTGGGGCTATAATTATAATGAGAACAGGATAGAGAATTGAGGGCAGTATCAGAGCAAGGAGCTGTTCATGGTTGTTCTCTGCAAAAGCTTTTGATCTCCAGGAATTGCTCATACAAGACACACATGGACAAGAAACTCTACAAGCCAGCAGGAAAATAAACCTTACAGGCACCTGGTGAAGTGCTAAGGTACAGAACTAAGCACTGCAACGGCTTAGGGAGAACCCCCAGTATCTGCAACTGAAAGTAGATTCTATGAATTTTATCTTCTTTTTACATTCAGGAAGAATTCTTTGGAAAGATGAGGACACTGCTTACTCTCAAAATTTTCAGAGAGGAAGGTTTTACTTATTCTGCAATAACTAAAATTTATGTGAACTGCTTTGGGCCACACAAGCTTAAATCTAAAACTGTAGATTTAATTTTCATGTGTTAAAAGAATGTTACCTGGACAGCACAAACAACAGCTTAAATAAGTAACCCAAGTTTTGTGTTTCTTCTCATACACTAGTATGACTTTACAAGTTCTTCCAAGTTGGATTCAACTTTGCATATGTCTGAGGTATGTATTTTCAAAAGAAATAAGGCATCATATAGCATTTATGCAGTCCTTCCTCGACCACATTCTGAGAAGCTTCTTTTGAATATTAATGAACTTTAGATCAGATATTTTCACTAACATTTATATTAACATGGTATTTAATTTACTTGCTTTTAAAGCATTTTTTTGGTACATAAATACCAATTTTGAACAGGATACACTATTAGGACAGTATTGGTCAGTAGCCATAAATCTGCTATTAACAGGGAGGCAATTTCTTGCAAGAGACCCATTTTAATGGTTCTTCTTAAACAGCAGAAAAAAAATTCAACTTATAGATGTGTCTGAAAATAAACCTGCTGCATCAGACACACAATGCACCGAATCAACTGTTTGGCAAATGCCAAATTTGCTGTTTTAGAGGACACTGGTGGAAGCTGAGCCCAGGGCAGGTGTGTGCAGCTGAGGCAGCACAGGTCACCTCCCACATGTAACACTGCATTTAAATACAGCTCTTCTTTCACTGCCAGGAATCACAGCACGTGGACAGCCATCCAGGACTCCTGGAAGGCCAGGAGAAAGCTGTCCCAGGAGTGAGCAGCCTCTCGCTCACCCAGCAGCAGAAGCCCTTGCTCGTGAGAAATGCTAATTACAGACACAAGTCTGCCTGGCAATTCTTCATTGAACACAGTGCCTGCCACTGGCAATTCAGCTGTGGGGTAAAATTCACAGTCATCTCTTAATTTAGCTAGCCTAGGATTTCCCCCTCTCATTTCCTGGCAGAACTCAGAGGAATTATGAGAAGGTTTAAAAGACAGAATGCCAGGGGTTCTCCAAGTGATTAATTTCCTGACTACTCTGAACCACATTTCACAGAATCACAGAATTCTTTCGGATAAGCTGCCTTTTAGTATTTTAATAAGTATTTTTAAGAATTAATAAGAATATCTAAAGTATTCTCTAATCATCATTTGGACAGAGAAAAGTACTAGCTGAACCTAGGGCTGGCCTGCCAGATATAAGAGTATTCAGAAAGTGACTGCAACCTTGGGTGCCAGCAAAATAAAGCATTTTCCCCTGACAAATGCTGCAGACCCTCTACACTGAACACTTCAGCTCAAAGCAGAGCCTGGTCCTGGTTTTATGTTTCAAGAACTTAACACCACGAACTATCAGTAACTTTTTTTTCCCAGGGCTTTGCTGTACTTCTTTGAACAGGTTATTGAAGCAATAGCAGGACATTACTGGTACCTCCTTCACTTGTTACACAGACATAGAGACCAAGCAGCATTGGAGAGGGATGTACCCTCCTTCACATCTAGGAAAAAGAGAGGAGCAGTACAATGAACCACAGGCACAGCATAGGCTGGTGCCAGTGTGGGCAGGAGGAGAGGAGGGAACTGTACTTAACACAGCTCCCCTGGCCAAAGCCATGGCTGCAAGTGATACTGCAGAAATTCAAGGAAATGCAAAAACAGGAGGACAAGAGATCCAAGTCCTCAAATGTCTTCAAGTAGTAATGAAAACTGATGGTGAATGTCTGTAGCAGAAGAACAGCAAACTGATGATCTCAGCAAAAATGAAACAACAAAAGGAAACTACAGTTAAGTAAGAATCTGCTGTGAGTTAAAACAGTCACATCTGGACAACTCTGAAGTGAGCAACAGTCACACACTGCCCAGTCAACAAGTGCTTTGGTTAAGTTTTGGACAGGAAATCAACACAACTTTTAAACCTGTGATAGGCCAAAGAAGAACAGAACCTCATTCTCTTGTTCCAGTCTTCTACAGGCACTTGTGACTGACCACTGAGGGACCCTGCGGCTGGGGAAGCCACTTGTGCATTATTGCAGTCCCCTCTCCCCTGGGTGTCACCTTCCCTGCACAGGGGCTGGAGGCACCCCCGGCCCCCTTCGCGTGCCAAGCACACAAATGCTTTCCCTACTGCCAGGCTGGATGGAAACTCCTCCCTTTGGCATCCAGTCTCAGGTTCCCTCCCGGCACAGCCACCCGACGTGTCTGACACAGCCCATTAAGGCAGGAATTTATAGTCGCCAGCTGGGGGCTTCTACAATTTCACATTCTAGACAAGAACCTCTTGTCAGAGGAGTAACTGGGTGAAAATGGTGGTGGTGTCTTTCACCACGATGTCCTCACGCTCCTGCATGCAGAGAGCTGGGGTTGGTATGGCTGTTGTGAAAAATGCAGAACAAATTACTGTAAATAAACCACAGAGACCACTCGATACCCAGGCACTGAACACCCTGTCTGGTGGCACTTTGATCTCCCCTCCCGACTGCTGCTAAAAGCCTGCCCAAAGTGAGCCCTGCACATGAATGTACCAGGGAAATGAAGGACACAGCCACACATGCTGCAGTGTCACATTATAGGGTACATCAACACTGACCCTTTCAAACCAGCCCTATTCCCTCCAACAGCTAAAAAGAAAAGGTGTGTTCATACCTGTAGGATTCTAAAACTATTTGGAACTACTTATTCATGAGAATCTGAGAGCCCGGGTTTCTCTGACTGCAAAGTCCCCAGCTCCCTCAGCAGACCCTGACCACCACACCTGAGTGGAGCTGGGCTCCTGCCCCCCTGGCAGCCCCTTGGGCACACACCCAGCTGGCCCAGCTCGCAGCCACGTGGCAGCTGCAGCCCTGCATTTCTCCACTATCCAATCTCTGCAGAGACTTTGGGAGTTAAAACACCCAACAGTAATTCCAAGCTGCTGGTTCCGTGTGGGTTTATCACCCATTTGCAAATCCCTCACAGTTTATAAAAGCTGCTTTCACTGACCAAGGTCCTGCTCCTCCAGGGTGGGTGTTCAAGAGGAATGACTCGAAACTTCACTGAGCTCACATTTGTAGCCAGGGGCCCCCTGACATGGGTGTATATAAAAGAGATTGTATTACCCAAGTAATTATTATTTTACTCCAAAGATGAGCATGAATTTATTGCTCTGGTGTCTCACATTTCTCTTATCGACCATGGAAAATGTTTTTGCAGACAAAATTACAAAATACTGAAGTTCTAGCCAAAGTCTGTGTTATCATTTGATAAAGATGTAAGGCACTTACAAACTAAGATGAAATTTCATGCTAACTCTATTACTTCGTGCAAAAACCCCTAGAAAAGGCCAAAACAAATAATCAAATCCACATATTACTGTTAGGCAATGAAATAAAAATCACTTTCTGGCACTTAATTTGCTTTAGTCAATTATTTTTCCCCATAAGAATTTAGTAATGATTAAACACCTCAGATGTCCATAATCCCGGAGATACACAACTTTCTCTTTGTTCACAAAGTCAGAGGTATCAGCACAAGTTTCCCTGGCTTTCTGTGCACAGAAATAATTCTCACCCAATGTTTATTCAGCCCTTAAAAACAGCAGCATTAATTCAGACTCAAGGACTACAGCAGTGTTTGTGTCTCCATCTCACCCCAGCTCCTCCTCCTTTGGGGGAAAAAAAAAATCAGAGGGCATCTGGAGGTCTGCATTTCTCACTCCTAATGAAAAAAAACATTTTCACACATGGCCTAAAAGGCCCAGAAACTTTGTACACAAAGATTTCCAAGCACACTTTGGATTCTTGACTAGAAAAAGGAGGTTTCACTAAGCATGGTTTTTAGTTTGAAGTTTCCTCATCAATGCAACTTACTTTAGTAACTTACGCTGTTGTAAATCTGCTTTTCTCTTGTTTTACAGCCTTTTTGTCTTGTTTTTGCAAGTACCATGAATTTGTAATATGATGAAAACAGGTCAGTGGTAGATCAGAAACTCTTAATCCCTGGATAAAGATTATTTTAAGATCCCTCTAGGCCACATATCAGCAGTATGTTATCAGGGCTTTTGTTTGTTTGTTGTTTTTATAATTGCACCAACACGCCCAAATTATCGTTTCAGGATGGTCAAAGGTGAGATGAATAATTCCTAACATCGAATAGTTCAGGGTTAAAGCCTCACTGCTGTCCCTGAGATCCTGTCCACAGCCTCTGCTTTCCCCTACTGATTGCTTTGCCCTGTTTCCATCTCTAAATTTTCTTCCTCACCTAATCCAGTGCTCTCTGTGCATCTCACCCTGGGATATTAATTTGCATTTTATCACCAGATCAACAGTGTGTCTGTTAATTCAGTCCGACAGAGGAGACAAACACCTCCCTAACTATGTTATCCTACATCATTTTCACACTTTTTAAACCAGCAGCTGTAGCACTCACGCTCCTTGCGGTCGCTGCCTAATTAATTAATGCAAATATAACAGTTCCATTTGCATTTCCCCAGCCATTCCCACAGCTCTGTTCTGAAATCCCTTCGACTTGCAAATGTCCTGCCTGGAACAGGATGTCTGAAGGTAGCTGCCCTGGTTCACACACACCAGCCCCCACCACACTGCAGCCCCACTGCAGCACTCATCACTGCACTCACACACAGCTCAGCCTGGCTGCTCCCCAGCTTTCTCACCTCTAAGGAGAGCAAGGAGCCCAAATAACTCACCTAAATATGAACAACCTCAGTTTATAAATGTAAAGTCAGGAGGTGAGAAAAAAAAAATTGTGCTCGAAAAATTCCTGCTGAATTTGATGAAATTTTCTCTTCTCACCACTTTATTACTCACAAAGAACTTGCTGGGATGATGGTCCAGGGACCTTTTCTGTGAATGTCATTCTGATCAGTGTGAAAAAACTCAAACTCCATCCATATGTGAATACACATTCTGAAATAATATCCTCCCCCAAGACACATTAATGTAAAACCATGCGCCATTATAACGTGCATTATACGACAACTACAGCTTACTTTAATAATCCTTAGAATATTATGAGCAGCCTGCCAAGTATAAAAGCCTTTTTCTGCCATACAGAAGAGAGCAGTTAATTTATAAAGGTGAATAGCAGTTGCTATAAAACATCACGCAATGAAATCGTTACCCGATTTTTTTATATTTCTGCTTACAAGTAGTCACTCCGTATGATAGCTGCAACTTAACACTGAAAAGTTCTTCTGAAAGAAAAAGCCCCTTGTCTCCCCTCTCCCTTTTGGAGGGGACATCTGGGACAGACAGATCAGACACATGTGCACACACACTTCCCACCGTGGTGCTCCTAAGGAAAGATTACTAAGAATTCTGGCATTGTATGAACTGGGCACTGCAAATATGGTTGGTAATTAATATAACAACAGACTGAGGAACAACTTTGCACACAGGAGAGGAACCTGCAGGATTTGTGCTGTGTTTCTCCAGCTGTTGACTCCAGTTAAGAAGCAACACCTGTTTTAAGTCATGGATCACACTTCAGAGAGAGGTGTTTTTTGGTGAAAGCCACGGTGGTTCTGCAGAGATGGCACAGCCTCATTCACACTATAACCAAAACTGTAAAACTGTCTTGTGCATTCTTCACAATTATTCCACTGAAATTACTAACAAATAAATGTATCTGAAGAGTTGGAAAAGAGTAGCAACCACGAAAGAAAGCAACTCCTGACTGCTGACTCTTAAAATATCACCTGTCCCCTGAGCTCAGCTTTGCTACCAAAAATAGGGCTGGGACAGAGAGAGGAGGTACAAAGTAGATGTATCCTGCCTGCTGCTTTCCTAGACAGTGACAAGGGCTGTGAGAAAAGGACTTTCAAGTTTCATCCCTGTGCTGTCACACAAACCCAAAAAGGCTATCAACCTACTGCCAAGACAAACAGTTGGCAGTGCCCATGCAGCTTGGCCAGAGCAAACCCAGCCTTACCTGGCAGATGGAAATCACCTGCAGCCCTGCAGAGTCACCTGCTCTGAAATTTGATTAACCATCAAGGCAAACCTAAATACAAAAGACTAGCAAGAAAGAGTTGTAGAGAAAAAGCAGTAATTAAAAAGCAGTAATTACTCCCTGGAAGCGCAGTCTCCTGACACAGCCAGTTTTTACATTTCCAGGCTGCACAGCAGGTTTCTCTGACTCAAGGACGTCAACACTGGGTACTGATGATTCCACTTGCTGATTTCTTGTTCACCAGCTTTGTGTCAGTTTTAGGTGTCCTTGTTCCTTTCTCCAGAGATCCCATCAAACAACAGAGAGTGAATTTTTTCAGGAAAGTCGGTAACTTATACACCAACATGTGCCAGACCAGTAAATTGCTCACCAGAGAATTGATTCTTTCCCTCCAGACAGCCTCACTGACAGCTCAACTTACAGCATCAGGCCACAACTTCTGAAAGATAACAAAGCCCTCTTGTTACAGCTCCCAGCATGTTTATTTTAATAGGCTTCTTTTTATATTGAGAAGGAAAAGATTCATAAACAATTTATAAAAATTCATGCTTTTCTGTCACGCTGCTGCAGTGAGAAAAGCCAGGAAAGAACAGTTGCACCTAAACATTAAATTAAGGACACTCAGGCACAAAATGCAGCCTCCTGAGACTGGTAAACCCCAGGGACTACAAAGCAAAGCAGCTGGGTAGGGAGAAAATCTAGCAGAAGGGGCCAGCAATCAATTCTGCAGCTGGTGGTGGAAAAACAGCACGTGAATGTGGATCATCCTAGCCCATAAGCAACCCCACATCTGTGTTACTGGTACATGTTCTCTCCCACTGATGCCAAGTGGTTCTTTGCAGAAACCCCTCCTTAGGCCTGACAAGAGCAGACAGTTATTACAGTGCTATGGCTGCATTAAACACAGCACTTATGGTTCAAGTGAGATGGCTGCTGGAAAACTGAGAAGTAAATTTAGCAGAAAATAAAAACCTGAAGTTTTCAGGGAAAAAAACAGTTCTGAGGTGGAAAAGGCTGAAAACAAATATCTCAGACTGTCTCCTCTGCTGAAAGGTAAAGTGAACCTACCGTGTGCCACCCACTTACTGCTGTGGAACTGCTGGGTAGCAGGGAGCAAAAATGAAAAAGAACACCCCAAACAAAGGAATGGAGTTAACATGTTTTTTGGAGGCTGCATTCAAGCACAAGAGATGGGGGAAGCTATGATGGAAAAGCTGACAGAACACGAGCAGTCCACACAGACATCAGGGAATAATAGTTCACACTTCCTTTAGATAGGTTTGCTTTCTGCAAAGGGTAAATATCAGTTAGTGCAACTTGTTTACAGTATAAATTGAAGGGGTAACAGCTAAAAAGTGGTAGTATTGATCATCCTGGGAACACACAGAGTCTGCAGGCAACCATGACTCTCACTGAGCCAGGCCCTGTGTGCAGCAGCAAACAGGCTTTGCTCACACCCTGCCCTGCTCCCTGATGTGGGACACGCGGGATCTGTCCTGGACCCCGTCCCGTGCACACCCCAAACCACCCCGAGGCTTTGACTCACCCCCGGGTACAAAAAGCTCACACGTGCTTCTGCCACCCGAGACATGGGCCTGGCCCAAAGCTCCCAAAGCATTGCATCACTCTGACAAGTGTGTGCAAGTCCTCTGTGTGAAGGGTTGGGTATGGATCACTGGACAGGCATTCCCAGGGAGGAGTACAGGGATATAAGGGACTTCAGGTGGGCAATGTAAGGCACCAAGAGTGAATAGCAGTGCACACTGCCCTGAACTGCTACTGAGCCAACAGACTCAGTGCAGCTGAGCAAGCACATACAGCCCCTGCTTATGGTGCCATTTCGGAGAATTTGGGGATTAGGGCATAGCTGACTGCAGCTGGTCTAAAACAGCACTGCCTCAGGACTGTGGGTCCTGCCACGTCCCTTGCAATGGCTCCAAGGACACTGCTCCAACTGACTCTTCCCCTCATGGAAAGCAAACAAACCATTGCCACTGACAGTGCGATCTCTGCAGCTGCTGAGAAAGTTGGGAACAGGCACGCAAGAGGAAAATGGGAGGAGTGCCCCTGTTGGGACTCAAGCCAATTGTGAAAACCTGACTCCAAACACTTAAAACATAGCAGGAGTGTTAAAATTTATCTTCTGGCAAGAATTAGGTCAGCTCGATGGCAATTCTAAGAACAAAACAGCCCTTCTGAGGACTTCAGGAACAAGATAGCAAAATTATGGAAATTGGCTCTAATTATCCAAGAGGACAGACTGGGGACAAGGGGCCAAGCCAGAGAGTAAACATAAAAATTCACATAAGCTGAATGCACGAGCAGTGAATCCATCAGGGGAGGCATAAATACAGGCTGTACTTCAGTGTGTAAGTAGATATGTGTGTATTTAAGGGTGCTAGTTTGAACTAATGAGAACATCATAGCACATAGCAGAGAAATATTATGCAGAACTAGGAAAGGATTTTAGAAAAAGAGTGAGTAGGATATCAAAGGATCAGAGAAATCAAGTGACAAATGATCTCATCTCCAGGCTGAGCGTTACTGTTCAACACATGACAAGCACCCTCCTTGGGCAAAGAGGACTCTCCAGAATGCAGTTTAACAGCCTTGCCTAAAGCTCCTTTCCACAGACATCCAAAAGCATCCTATTGAGCAGTGTAGGTCCTCCTACATCAGGTTCCCAAAACAGGACTTAAACAGACACAACAGTCCCAGCCAGACCGAGAACATCACCCTTATGTAAGGTCTCTGTGAGGTGTCAATTCAGCTTCAGCTAAGAGGTAACACAGGTAATGAAAACAAACAGGCACAGCAGCAGCTCCCTCAGATCATCTGCCCCTCCTTCATGCACTATCCTAGCCCATGACACAAACTGCCTTTTTGTAGCCACCCAGTTGGAAGCAAGCACCAAAGAGAGGTCTGAAAGAGGACACAGCTGTTCTTTTTATAGTCTGTTACCTCACCAAAATACACAGAAGAGGCAACATAGGAGAGGGCTGCTGCAAACCTTGACAGGGACCTTCCCCTTACTGGGGCCCAGCTGATGAGGCCAAGCTGTGCCAGAGCCTGGGAAGGTGGGCCAGCAATGGCTCCCCCAGCAAGGGAAGCCAAGCAGGAATCGGATGAACATTTTTCCATCAGGAGAGGCAGCAAACAGGGACTCTGCAGCGCAGGACTCTCACACACTCCAAACCTCTGCCACACCTGACAGAAGAATTTTCCATCAGGCCTCACAGCAAACAGGGACTCAGCAAAGTGGGAATCTCATGCAGTAAAAAGCTCTGCCACAGCAAAAGGAGAGGAGAGAAAACAGATTGCTCTACTAAGGATGAACGACCTGGGGGAGAAAAGGGACAGGAGTCTACACACTATTGCAGAAGATGGGGCTGGTGATGAGCTGGGTCTGTGTAACCACAGAGCAGGAAAACCTGCAGCAGAGAGACTGCTGGTGTGGGGCACCTGCTGTGAGACTGTGTCAGTCAGGCAGCCCGTGACAGCAGGTTTTGTTCCAAAACCCAGGAATCTGTGCTATACTTCACTGTATCATAACTTTGTACTCAATTTGAAATATTTTAATTGCCTTTTTAACAAAGCCATCCTCAACTACGAATGCTTGCTCAAGCAGAAAGCTGCCACACCTTGGCAGTTTGATGCTACACTCAGCTCCACAGGCCTTTTTATTTTCTTACTGGCATCTGAATTTCTAATGGAAGTGGATACCCCTGAGATCAAGGTGTGTGAGAAGCCCCCGTGCAGCAGGGGACTGTGCATAGGAAGCCAGGAGGCTTCCTGAGGCCAGTTAAAGGATACATCAAGGCTGCATTTTGCAACAGCATAACCACAGTTGTTTTTTTTTTTAAAGCATGTTTCTGCATCAGCCTGTTGGAAAGCCCCACACAGACCTGCCATGAACTGGGGCACCTCAAACACTGCCCAAGTCTCTGTGCACCACTGGCGGTGAGGGGGCTTGGAGAAGTTGTCCCTACCATCCACCCAGCCAACAGCTCCTCTTTTCCACCAGATCCTGGGAAACCGACTGGGGTTTTCTGTGATGTCAGCCACATCTTGAGGCTGGAACTGGGGTTTGAATTGGTGCCAGCAGCACCCTGAACTGCTGGGCTGTGCAGAGCTCAGGGCACTCCATGGACATTGACACATCCCCCAGGCACCCACTCGATGCCATCTCCCACTCCAGGGAGAATGAGCATAAAAAATGTGATCTGTTTGTTTAGCATCATTTGATAATAACATTAATTATTTCATCTCTGAGTTAATAAGCAGCAGCTGTAAATAGCCAGAGGCACCGAGTCAGCCTATCAGCTCATCTCATCCAGTCATTTATTAATCTTAAAGGAACGTCCCAGGCATTAAATGAATATTTCTAAATCTCTTGGTTTGCTGGGTTTTGTTTTAAAGCAGTTCTCTATTTATAAGCAAATATTGACTGCATTAATATCAAGGCACACTAAAGCCTGACAGAGCTCCACTTCTCAATGCAGTATTAGCAGTGAACACAAGGGCAATGTTTCTATTTTTTCCAGCTAAGTCTTGTCCTCGCAAGCAATGACTCTGCGTTTTCAGCTCGCAGGGCACAAATCCAAGTGTGATCTCATGCAACTGTCAAACCCCTTCTAACAGAAAAAAAGCCTGTGCCAAGAACAGGTAGAGAAATCATAAATAGCTCTCTCAGGAGTTGGTTATACAAGTGAAATATTTCCAGAACACATTTTTCCTACTATTTTGAAGTTTTAAATGCACAGAGACAGTTCAATGGGCACCTGGTCATCCCTTTAATGTGTCACCAGACAATACAGATTCATTTCACTGCTATGTATGAAACAGCCAGTTGTTGGTGCAAGCAGGACAAATTGCAAACGTCCAGCTTCACAGACAAATAAGGTACAACCTCCATCACTAACTGTACATGCAAACACCTGGCTCTTCTTATTCACATGCCAATAAGAAAATAAAAAGGCCTGTGGATTTGAGTACATTTGAGTGTACCATCAAATCAGCCTTTTCAATCTATGGTGTAGTGGGACTTTTCACCCTCATCTTTGGATCTTGCCTGGGCTGGTTTCGCACCAAAAATATCCAAGTCTGTTTCAGCACAGGTGCTTTCAGAGTAGGTGGTTTGAAGGAGGAACTGAAGCAGATCCAAGGTTTTGCAAAGGTGAGGGGGGAGATGGGGAGCACAGAGCTCAACCCAGCCTCTGCAGCTCCCACTTCATCTTGTTCAGCTGCAATGGGATGAAGAAAAACCCCTATTTTATCAGACCGTTCCCCTGCTTACACCCACTGTCATGGAGGACAGGGCTTTGTTTACATGCAACTGCCTTTCTGAAGGAAAACTTGGAGTTTTCACAATGGATTCATCCTGCTGTCTGCATGAATCAGTAAAATCTACCAATGCCCCTGCTATAGCCCCAATAGCACACTTAGTAAGGATTTCAAATACTACCAGGGACATGGCACTTGAGCACCTACTTAAGTACTTGCCTGAATTGTGGCTCAGGCTGCCACAAAATCTCAGAAGAACAGAAAACTGTTTGAGAGGAGGGACATGAGAACAGAGAGGTCATTTTTCCAAATATGGACTGACTGGTTGGAAGACAAAGCCCCATTTCACCCTGACACACCCGCATGAGGGCAGCTGCAAAGCCTGGAGATTTCCAGCCTCAGCTCATCCATACACAACAACCCATCGTTCATGTTGTGTGAGGAACATCAGAAACTCTGAACACTAAATACAGTGATACACAGGAGGCAGTTTTCCAGCTGGAGTTGAGAAAGTCTCATGGAAATACAAAATTTGTCTGTGCAAAATTAAAAGCTCTAATTTACCAAGAACATTTACACACACATACAAGGATACAGCTCAGGTGCTGTACTGAAGTGTAACTCCACCACTCTGGGTGAGGTTCATGCTACTTTTGTTGTCCCCCCCAGTCAGAAATGAGAGCCTGATGCCATTAACATTATGCTACCACCACTCTCCTCAGGCTTTATGAAAATATAAAGAAACACTCATACTCACTGTATTCTCCTGCATTAATGTTTAGGGTGGAATAACCATGTCCTGCTGCAACCTACACGCTCACCAAAATAAGTTTTGTCAGTTTATACTCACACAGACAAACTGCAGTCACGACAAAACGCCAGAATGGAGTAACACTGAGCTTTTTTTGGAGGTAAAAAAGAAAAATACACACAGCCCCAGCAAAACAGCTATCAAGAAAACCTGTGAGTTCTTTATGGTTAGTTTATGACATTTTGTCTGGACATCTAGTCTTGTTACCTTGGGAGTTATTAGGGTGTAACTACAGAGGTAACTGTAATACCTAGATAAGCTCCAAGAGAAAAAGCAGCTTGTTGCTCAAACTTCATAAGCAGAAATATCATGACTCAATGACTATGAAACATTTTAGTTATTTTTATAGACTTTCTAGCTCGCCCTTTGATCCCCGAATGGAGACTTCTCCAAGAGGCAGTGGGTGCAGCAGAGTAACTTGGGAAGCAGAACCCTTTAGTGCCACTTCTGCAAGTCTACAGGACTAAACTCTGTCTCTTTATGGTCAGCTGCAGTTAAGTCAGGGAATGTACTTCCCTGGGAACACCAGAATATTTGCTTAACCAAACAGGCAAAGTAACAAGATGAACCTGAATTCCTGTCTTTAAGTGGGATACTACCTTTCTTATGGGTGAATCTCCAGTGCAGTAAAGACATGAGCAGAAATTACTGCAGGAAACAATTTTTTGTTCTGTCACTTGTTTTTAATCACACAGTAGAAACAGAAATAAACTGATCCTTCTGGGAGACGGGCAGCTCTGTGTTCTTCCTTGGGGGCAGAAAACGATTGGCATGGCCTTCTCCATGAACTTTGCCAAAAAGGAGTCCAGTGTTCCTCAAATGAAGTCTGCTGAATACCATAAGCAAGTACCCCGCAGAATAATTTCAGACTAGAAATCAGGTTAAAGAAAATTTGCTCTGCTCAAGCTTTATACTTGATAAATTTTTACTTATAAATTAGCCTTGAAATAACTTACAGTCCTGGTTCTAATTTTTTTGCAGGAGTGCTGCACTCCTGGTGAGGTCTTAATCATGTTATGCAATGGTTTACCCCAGTGAGAGAGGATAACATCCAGCAGCACATGAAAAGGTGTTCACCCCTTGGAGCTGCACTTTCTGCAGATCTGGAGTACAGTATCTCTCTAACTTCTATCATGACTCCCCATGACAAATTCATTGCAAGATGCTGAGCAGTCAGTCAATGCTCCTTCCATCACTTAACACATGCCCTATTTTAATATTTTCTTTTTTTCATTGTTGTTTTTGTTGGTTTCACTGACTATAGACAAGACATTTTGTTTTTCAGGAAAACCAAGTTGTCTGAATATCATATCTGCTAATAAACAAAATAAAAATAGAAGCATTAGCCCAGAAAAACAAAGGCTGAACGGCATATAGGATCTCTAAATAAATCAGGAGTGTAAACATCTAAAGACCTATCTGGTAGAAGAATAACGGGTGCAAGTTTGCATTAATAATCTAGAATTGTGAAATAAGCTTCTTGAGCCTTAGCTTTTGGTTGATCAAAAGAGGCTCCCTGTAGGGGTAACAGGGCAAAGCTTGACCAGTGTCTTTCAAAATCCTCCATGGTCTGCAGAAAGTAACTTCACTGAGTATATGGAAAATTATCCATATATCCCTTTGTCCAGACACCAGAAAACAGCCCAATTTATACACTTGTTAATATGCAATTTTCAAGACTGTACTGAAAACAGTTGTTATCCAAATTAATGTAATTTCTGACACAGTGTAAAAACTAGCAATAATGCTTATCATGTTTAACTCAAAGCTAATTTAAATAAGATACAAAAGATAATGCTCATTAAATCCGAGCCTCACTTTGTTTAAGCCGAGTCAGCAAACACTGTCATGCCCACTTGGAAGTTTAAGACACTAACAAAACAAAAGCTTTAAATGTGAGAAAATAAATTTTTGGGCAAAATAATTTTCCGTTAGGAATTCTGGTTTGATCTCAGGGAGGGTTTTAATAGCCTACTGGTGGAAGATACCTACAGTGGAGCACAAATGTTCTTGGCCAAACCCTTTCTCCTGCAGCACAATCTACAGGCAGAAGCAGGAATGAAGGCAGGGCTGAACAAAAGACATTTAAAAAGTTTTTTTTGCTGAGCATATGCTAGCTGGAAGTTCCACTTGTGTTGCTTGAGTAGCACCAGGCAGCTGCACCACTAGTGAGGATTTGGCCCATGGCAAGCAAAATATAAGGGCATCAGTGAACAAGTGCACATGGCATTATTGCAGTCTGTGTCAATCTACAGGTACTTTACTGCTGGTAACCACTCTGCAATTAGGATTTTAAATAATATTTGTCTTACTTTAGTTTGCTGTATTACTTTTTAAGGCAGAAAGGGCACAAGTTACTGCTCTAACTTAAATAGTTATATTCTGTCCAGCTGAAATGTGTAACTGTATTCAAACTGAAACCTGGCCAGCATATTCTGTGAAATAATCCAAGGAACCTTAGTGGTCTCATTGAGAAAACAATTTCTACAGCTTTGCAGTGCCCCACAGCCTTGGCAATGTGGAACATGACTGACAAGGAAGGGTGCCCTCTCTGCCCCAGCAGCCCCATCTCCTGTGGCTTTGAGGGTTTTTTTTGGTAAGTCTCCAAGCCAAAAGCTAAGCCTGACCCAACACAGTTAATGAGATGCAAAAAAGCTGTAAAGATGGTATTTACTGCTCGTGTTCAGTGTTCTGGTTCTGAATTCAGAAAGCTGAACAGAAAGGTTCTGAGCAAGGGGGACTGAGCTACATAAGAGCATAGCATTACTCCAGCAAGGAGAACTGGTAATGCTGCATGAGTGGATGCATGAAGAATCAGCAAGATTTGTTTCTCAAATTTATTTTCTGAAACAGGCTTTTGTCCCTCTATTTGCCTTAAGACTGGCTTCAACAGGAAGTCAGCGGCCTCCTCTGAGTGAAGCCAAACTAGAATAAGGAGACACAACATATAAAACAGGACAGTCAAACTGAGGCAGCCAGCCTAGCTCCTGCTCTTGCACAATTATATAATTTCTTAATTCTAAACATTTTAGACTACAAGGAGGCTGTTTTATTAAAAGCCACAGACACTGGCAGCCCTCACATACATATGCACAAAGGTAATCAAACTCCTAACAGCAGTGACAAAGCTTGCCAAGCAACATTCAGACTTTGGAAACCATCCACGGAATCGTAACTGGAAGGCTTGTGTGAGGAAAGAGGCAGAGCAGAACCCACGACACAGATCAATGATGTTACTGTGGTCAGTTGTGTCCCAAGGGACAGCACAGTCTGCTGCACAATATGAACAGGCTGTCCAAGTCTTCAGACACTTCTGCACTTAGCAAGTCTACTCATGAACTGTTAGGTAACACCAATGAAACTTCTTTAACAAGAAAAATAGCAAAGAAAACACTCAATCTTTAAAGGACATTGTGGTAGACAAACTTAGATTTTTTTTTTTCTGGTTTTGGGTTTCAGGGTTTTTTTAAACCAGAAAGATCACATTTAAGAAATAAAGAATTAAGGCTTTGTCCACATCAGACATCTGTCCTGAAGCAGTAAAATCCCTTCAACTGAAATCACCACCCTGCTGAAGTTAAAAATGGCAACTTCAGACTGCATTTCATGTGCAGACCACTCCCAAATGCACTCACTGCCCAAACCAGTATCAGATCCTGTGCATGCTCTGGTACACAGTTAAGTCCAAGTACAGCCTTAATTTCAATATGGAAAAGCCAAAACTTCTGTAGTGCTTGGTAGCAATAGCACACATCTAATACCTGACACCTCTAGATCTTTCCAGAGATGTTGCTAAGTAAAATGCAATCTATAGGTGGCAAAGAGTGCTGATAAATCAAATCTCCACCAGGAAGTCAGTTCATTTCACTAATCTGACCAGAGGAAGAATAAGATAACCCATTTCAGACACTTGAATGGTATGAGCTGACCCACCAAGCACCAGAGCCACCATGGAGTAACCGCAGAAAACATGGCTCCATGTGGAAAACAGGAGGGAAAAGCTAAACAACCCCTTTTTGGCAGCAGTGGATGATTAGATCAGACCTCCTTGTCCCAGATACATCTACACACACAACACTGAGCACAAGGCACACCACATTTTTGCCTGGTTTCGGCCAGTGGTCTGCTGAACACCGAGACAGCCTCCAAGCCCCTCCTCAGGCTTTGGCTGTGTTCATTCCTGAGCTGGGCCTGCCGAAGTCATTATTTTTAAGTGCTGGAGCAGGATCCTGCCATCAAGTTAAATGAACACAGATGCTGCCTTCTCCACATGCCAGAGGCGTACACAGCCCACCACAGGAGCACCAATGGGTTCCACCAGCACTGGCCCCAGCGTGGGAACGCCCCAGGAAAGGAGTGAGTAGCGTCCTTAGGCAGGCACTTTCTGTAGGGACTTGGAAAGTTCCCTTCTCTCCCCAGAAAGGCTGCAAAAGTCCAAACCACTCAAGTCGCTGATGCACTCAGATAAACTCTCCTGTATCAAAAAAAAAGCCTTATGCTGACAAAAGGATGGGCAGATTTCCCTCAGTCTGCAGTACACTTCACCATTTGACTCATCACCCTGAGGTGGAAACACTTGCCTGATCCCTCAACACCAACAGCCTGTTTGGTAGCATCTGTTATGTAGTTGTTACTACCATTTTCCCAGTTTTTGCTTTCCAATAAAAACACCACTGTGCTAGCAGCGCTGCTTATAGGAGTCTCCATCTGCAAAGAACACACTGACCCCAGGATATCACGTTCTGAGTCCTGTGCAGAAACTCCTGCTGGCACAAAGGCAGGATGCAATTCACTTCTTTAACAGAGGTAGTTGGTCATTTTTCAGCTGCAGCACATTGAGGAGACACAGAGACATGAAATTCAGTGTTACAGCTGGAAATCGGGCAGTCTGGCCTTCACCTGGCTGTAATCCAGTCAGTGATATGTGCATAAGATAGACCCCCCAAAGAAGCAGGGATAAAACACTCTCCTTTCCTACCTCAGACTAAAACTTCAGCTCTTTGCTCTTTCAGTTCATCAGCTCAGAGTAAATGACAGCTACATAAAGACACTTCAGGAGATGCTATATATAGGGTGAAGTGAACTTTTCCCCAGGAAGCTCTAGATCTAGGTCATCTTGCTTCTTCTGCAGGCAGAAAAACCAGGTTACTCATTGAACAAGAATACAGTTTCTAAAGGAAATAAAAGATTACTTGGAGCATGAAATCTTGTGTGGATAGTATTTTTTTGTTTCCTAAAGGACTTTCAAAAACAAAACTCACCATGAAACACTGTCTCTTTGAATACCTGACTTCATCCACTTTAAACTGAGAAACCCACTATATTTACAGAAAGAATGGGCATTCTTTAGTAAACTTACTTTAGTAAGTTTAGCCACAGTAGTTTAGCCACACAGTGAAGTAAATGCAACTTCAGGTCTCAGAAATTTCAGGGAGTTTGTCTATATTCAGACATAATGTAAAATCCCTCCCTGCACCTCATTTGTGATTCTTACAGGGGGCTGCAATGATTAAACACAACCCAGCACAGCTCCAGGTGAGCTTTCATACAAATCCACTCCGATGGATTAAATACCACATTCCTACTTCCAGTCGAGGGCAGGTGGGAGAATAACCAAGCATCTCACTCAAGTTTGGGCCAAGAGCCACCATCTAACTCAGCCCAGCCACTGCAGCAACATGAAGGTGCCATTAGCTGAAGAGGTGGGAGACCAGGGCAGGAAGAGTTTTCTCAGCTCAGGACAGACCTCAGTGCAACACTACCTATGCAGCGCTCCTCACCCGCTTCCAATCAGCAGATCCCTAAAAATGATCAAGTAGAGGTGTGGGCCTGCATTTCAGTTTAGTGACTACAGAGGGGATTTTATTAGTTCTTGTGAGCACAATCAAAACAGCCCACAGAGACTCGGAGAACCAGGAACTGAGAGGTGAAAAAGCACTAACCAAGAAAAGAATTAACAGTTAATTTAAAGTTAAGTATTTGTGCTTGAATTTTAAAACTCATTCTCTTCCCTTCCAAGAAGAGTAATATACTTTCAAGGACACCATTCTCCATGGGACAATCCACAACTGCCTCAAGGTCTCCAAATATATAGATGCAACATTAAAGAACTCTGTGAAGCAGAAACTAAAGCAATGTCTTAGTCATATTTCATAAGCTAAACTGAAGATAAATGGATGCAACTGCAATCCAAATCATAATATTTAAACAGAAAACAACCAAGGGAAATCCCAAAACATCAGAAACTGGCAATGGCAATTAAGCAAGTACTACTACAGAGCACAAAATAAAGTCTACAGATGTTAAAATATTAATTTCAGTGTCTTAACTAAATCTGAATTTAGAGCATTAGTTTGCTGAGCCCTTTATGCATTTTCTACTGAATACAGCAGTTCACTGCTTTTTTGTTAAGCAACAGCGCAGACCAAACCAGTTTAGCAGTTTGGTACGTCTCCAGTCAAGCAATGCTTGCGCTCATTTGTTCAAAACCTAAGAGCAATCTCTTCTCTTTCTGAACTTTAAATAAAATTAATGCATTCAAGCAAAATAAATACTAGTCTTAATCTATATTGCAAAATTACACGATGTCTGAATTAAAGATTTCGACAACTGTGTTAATAAAACACTGTGATTAACGTTCAGTGCACAGAACAAGCTCTGTATCTGGCTTTAATTACAGTGATGAATAAAAGTCATTGGCCCAGAGTATTCATGCATTATACTGTCCCATAGATACCAAAATAATGGAATCTGATGCACTTTGATCTCTTAGATAAGCCTCCCACAGCTCTGAAACAGAAAGGGCAAGAGCACCCAACCTCATCCAATTCTGCAATGTTCGCACACTGACTCATAAGAGATTTGTATCCCCACTACCAAGATATATCTTACGGGAATAAACACAGAGAAATATTGCTCCATTTCCTTCTGGCTAGAGCTTGTACACAAATCATCTGGAGAGCCACACAGAGTGAAAGTGGTGAGGACTACAGGGACACTTTACAGTCTCCACAGAGCTATTTACTTGGACAGTAGTTATGTTATAATATATTTGTGGGATATATTCTAGTCTGATTTTCTCTTCTAATGCAGTTTTGCCATGACACAGATTAGAAACTGGCGGCATGTGGTAGCTGTAATGGTTTTAATCATGGTTGCAGGATGGTCAATTCCTTGCTTTTGTCCAAACCAGCACAGACTGACTCATTTTTTGCTTACAACTGGATAGTCAAGCAGCTTCATTAAATTTTATTAGTCATAAACCAGGCGTTTCCTTGATGCTTCTAGGACCTCTCTTAGCAGTCCAAACTCCACTGGCATGTGGGCTAGCTACAGTCCCAAGCTCTGGGAAACTCAGCCCTGTCAGCCAGCTGAGACTTGTCTTTGAGTGAGGATGAAGTTGTCCCTGCATGAGCTTTTGGCCTTGGAGTGCAGGGTAGTACATGCAAGGACTGCTCCTGGACCTTGCCTCTAGAAATACAAATTGCTCCCTCTGAGCAAAAAGCAGATGAGAGGACTCGGAGGCTACTCCAGTGTCCAAAAATACAACCAAGGGAAACACGTTTCAGTATTGCAAGGATAATAGTCTGCACATTCATCACTGCATGCTGGGGCTAAGGGAGGAACTGAATTTCCTGAGTCAGTTTCTCTCATCCTTCCAACAGTTTCAGTCCTCCCTCAGGCACCTCAGGTCTACATCAGCCCTCTACTAAAGGGCTGATGGATGAGGACGAGAAGGCTCAAAAATGAGCCTGGCCTTTGACAGAGGGTACGTGTGCGTGCAAATGTGCACAGAGCATGCGTGAGCGTTGTGGTGGATCAGCAGAAATGCCCAGTGCAATAACCCAGCTGGTTGTGATTTGGCTGACGCAACCGCGGTTAAAGGATGGTTATCTCCTCCTCCAGTTGCTGCACGCATCTGCTCTTTGTCCATGTCACCGTGTGTGGATCCTGGCCCAGCAGCTTTTATGCCACCAGCATTCTGACTTTCTTCTTCACTGATGAAAAACAGAGTGGTTGGCAGATTCCTATGGAGGGGCTGGTAAATAAAATAATCGCTCTCTGTAACTGTTTGGTCTCTTGGAGATTGTTTCATTAGTTCATAGGAAAGTCACGGTTGATTTGCTTTAGTCCATTCCACAGATTATTATCTCTTCAAAACATAAAAGTGGTTTATTTTCCATGGGTCAGAAACTGACTCCAGATGTACAGCCAGCAACAGCTGATCACAGCACTGAACCCAAGGTACATACGGGAAACATACGGGAAGTGCTTCCTAAATGCATGGTGGTCCTAGATTTTAGGGAGGGTGTTATTGCATGTTTGGGTTGGCTTGTCCAAAAGAATGCATGATCTTCCAGCACAGCAAAGATTCATCAACCTGATTAGGCAAGATTTCTTATTACCATCTCCACAGACTCTTCATCCTACTAATCAAGCATCTGGAATGCAGGCTGCCAAATAAATGCTGAACTGTCAGATTCCAAAACAGATTTTAGGAGACTTATCTACTGCCTTAAACAGATCTTCTGATAAAGCTCCCTCTCTCCAGCATCAGGTTTGTCATAAATTTCCGCAGAGGTTCCTTTTGTAATAGAGGAACATTATTTTATTAAAATCAAATTACCATTGAACACTTTACAAACTTGAATTAAATTACTAAGCATGCCTGCACTAAAGATAAAGTTTATTATTCCTTCACTCCTCATTTTACAGTGAAGAAACTAAAGCACAGAGCAGTTAAGTGGTTTGCTAAAGTTACAAACAGAACAGAAGACATGAAATAAGATGATGATAGCTTACCCTAGGGCTACTAGAGTGGGGTTTTCTGGTGGATTTTGTCTTGTTTAGTCTTGGGGCTGGGAGTTTTTTTGGTTGAAATGCAGTTTTACTCAGCAAGAAGTTACACAACTCTAGCTCTGCTGGGACAGGTCACTGCTATGGCTGTCCCCCAAGAGGCAGCCAGAACATGACAGCATCTTCTACAAAAACACATCCTACCTTCAGGGAGCAAGACACATCTTTGCTTCTGAGACCTTCACAATGTCAGGGCCAATTTTTCTTGTGGTCTAAACTGAGATGCTTTGCCTTTCAGAGTCAAGAGACTAGTGACTCTTCACCTTTTTCCCCCAGAAAGGTTTCATTCTTACTCAACCATGACATCTCTAAAAACCTGCTCATTTTGTAATTCTTTGGTCTCTGAGGAACTGCTTCATTAGCTCATAGAAAAGTCATGGCTGATTTGCTTTAGTCTACTCCACAGACTATTACTTCTCCAAAATACAAATATGTTTCTCTCTGCATATGCGGAGGCAGAAACAAGGACAAGCACAAAGACTGGAAGACACAAGTCTGCCACAAGCAAGAGGTGTTATTTTTAGTTTCTTTGCCTTACATTCTGCAACCAGTTTGACTACAGCCATTAACGGGGTCTGCAGAAGCGCTCATTAAGCTGAGCTTCCTTCCTTTGTCAAAATGATGAACAGGGACACAGGACGACAGGGACAGACTCTGTAGAGCATCTTGAGCCAACTTAAGACACTTCTTGCAAAAATCCATGTGAAGCAGAAAGCAATACTCTGTTAAATGTGATTATGAACATATTATCTTCTTTTCATAATGCCCCTTGGAAAATCTTCCGGACAGAGTGGTTAGGAACAGATCCTTACCAACTGCCAACTCAACAACAGTCAATCTAGAAACCAGCTCTAATTTTATAAGAAAGGTGGTAACACAGAGAACTCAAGCATTAGCATACTCTTCCCCACTCCCTCCAGCCACGCCTAACACATTCTTAACCAACTGTAGTTTAAAATCTATTTTAAGCAGATAAAGCATTACAATATTCTACCAATATTAATTAAAGTATTGATTTAAACTGTTTATTAATGGGTATTTTCAAGATTGAAGTTACCTAACTCTGTGGTACTATCTGGTATCCTTTACTTTCAGGTCTGTCTTCCTTACACTCTTCTCCCTCTGCCCCACCAGCTTTTTTCACCAGCAAAATGAAAGACAGCCCCCATCAGCCAGTGTGGCTGGCTATGCTGAAACCAATATGCATTGAGACAGGAAATACAGGTGCAGGTTTTTTCTAACTGTTGTCTAGAAAGGAAGTTTAGACTTAGCACCCTCAAGAAACTTTTCACCTAGAACTGATTACCAGCAATACAGTTCTCTAGACAACTTGCTGAATTCTTCAGCTGTGGAAGAATAAGAAGTGCCATGGCATGCTGTTCACTAATCAAATAATCTTGAATGCTACTATAAAGACATTCAAAATACATACATTTCATTATTGTATGGAAAATGAACTGTATAATCCTATACCAATATTAAAAAAAGGTTTATTGCATTGCACATATAAATAATTTACCAGAACTGCAGCATAAAACATGGAACACTTACAGCTTTTCTGAATGCACGTCTCAATTACATCATAACTATTTATCAGGAGTGACTTTATCACTTAATGCTTGGTCTTTCACAGATAAAATGTTATTCCAGAAAACTACTAAAACATTTCTTCATTTCTGAGAATGAATTATGTAAGGTCACTCAAGCAATATCTCACTCAAGCTTCTCCTTGAGGAGAAGCACCAAACATCACTGGCTACTCTACCATTACTTATCCATGCAGCAAACTCTCAACTTCAGCTCCTCCATCACTTTCCCTCCTCATTCCAGCTGATTTTCACTTTGGGCACTGCTGCCAGAAGGCACCAACCAGCAACACAGCAACAAAAACAAAGGGTTTGAAGCCCTTTGAAGCTTCCAGCAGACTAAGGAATTGTGGACTGGAGTGATATTTCAGTTCACATCCACAAGTGCAACTGTAATTCATGCACATCATCACCAAGATGTGGAGGACAAGCAGAAAAAAGGGTAAGACATGCATAAGCAACTTTTAAATATACTGCTTTCTCTTATATGAAAGTAACCCTACTAGCTGGTTTGCTTTTTTTTCAGGGATAGCTTTCTGTATGTAACGTTTTCCCATTGCATCTTTCCCCCTTTTACGCTGTTCCAACATAGCTCAAGAGTTCCAGCTTTGCACAACGACTCCATGGTAGATTATAACCTGTTACACTACCACAGTCTCCTTTCTTGTACAATACAAGCAGTCATAGATGATAAATCACTTCCATTGGGGCCCAAGGGAATTTTTGTTCAGCTCTTTCTATAAATGGGTGCAGCTCCTAGATGAGAATTCATTTGGCTAGCAATTTTTAATTATATTAATTACCATGTCTTTGAAAAGACAGCATCAGAACACCAATGTAACATATTACTTAAGTCATGAGGAGAGAGTAACAAAGGCTTCATTTCTCTCTTGAGCAAAAAATATCCAACACTCCCATCCACAGGGCAAGGTTCACACAGAAATGCAGTGTGAACAAGAAGATTCTCTGACTGTTCAAACTGGGCACTTCTTCAGCATCTCCAGGGCTGCACCTACTGTGCTGTGCTTCTCATTGGCCTATGGCACTGCCAGGACAGGCTGATGTGCCACCTCCCTGAACTGGGAACAGCTGGAATGAAGCACGACAAGCCAGAGGGATGAGGACATGTACATTGTGTACAGGTGACACTCAGCTCAGAGGAGGTCCAAGGAGGCTATTGCAGCAACCTCAGCTTTAAGAGAAGCCATGAGACATCCTAAATTACACTTTCAAAACCTGCTGTCATCAACAGCTTTTGGAGGATTACGGGAGCACAGCATTGGGTTAAGCTCATGTTTGTGATCTCTCGTCTCATTTTGTGCCTACAGCCAAATCAAATGAGTATCCAGGTCAAAAGGTTTTAAATTAATCCCTCCAAATTAAAAAAAAAAAGGAAAAAAATCCACTAGATCCACTGAAACATTTTATCTGGGCCTGTAAGACAACATATGGTGGTATGAAGTACCAGAGGGTGCTCTGGAGCTCTTCAGGTAAAATATTTTATCAGTCTATCTGCCACATCAACATATCAAATGAGCTTGTATGAGGTTACAATCAACACCAAGATCTTGTGCTTATTTCTCATGCTTTTAGCTAAGTAATTTAGCAAGTGTCATACATCTTTTTTAGAAGACTGCAGTGTATTTTGTCCACAGTAATAATTTTTAGAAACTTAGGGAGAAAAAGTGCAAAGCATTTTGTACTTTACTGCATAAAATTTCCAAAACTGAATAAAATGGCAAATTATTTCCTACAGCTATTAAGGAACTATTTAAGAACAGAAATATGAGACAAGGATTAAGAAGAGGGACACATCTGTTCTGCAAAAAAAAGTCTTTGAGGAGAACTACTAGAAATAAGAGAAACTGAAAAAAACCCAGTGAACTTGTACGGAAAAACAGCAGAAGGCATATTGCCAACAGATGGTGAAGAAGTCATACACCAAAAAGGAAAACAAAGTTGAAAGCATACTCAATTTTGAGAACTTGAGAAAAAAAACCAAAATCAAAGCTAACTCCTTCCTAATCACAGATTCCCTGGTTAAAAATGAAGCTGCATGTTCTTAACACTTAGGAAAGCAGTTGTAATTTCTGGGTTCTAAAATGGAGGCATTCAAAATTAGCATCTGTCTATGAAAATGTTGGTCCACTCTTGAAATCACTTCCTTCCTCCCCGCTGTGAAAACACACTCTTTTTTTTGGTGTGTTTTCATTTTTTCTCATGTTACTGGTTAAGCTTAATGCACTGGAAAGTATCTGATGCTTTAATGGGCCACTTTCTTATAAATTCAGATACCTGTTTAAAAAGATGTTTCCTCTCTGAGGCCTTTCTGCAGCAGATGGTAACAGGTACTGCCACAGGAACCAAGGGACAGGTATTTGCAGAGCCTCTCAATGGAAGTTATTCCCCATTATTCTAGGTGTCCATACTGTCAATCCAATTCTCAACTTCACTTTTGGAAGCAGGAATTTTACACAGCCAGTTTAATAGCACTCACTGATTTGACATGCTATACTGCATGGAATTTGACATGCTATACTGCAATTTTTACTGGGAATTTGACATGCTATACTGCAATTTTTACTGGGGGTACATTTTGCAGTTGGAACTCAATAGGTAAATAAATACTAAGGCATAACAAGAGTCCCACATGAACACCGCTGGCACAATCCTGTCAGAACACGAAAAAGTACTTTAAATGTCAAAGTAATACAGAAGCCATCTTCTAGAACGGTGTATCTTCATTCAGCAAACCTCCTTCCCTTAGTTTGCATACCTTGCAAGAGCTAGTCAGGAAGTTGACACACTGTTGCTGCAAACCCAAGAGCAACAGACACATCAGATTTTACTCTGTTCTAAAATATGCAGCCAAAACTTCAGCAGTTGGCTTCAAAACTGTTCACCTTCCACTTTCTGGAGGCTAGTTGCCACAATTAAGTTTTCAAACTTGTTTTATCCCCTTCCTTGCTTTCATTCCTAATGTCTACATTATACACTAACTCTGGTTAAGACATTGAAAGAAGTAACTGCCAGGAACAAGGGCACAACTTTCCCATTTGTAACACTGACTCTGAGCTGCCACTTGAAAGTTAAAATGGGTGACTTATTTCTAGCACAGAAGTAATACTGGAGCATTGGCAATTGTTCATACTTAGAGTTTTGTGTATCTTGTAAACATTAACTAATTTAAAATTATAAATCCCCTCAACCGCTAAAGTGCATTAAATGCCGCGTAATATTATGGCTAAGGCCTATCTATTTTTTAAAGTCACAATCCACTGTGGTTCAAAAACTGTGGAAAGAGTAGCTTTGATTTTGACTATGAGACACTAAAGGCTACCCTAAGGTGAAGCTATAGGAACTGCCAGGATCAGTGGAGGAGTTTTCAGGACAGACAGTGATGTTCAACACAGTCAAGTGCCTGTGGGCACATCACCTGATGCTGCACAGCTTCTTCAGCTGGGGAAAGGTTTGCTATGAATACACTTACTCAATAATAGACACCTGTGGGTTCATTTATTTTACTGTCTGTCGTGTTCTCAGTCAACCATCCACACTTACAGACAAGTTCTTCATCGAGAAAAAAATTTAAAAACCTCTGACGACAGAGTCCTTATCTATGCCAACATCCACACTAGAAGGCCTGCATAAGGCATACACCTGACTGGTGACTCTTACAGGAGCTAACAGGTTGCTTTCAAAGGGAAGAACAAGAAAACAAAAACCTTCACAAGTCTTCCTAGAATCACAGATATAAATGCAATAAATTGCACAAACAGTCAAACTTCTTATGCTGATATGACAAAAATACAATGCACTTCTAAACCTCATGGACCATTCAGGCTTAATTTAGAACAACAAAACCTCTAAAAAACTTGATCTGCCACCAAGCACTTTCTATTTACTGGACTTCAGCAGACATAGTTCAGAAATCAGAACACAAAAATTCCTCCCGGAATTTATTGTGACATTCAGCTTTTGCACCCAAACAAAACAATCAGGCACACACTGCCAAGAAACATCAGCGCAGCTTCAGGGCACCAGCAAGGGCTGCTACGTGTAGGGCTTCTCTTCAACACTCACGGGGATCCTACCAGGGTGGAATTCTTGAACTCACTAAAGCACTTGTAGATTACACGCCTGTCCGGTTAAATACTTCCTGCAATTTTCTTAATTATACATCAGGATCTGCAATTAGGGAATGACTCCCATCCTAGAAAACATACAGCTCTCAAGTCACCCCCCTCAGAATGTGTGTCTCTACTGCCGTTTCTATAGGTGCCTCTGGTATGTATGCTATTATCCCAGACAGGAAGATACTTTCAAAACTTGAACAGAATGTGCAGCTCTACCGCTGGATGGTTTTCCTTTTCATTTTTCAGTGCTGTAGACTGCTTGTTTAGGTCAATACACATTTCTGTAGGTGGGGGTGGAGATCTCCGGGAGCAGACAAGTGCAACCCCAAGTTCAGGTTCCCTTTCCGTGTCCACCCCTTCCAGAGGCGGCCAAGCACAGGCTTTCACACCAACGCCATCCCCCCTCCACATCGGCGTTATCCTCCGCTGACAGCAAAGCCATCAAAGCAAATACCCGGCCTTTTCCTTCTTTCCCCCTTGATTCGTCATCAAGATGTAAATTAAGAGATTCTCTCAGAGACAAAAAAAACCCAAAAAACAAAAAACCCACCGAACAATGGGAAACACTTTCCCCGCCGGTGCCCCACAGGACGGAGGGAAACAGGATCCCC
>VXBC01003475.1:0-32994 GCA_013399945.1 Ploceus nigricollis | reverse complement strand
GGGCCCGGCGGGGCGGGATGGGATGGGACCGCGGCGGGGAGTCCCGCACCACCCGGCCCACCCCGGCTGAGGGGCCCAGGGACCTTCCCAAGGGTTCCCCCGCGGGCAGGTCCCCAGGCAGGGAAGAGGGTTCCCCGTGCTGGTCGCTGGCGTGACCCGAAGGACACGGTCAGTGTAGGCACAGGGCAGTGAACCCCAGAGTGAAGCAAAACCAGCAGCAGGCACTTGGCTTTTGCGTTTCTAAAGATTTTTTATACGATGAACAGGTACTCTGATAAGCCTAAATTTAGTTCCTCTTTTTTTCCTTCATAAAAATATATCTATACTTGGATATAAGTCTAGGTAAGTACTGATAAATGCAAATTTGAGGCTACTGAATGCCCCTGTGTCACTCTGTTAGTGTGCCAGCGCTGACCCACACAGAGTGGAATATACGATGGTCCTATTAGTGTTCTTTCGTTCCTCAAAATGCATCCTTGGCCTTCAGATTCACATAATGGAAAATACTTTAAAATCCAATTTTTAAAGTGAAGTATTTTTTAAGGTGAAGCAAATGTGGTGCAGATGAGAGCAGCTGCAAAGTCCAGTCTCTAAAGCAGTACAGTGTGGCTGCTGCTTATCACCAAGTTGTCTGCTGATACAGCTCGGGCCTGCTTTGCACCTTCTTGTATCTCCAGACTTGCTGTTCACATGTGTTTGGCTCCACAACCTTTGCTGGTGGACCTCAGGCTGGGATCAGAGTTTTTGCTGATTATCCTTATAAGTTCATTCTTGTAGATTTTATTTTATTACTGTTTAGGGTGGTTTGTTTTGCTGCTTATCAATGGGTAAGTTAAACAACCCTGGTGTAAAGCCTGTGACTGCTGCCATTTATGGTGTTCTAACACGGTTTCAGGCTTTTCAAGGAAACTGAAACTGAAAATGGGGCAGGATTGTGAGTGTTGCTCAAGATAGAGAGGCTTTGCAATGGTGCATTGTAAATAATGACTGTTGTACATGGCTTGCTCATTTGGGTGTTTATCCCATGAGTCTGTTGGCTTGGTTTAATAGAATTAGGCAAGCAATTGTTGGAGGGGATCCAGTGAACCACTGCCTCACCCAGTCATGATTTCAAGGTTAAGGCAATGTCAGAGCTGTCTGCTGTGAGAGCCTGGTGATGAAACTCCAGCATTGTCACTGGTATTTTCAGTTGTGCAGTGGCACCATTGGGAAGGAGATTATGGGCAACTAGAAAGACTGAGTTACTCAGCAGTTATCTCATGTTTTGTTTTCTCTGTGAGGCTCGGGCCTGTGTCGTTGATGTAGTTCAGTGAAAACCACAGGTCACACTGTGCCGTGGGGTGAGGCTGTGATCACAGTTTTGATCCTCCACAGTGAGGAGGCCCTATGGAAACCTGTGGTGCCTCCCTGCCGGCTGACGTGCCAAAATAGCCTTTATTTGGAAACCAGAGTGCAAACTGGTCTCATCCTGATATGCAGTCAGGACACAGGTGGGATTTCCTCTGCATCTCATGGTAGAGATGTTGCATTTATTTACCTTGAGGCTGATCTCCAGAAGGAATAGCTGCTAAGCCCAGTTAAAACTTTCCCATTAGTAGGTACAGGATGCTCCAATTCTGGGCATGTTTTTAAAAATGCAGACTTGTCAAGTGCCAGAAGAAGCCTGCTTTTCATTGTGGACTCACAGAGACCAAAGAGGAAGCAGAGTTTCATGTTTGGCCTTGCAACAAGACAGACTGCACCTGTGAGAGCTCTGAAGGGGGAAGAGCTACTACCAGTCATGCCTAGATTCTTTGAAGTAGGGGTGGTTGAAGGCGCTGCTTTTCCTGGCCATTCACTCTGTTTTGTCAGATAGGTCATTAATACACTTTGCACCACCGGCTCAAAAGTTGTACAAAGGTCCAGGAGATGGAAAATAGAAAAACTTTAGTGTTCACAAATGTCTTTTAATATGCCTGCATATGCTGAGGTGTAGCTGTGAGCCTGCTCCTTTTGCTACCACACTTCTTGCAGGTTGGGGACAAGGAAGCAGAGAGATGGGTCCTCAGAGGATGTGATTTATGAGTATGGTTTCTTTGTTTTAGCAGAACCATAGGGTAGTTTAACTGATTACTTCAGTTCTCTCTGGTTTTTACTTCCTCTACTTAGTTTGGGGAACAAGTAATAGTCAGAATGGATTTTCTAGAGCCTTAAAATGCTCCTATAGAGGAAGAAAGATTCATGTCGTGGTTTAGGGCTGCACAAATACTACAGACAGAAAAGATCATGCAAATACAAAAATTTGTGTCGGACTAATATCAGTACAGAACTGGCAACGCAAGTCAAACTTTTTCTCACCTCTAGACATTTAAACAGCTGGCTATAATCTGTTGTCACAATAGAAATGGGGATGTTCTGAAGTTTGCCAGTGTACAGAATTCATGTTCTGGTACACCTCAATACAACAATGTCACACATGGGTCTGTCCTCACCACCTTGTGGCAGCTTGCATCTTCTGAGTGAGATCCCTCTTTCAAAACAGAATGGAAATTCAAGAAAAAGAGTTTTAAACTATGCAGACAAAGTTTATGTTTTATTTTACTGGCTTTTGATATGAGAGGAGAGAAGTGACATATTGATGTATTCTTAAGGCTCATACAAGGTAGCAAGAGATGATGAACTGTTTTACTGAAAAATCCATTTCCTTTTCAGTTAAAAATCTAAAATCCTCTGAGGACATAAAAAATCCTTCTTGTTAGGAGTTCCTCTACAAAATTGACGTCATAAATTGCCTAATTTTTAGATGAAAGACCTTTTGATAACACCATTTTACGTGATTCATGTTATTGTTGGACAACATTTTGGATATGTTTAATATGTCACGCTTAACAAAAGTTTTTGAAAGACGTTTTCTGTCCTCAGCATGGAAAAGTTTTTTCACTTCCTTTTCTTCCATCATGCTTATTTTCCCAGCACTTATCATCTCTCATTAGGTCTTATCTTTCTTCTGGATAGGATTGTTTTCCCTAGTCATACACAGAAGCCCAGTTGATTTCTGAGTGCAATCTTTCCATGCCGTGGTACCCAGAGGTTCAGAGATAACTCTGTTTGCTTGGGTAATGTTGGTGAATAGAGCACAATGCAATTTTAAAACCTTTTTCTGGAAGAAAAAAAAAAAAAAGACTTTGTATACCTCTGGAGAATGGAAGTAAATTACATTCTTCCATTATGTATGTGAATCTGATTATGAGGATGGCGGAATTAATTTATCTGGTTATAAAGAACATGGCATCTTCTAAAATGCACATGATTATTTTTAGTTTTGTTGATTTTAGCTGAACCGTAGACATTTCTCAGTGTATGTTACAACTGCATATTGCTTTCTGAGACAGAGTGAATGCAGCACTAGAAAGCAATTATGGAACTAATATATTTCCCTGAAATGTACTTTGTGATGCAGGATTTTACTCATGTTTCTAAAAATTACTTAAACTTCTGCCTAAATTATCCTGGTATCACAAATATGCCACTTAGGTCAATTTATCCCAAAGATACCATCTTGGTAAGGAGAAGCAGTCCATGACTGGCAAGAATAACTTGCCTTCCATAATAATGGTTTTCCCCAGGTCCAAAATGTTTTTTCAGCAAGGAGTGCCTGCCTATTCTGTGCGCTGGGGCACCTGCCCTGTTTTCTGAGCCACAGAGAACAGAAAGAACATGTATTTTGGCACTAAAACACCCAAGCAACAAAGCAGACAGTCATCATACAAAAGTAACCTCTTCAAACAAACCCTCTGTCACCCAGCTTCCTGAGGAATTCTGTGTAGGAATAATTTTTTTTTCTCCTTGTACCACATGTTGCCACAGTCTCAACTTCAAGAATGATCAGAGACCTATAAAACATGATCTAAGGGGAAAGATTGAAAGAATTGGGGTTGTTTAGTCTGAAGAAAAGGAAGGCATTGGGAAAAATGGTAATGATCTTTCAAAAATATAAAATGTTTCTCTGCAGAGAGAAGAAATCAGTTTTTCTTTATGTTCAGTGGGTCTAGGGCAAGAGGTGATGGACTTGGAGATTTAAAATAGATATTAGGAAATTATTTCAAACTGAAAATGTAGTTTGGCAGTGAAAATGATTGTCTGGGAATCTTATTTGCTGAAGTCTTTGAAAGGCAGATTAGGTCACATGTCTCAGGGATGGTTTTAGTTGCAGTAGATTATATGGAGATAACCCCAAGAGGTTCCTGGCTGGTTTATGATGTTTTGTTTCTCTCAGGTGATTTACAGCAGATGCTTTACTGCTGTGTTATTTTGATTCTCACTTTTCTTTATATCCTCAGAAAATGCCAGGAAGAAAAGATGTCAGTAGGTAAAAAATTGGGTAAGTAGGATGGGTGGGGACGTTCCCAAGAGCAGAATACTATGAAATCACAGTTCCTGCAGGAAAGCTGGTGTGCTTGAGCAGAGTGTGACATGCTGACATGTCCTCCTGACAGGCTTTGGGACACAAGTATTGGGCTGGCTTTCAACAAGTGGTGGTTAGTCAATACACAGAAATCTATGTTTTAAATTTTAATTGGAGTTTCACTTTTTGCTCTGTTCGAGTATTTCCCGAATTTGCAAGGACTGAACTCTATCCACAGTTCACCAGAAGCCAGTTTGTTAGACTTCTTGTTCCTCCAGTTCTCTGCAACAGTAAGGTAGTATCCAAAGTGCTTGTAATTCTTTGAAAGAGAGTTGAGGAATTAATTGTGCTAGTTAAATATGCATTCTGCTGAAAAATTTAAAACACCTCTTGTTCACCTTCTCCATACTCTTCCTGTTTTTCTAATTTTCACCGTTCCTCCTGTAGCCTAAAATCTCTATTTTCTTCCTGTAGGTAACTGTAGGTCTTCTGCAATAACAGAGTGATAAAATGACACTTGAATAGATTCATGAGAACCTAGGGAATGTGACCTGTCAACTCTGGTTCACAGAGAAAACTCTGCCCAAGTCCAAGATCACCTATGTCTTTGTCATTCCTTGACAGAAAACTGTTGAAACTCCTTCTGGATACTGAATGATGGCTACAGGTACTGTGTTCTAATCCCTTACTGCTTCAAAAAATTTCCTGAGATTGCTGTAAGTCAAACTCTTTATTATGTGTTCTGTTTGTATTGTTAAAGCAATTTTAGATATCTGAAAACTCTTACAGTGCTTTGTTTCAGTGTTTCCTTATGGATCATGATTTGTAATTCTGTGAGATGTTTCACTGTCCTGCAGCCTCCTTCTTTGGTCCACTTTTCCAGTAAGCATGGCACCCCAAGCTGCACAGAGTGATCCTGTTAAAACCTCAGTGTTTAATAAAGGAATATTATTTAGTGTGTACAAAAATGCCATTGATCAAATTTAGTGTCCTTCCTTTTTCCTAACACATCATTGCCTGCAGTTTGTAGCTCTTGTCACTCCCAATCCTTCTCCATGTAATTCCTGCCTACTCAGATTTTCTTATTTTATGCTTCTCCAGATGATTATTCTGAAGGGTACTATTTTGCACTTCCTGTTGAAGCTCTGGTCTGTGACAGCTTAGCTGGCTGAATTGCAGCAGACAAGTTACTGGAGACTGAACAGAAGGAATGTGAGAAGGAACCATTGAAGATTTTGCACTAAAAGTGTGAGGTGGTTGTGAATGACTGCCCTTGGGAAATTCACTTTATCCTCTGGCCAGAAATGTTTCGTCTTAACATTTAGTTTTACTTTTTGATTAGTCTGTGTTTGTACAGCCTCCTCTTGGAGGGACAGGCTGGAAATTTGTACCAGTATTCGTTTTTGCATGCTCAAACACTACTGTGTTTCCTGAAAAAAAATTCTAGAAAACAACAATATCATGCAGAAAACAGAAGTTGTCATAAATTAAGCCTCTAACAGTATCAAAAGGAATACAAGAAGGTAATTGTACAATTCCTTAGTCTGTTCTGATTTTGGTTGTGTGGAGATTCCTATAAGACATGAAAATCTTGCTTATTTACTTACATGACAAAAGAGGAGAAAGGCCTTTTTTTTATTTTTTAGCAGAACATACTGTTTAAACAAACACCACAGTGAAACAAGACAGCTAAAGGTACTGTAAGTCTATTCTTTTTTATTTTTTGTAATGTTTAGAATTTTTTGTGTCTAAGAATAAATTATTTTTCTTTTTATTTATTGTGAAGTGCATGCCTACAGTTTGTTTTTGTAATAGCAAACTGTTCCCTCTTTCAGTTAAGTTTACAAAAATTACACACTCTGTGGAGCTACTTTAACTTTTTTTTGGATGCATTATCATCTTAGCAGTGGACTTGCACGCTGCTTCAGAAATTCTGAAGGCTGCATATTGACTTAGAAAATGTCTCAAAAACCACAGGCACACCATTTGGTGTTTTGGTCTGTGTGCTGTTCCACAAACACTCCTTTAGACACAGGGGACTGTGCAGAATCTCTGCAAGACACAGGGTGGTTGCAATGGTGCATTTTGCCTCTGGCTTACAAGCTGTACACCAGCACAGTGCAAGGGTTAAGGACAAGATAAAATCACTTGCTGCTGTTTTGGTTTCCTGAGGAGTTGTTGTTTTTACATGAGAAATGAGGAATGCAGTGAGGACCATTCCTGTGCCAAAATTTCAAAGTATGTTCCTGTCAATTGTGGTGCCATTCATAGGTTTTACATCAGAATCTTAAATTTGGATATGAAGATCTCTGTTGTAGAAGCCCCATCTTGTGGACAACCAATCAATGACTACTTCAGCACAACTGAAATTTGAAATACTTAGAAAATCTGGAGATACTTGGGTAGTTTTTGCAACAAACTGGAGAGTCTTCATATTTCTGGACAATATGGAAGCTTCATTCATGTGTAGAAATCAGCATGTGCTTTTCAAAGACTATTTCCACAGGAAAAAATTGTGGATTACAGAGGGGTATTAACACTGGGGTGGAACCAAGGATGGTGCCCTCAGAACCCTATTTTAAGTCCAAATCAGCTAAAACACAAGCCTGAATCCTGCCTTGAATTTCCAAAATAGTGTCCTGTAGCACTTGGATAGTACAAATGAGTCTTTAAGTGGCAAAATCATATAAGGGCAGAAGGACATCCTTTGAAAAAAATTGTTAAGAGTGAAAGAATAGCAAAGTATGCGTGAAAACTGAGTCTGGAAACTTTGGAAATATCCTTAAGGAGATTGTTTGTTTCAGCACAAAGTAGTGGATGAGGTCAGCAACTCCAGACTCAGTGAGTCAACACACTTAGTAGGAAGTAAAAAAAGTGTGAAAACAAGCCTGTGATAAAAGCTGTTTTCATGTTTCAGTATGACCTTGGTAGGATATATTATATATATTCTCTTAAATAGTGTAATATATACATGTAATTAGAATGTCTTTTTGTTGCTCTGAAGAAATTGGGTTGCTCTATGATAGTTTTCTGTTTCTTCCATGTGAAGAAAGTAGGAACCTTCATGATAGTTTTCCATGTAGTAATTAAGGCTGTAACGAAGGAGCCAGAAAATGTGGCGACATCTAGGGAAAGGTTGGCAGAAGTGCCTCCAGCTGAAGCACCTCCCACTGAAAATGTGACCACTTCTTTTCCTTTGAAGGTGATATATCCAGGGAAAGTTTTGTTGGAGTGGCTTATTTGGAAGGGATGCCAAGAGTAAAGAAGACTCTGGCATGTGAACAGGGTGCCATTGCAGCCCCTTTGATGGGAGCAGGACAGGCATTGCTTTTCCTACACGTGGATGTCTGACTGAGCAAGGGGATTAACAGGGGCAGAAGTTCAGAATTTGGTCATTGCAAAGTCAGGAAATAATTTCTTAGTCCTTACCAATAGTAGTCTGGATGAATCTTCACTTTTAAGACATACCAGTTGCAATACATTTTGCTATTTAAAATTACCCTTAGAAGTGAGTGTGCATCTGCCACTTTACAGTCTAACTTTAAAATAACTGTTTCTTTCATATTGAATTGAAATAATTAGATTTGCATCATTCTGTAGTCTGGGAATTTCATAAACAGCTCATTTGTAACATAGGTGATTTTTTTAGATCTATATTTCTTAATAAGCTAACAGGTACAACTATAAATGCACATTATCAGTATATTACTAAGAAATTCACAGAAATATCTGACTCCTTTTGTTTCTCATATTCTTTTGGAACAGAATTCTACATTTTTAATGAAGGGCATCTTTAATGAATTGTCTGAGCCAGTGCAAAACCTTTGAGAAAAATGTACATTCCAAAGTCTTCTCCTTAAGGAAGAGAATATTAAAACTTTAGCAATATACAGGACTACAATTTTTACCTGAGAGCAAATTTTGGTGGAACCAGCATGTGCAATCAAAATCAAAATCTTTTAGTGTGGTGTGAAGCCATGAAAGAATCTTTGCAGTTCCTTTCTGTGGAAGTTGTTTCTTCCTCAGGAGACAGGGAATAGCAGATGCTGGTTGACCCCTCAAGGGAAGAGCACATGAAGTGGGAACAGCTACTTAGAATTCCCTGCACTTAAATAATAAAGCATGAACAGTTCAGCAAGAGGAGTACAGACAGATATTAGTATGGTGTGAAATCTAGAGGAGCTGCAGCCTAGGAAAAGAAAATGAAGATATAAATTTTGTCATAAAAGGGTGTTGGAAAGCAAGGATTTATTCCAGCAGTGTCAAGGGAGGGAATAAGGGCTGCTCAATCCCTGCTCTACCAGGTGAGTTCATTGTAGTACAGAGGAAGGACAGACTATTGCCTTATTCTGAGCAGAAGGCTCTAGAAAAAGTAATTATTGGTAAAAGCAAAGTCTCTGAAGGAGTAGAAGAAAACGGTGTCATTCAGTGATACTTTTTGTGTTGGATTGTATTATAAATTACAGGTGTTTGTTTATGCCCATATGAGAATGAAGGGAACTGATTACATCAAGAGGAGCAATTTGTTCTACCTTCCCTGCTTAGGTACAATAAAATGTTCAGTTGCAGAGGGTTCCTTGCTAAAAGTTGCAGAGTAGTATTTATCTCTCATAGATTTTTCTCAAAAAAATACAGCAGAACTGGAAACTCAAAGTTTGAGTAGCTTGAGTGTAAACCTGCAGTAATCCACTGTCAGAAGAATTGTGTAGGTGTATAAAATTGATTTCAAAGGGAATGAAGAGGCGTGACTTGTGAATTGCTACTTTTTAAAGATAAAAAATTAGTTCACATGTAGGTCATGTTAAAAAAAGAAAGTAATTTTTCGTCCTTATCTCTTTATTATGCACATTTTATAGATGTTTTCTTTGGTTGCCTGTAGCCTTTCTGCTATTTTAAATATTCTCAAAATTTTATTGAAATAAAAATGTTAAAGAGATGTAATAATACTGATATCTCAAGTGATTAGTGTTTAAAAAGACAAATTTTCAGTGGCCATTTGAAAACAAGGCTTGATGTGTCAATACAAAACTAAATCTATGCAGTTGAACCTTGAGCACTTGTGTTTGTAATGTATAAAATTGTTCCTTTAAAGCTGTCTCTGTCTTGTGTCCCTTCCTCTTCCAGCCCAGTCCCTTTGTCCAGAGCTGTGCTGGTACCACATTGCTGTGACTCCATTGCACCAGTCATCACCACAGGATCCACTTCCCCAGGGATGGATCCTGGTCCCTGTGCTGTATCAGCCAGGAGAGGAGAAGGACAGCCCCCTGCTGTCACCAAGGACACCCCAAATCTCTCCTGAGCTTTGTCCAAAAAGGTTCCCTAATTTACAGTTCCTTATGGCTCGACTTCTGTTATTGTCATGAGCATTTTAAAATGTTATCAGGCAATAATTGCTATCACAACTTTTAATTCTGTGTTTCTGTTTCAAATTTTCCTCAGTTCAATCAGAACCAAAAGTTAATGCCCGTTGGCTAATTTCCAGTGCATGCCTCCACAGAACAACTGCTGCCTTTAACTGGTGGAGAGATCAAGGCTTGAACTGACAAAAGACATCTGTATTTTGGAAAACAAATTAATGTTTATGTTTTAATTTATAAGTTCCTGGCTCTTTTATGGTTCCTGTTTTTCAAGTAATGTCTCTTTGGATCCCTAGCTGATGGAGAGTCAAAATGGAAAAGGCCCATGAGAGAATTATCACAATAGAACATCTGGTCTGCATTGGAAAAAGCTGAGAAAGATATTCAACATCTCTGAGACTGAGGCAGCCATGAGGCAGTTTGAAAGTCAGTCCATGAAAAATTGTGCAGGTTGTGGCCACCTGGGCCAATCTAGTGTTGTTTTGGGAAGAGCTACTCTGCTCATGAGCATCTAAATTTTAATCTCCCTTAAGCATGGATATGTGAGAGCTGGGAGTGGTGTGAAAGGTGTTTGCTTTCTATAATGTTAATCTGAGTCCCAGCATTGTCCTAATTATATTGTGGGTTTTTGCCAGTCTCCCAGATTTCTTTTGAGCATGTAGGCTGGAGTCAAAAGGCTTTCCCAGGGCTTTTGGCATAGCTTTACAGGAAAGTGGATGGAAGGGACTTAGTATATTTTTGGAAGAATATTTTGCATCCTGCTTTAAACTATTCCAGAAGGTAAAAGGACATTAGCTAGACTGTGTGTTAGCTCATGTACTGCTATGTCACTAATGAGAAGGAGTTTTATTCCTGTTTTCTGCAGTCACAGACTGTAAGAAATGCAAAGAAATCATGGACCAACCAGGGCAGTAAAGGTCCCCCTGGATTCAGAGGGAACAAACTCCTTCCACCACATGGAACTTTGGTCCTTTAAGTCATTATAGCTCATGCAGAACAGAAACAATTTGACATGTATAACAAGAAACATTGCAAATTGTTTGCCAAACAAAGACTTATACTGCAGATGTAAGAACTGATGAAAATTGTTTATAGATGGGGAACTAAATGTAGATTTTTCAAGAACAAGGTTGCCGTCTTCCTTGCCAAGACAAACAAATCTGATAGACCATCTCATTGCTTTAGGCTGCCTGAGGACCCACTGGAAAGTCTATGGACCTTTTTCCACAGAAAATTTGTGTATTGTCAATACATAAGTGTATTGTCCACAGTTACACTGTGGCAGCTGCAGAGGAAGTGGAAGGTTCTCAGGAATACATTAGGGAGAACTGGATTTTTGGCTTCTGAAACAGTGTGGAGTGCTTTTGGAAACTGTGGAAGTTTATAAACTGGATGTTACTGCTACAAAAGGTTATCTGTGTGTTAAATATCATAGTAATTAATCTGCTATCTTTAGATCTTAACACTGACAACACAATGAAATTGAGAATTGCTATCTTCTAGAATTGCAGTTTCTAAGATGCCTTCATTCCTGTGAACCTACCCTGGTCTGCATTTAGAGATTTTCAGTGTTACCTTTAGAAATCTGTGCACAGATGTTTTTACAAAGCACTGTGTAATCATCCTAAACAATGGTTTTAATGGGCCAGTTATTTGGGAAATCATGTAATGAGAACATAAATACAATCCCTGATACTGACATAAAACACGTATTAGCAAAATAATATCATTTGTATTTCCTTGATATAGAACAGACCCTGGAAATATATAACTCATCATGTCCTTAAAATTCTGTTATATCTGTAAACATCTATATTGGCAGAGAGGCCCAGCAGCATCCTGGGCTGCGTTAGGAAGAGCATTGCTAGGAAGTCAAAGGAGGTGATCGTCCCCCTTTTCCCAGCACTGATGAGACTTCAGTGGGAGTGCTGTGCCCAGTTCTGGGCTCCCCACAGCAGGAAGGACATGGACATGCTGGAGGGAGGGCAGGAAAGGCCCATGAGGATGGACAAGAGGAGCATCTGTCCTGTGGTTGCCCAGGGAGGTTTTGAAGTTGACATCATTGAAGAAACTCCAAATGCAACTGAGCAAGGTCCCGAGCACCCTGCCCTGGGTGATCCAGCTTTGAGCTGGGCTTGGGCTGAGTAATCTCTGGAGATGCTTCCAGACTGGGAATATTTGAGGCAGTTTGCTTGTGTCTTGTCAATGTTTTAGCTGCAACTTGACTGTGGAGAAATGCTAAGGAGAGCAAAGGCTGTGACCCCAGAAATTCATCCAGATGGCTGAGGGCCAGAAAAGGCATAATGGGAGCTGCTAAGTATTCTGAATGTCTCATCAGAGTGATATTTCACTTGAAAACACAAAATAGAAATTACTTGGGTCTTAATGACACTGAATACCCATAATGTTCTCTCACTTCAGCTGGACTGCAGATGGTAACAACCCCTCTCTATCTGAACACACTTATTTTAGTTTAATCTTGCTCTGTAAAATCTTAACTTATATTTTACTCTAGAAATAACTACTTGCAGAATTTATTTGCTGGTTTGTTCCACACTTTCTTTCCTTACTGCTTTGTTACTGATATTAACAAATTACAATCTATTTTGACATATTACTTCAGTAATAAGCACATACTATGCCTCAAGGAGTTGAAAATATCATAATTTGAGCAAGGTAAAATCAAAATATATAATTACATAGCATATTCTATGGCATTCAATTTGTAGCTATTCTTACAGTACCTTCAAAATAAGAAGGAAGATGAAATTCAAAAAGGGTTCTTCATAATTTAAAAATTTTTATGCTGAAACAAGATTTATGTTGAAAGGCAAAGATAACTTTTTTTTTTAAATCAGCTGAATAGTGGTAGGAAGAGTCACCTGTGGTTTTTCTTTATGAAAATGCCAAGGAGCTAGCTTGCAGTATTGAGAATTCCCAGGTCCTCCTTCTTTTGAAAATTCTTTGCCTTTTGTATTGCCTCTTAAGGAAAAAGGAAAGCACACTGGAAAACAAGAAATTGAGCAACATTGCACAAGTAATTAGGAAATAAATAGATTATAAAGCATTTTATTTCATTTTGGTTTTGCACTTCAGCAAGTGAAACAATAGGTAAATAACTTGTTTCTTTATTATCAATATATGGAGTTACATTGTGTCTGACAGACCAAGGCATAAATGTATAAATAAAACCTGTGATAATTATTAGAGGACATCAAATTTTGCTGGGGATGAGCCCATTGTGAAACCACAAAATTAAGACTTCAGAAGAAAGTAACACATGAAGGTCAAATGAAGGTACTTAGTCATTGGTTGCTGTCCCTGCATCACTTTCCCCTGACTTAATACTTTTACAGCACATCCCTGATTCAGTCTCCTCTGTCCTGTGTGGGATGGGGTTTTTGGGGGGGAGAGTATTACTTTAAATTGACACCTCTAGCAGCAGTTCCTACTTGTACTGGTTTCCTTTTATAAATGTGTAACCTATTATATCTATCCAAGCCTGGCTGAGCTCCAAGTCACCCATTTCTCAGTAATGCAGGAAATTAAATCTAATGTCTAATAAGCATAGAGGCTTATGCAACCTTCATTCCCTGTAAAAAGTATTAAATAACATTATAATATTACCTTGTCTTTTGATTGCTAGAGAGCTGTGCACTTAGTTTTTATGTAGACCAAACTGGCTCTGCATTTGGGCTTGAAGAGTCTGGGTTTATCCATCCTTTTTTGCAGACTTACTGAATTTCTCCTCAAAAATTCTCCTCTTTTTAAGTGACCCCCTGCAATGTTCATGTGTAGGGTTTGGTCCCTTTCTCCACTTCTCCCTTTGTTCCCACAGAGGGCTGTGTCCCCCATGATCTCATCCTGGGGGTGCTGCTGCTTTCTCATTCATTCTCTGTCTCCCAGGATTTTCCAGCCTGAACAGATTTCTGCCTGTTCCATCCCATTTTCTGATAATACCCACCACAGCTCTGTGTCAGCTGGTGCAGCCTTTAAAAATGCAGAAATCTGACTTTAGGCCACACAGGTTAGCAACATAATTTCAGGGCTTTGTCTCCTGCATGTACTAGTTCAATAAGTGGATTTATACAGAATAATTTTAAACTGTTACAGCCCTCTGAAACCATTTCTCTCTTGCTGCTGTAATACATAAAGTGACATAAGGTCACTGATGCTGTGGAAATTGGTTTTGGAGTGGATATGCTAATTCAGCAAGAAATCAGTTCTAGCAGAAAAGCAAATAAAATTATTTTATTCTAGTGCCATGCTACTTTGTTAGCTTTTAGGAAAGAGATAATTAAAATATTCAAGGGAGTTCCAAGGCTGTGGAAAAAGTACCATTTTGGAGATTTAAGGTTATTTTTGCCTCACTGTTTATTAGCTTCTTTTCTGAAAGCAAATAAGCTGAATGTGATGGACACAAATATGACATGTTCACGTGCTCAAAAAATAAGAAATAAGATATTTTTTAAAACTGAGTTCTGTATAAGAATAAACTTGGTTCAGTCTTTTCTGTGTCACTCACCCCATGTTTACAGTAACTGCTCCTGCAATTTTGTGGATGAAAACTTCCATGCAGATACATCCAGTAATGAGGATGCATTATGCAACTAATTGCAGTGGGGAACAAAATCACATTAATGGTGCCCGAGGAGAAAGAAAATCTCTGCACTCAGTGTGAGTAAGGGGTAGCCAATGCCTTATATATTTCCAAAACAAATATTTAAGTTAAATTGAAAACAGTAGTTGATCTCTGAGAATAATCACTAAGAGTTTGAAAGCCCTATATTTTTTTCAAAACACTGCACTTATGCTAAGGAATTTCCAAGCACAAAAAATAAAATAACTTTAATGCTTACTGTATGAATATGCCAAAGGAAAAAAGATTACCAGCATAAGCTCTTTCATCTTTCTGAGATGAAGAACAGACAAAATAAAAATGCATTTCTAAGAAACATTTTAAAATATCTGAATTGTAAAAGTAGTGCTGTCATTGTCATGCTTTAGAAGATATTTTAATTTTATAATAAAGAAAAAAAAAAGACATTTTACTCTCTGTTCTTTCATAAAATAGGTACAATGCTGCTGTTTGCAGAGGAAGGACACCAGCTGCAACAAGAGTAGTGTCTGTTCTAGAGTGAGGGGTGAGCTCCACTGGACATGAGTTGGCTTCCCTGGCTGCAGTGCTCAGTATTTCATTTTAGCAAGTCTGAGATTGCTCCAAGTCTTCATCTCCTCCTGCACTTTATGCTAATGCAAGTACCAGGTTATATGTTTTTGAAGAGAGAGAAATAGAAAGTGCAATTCAAGGTTTTATTTCATGCTCCACAAGGTTACTCAGACACACTCAGAGAGAATGTGTGCTGCACTCAACTTGGAGATCTTGTGTTAGAAATCCTGGCTCCCCTGTGCTTTCCTGCTTTGCTCATAGAGCAGATAGGAGAGTTCATAACAGGAACCCCTGTTACCTCAGCTGCAAATGGTTCTGAGAATTGAATGGCCAAGAGAGTGGAATTTAAATTTATTTTTGTTTGGCTTGTTTCAGCAAGCATTTAAAAGATCCCCCAGTTTATCTTTGTCAGAGATTGTTTTTCTTTTGGCTTAGCTTGGACACCAATCTCACTGTTGATTTTACATTTATGGAGTGGGACCCAAGGTTTTCTCAAAGCATTCAGTATTATGATTTTGACTTTGGAAGTCTTGTTGCTTGGGATAGGCGTAAAAGTCATGTCTGCATGTGCAGCAAGAACAGAACTGGGGTGTGGATGTTGCTACTTAGTCAATTGAGAAGGAGCAAAAGTAGTTTTGAAAGCTGCCTCTCCTCTTGGCTGGCAGGCAGAAGAGTTGGTAAAAGCTGCAAAGACAACTGAGCAAACTAATAATGGTATTTATTATACATTTTATTTTGTAGGTGGATTTTTAGGAATAGTTTTTAAAATGTAGTCATTTTACTCTCCTTTAGCAAACCATGTGTGACCACAGCTGTTTTTCCAAAATGCCTGGTTTACTTGCTTTTGGTGCCACCAGTCGAGTTCTCACTCCTCATAGCAATGTCCACAAGGTGGTGCCACAGCTAAGAAGTTTGCAACAAATAAGGCAAAAGTAATTTGATAATTCTGTCTGCTTTTTGTAACTGACTAAAGTATCTGCATCATTAACGAATTAATAATTATTTCATAAACCCAATATCACAGGTTTGCAAGCTCTTTTTTTAAACCACTTGTGTGAGCTAAGGTGGGTCTGTCTGATGAGCGAGAGCAGCATCCACACGCCTGTGACTGTCCCAAATCCTGTACAAAAATGAAGATGCAGCTCAGGCTGATGAAGAGCTGTGTATTTCCTAGCGGGGTTACCTGTGCCAACACTGGCACGTGTCTTATGTTTTTGTCTGGGTCACTTCAGCAGCAATCAGCCTGAATCCTGACAAGCAGAATAGTTCATCCACAATTTCAGCCAAGACAGCTTCCACTTACCCTGGACTGGCTATGGCACATCAGACCCGAATTTCCTGAGTTATTTCTAGAGCCAGGGATAGCCAGGCTTCCTGCCCTATGCTAATCTACAGATGACTATTAATTCCAAAGGGTATGAAGTGCTTACAGAGGGACCTGCACAGTTTCTGAGCATCTTTCTAGAAAAGATCAGACTAGAGAAGGTACAAGGCAGTAACAGGGAATGTAAGATGTCACATGCCCAGTACAGAAAAGACAATAAAACTTTCAGGAAAAAGTTGTTTGTAGGGATCTGGATGACTTCTGTATGTCCCAGAAGAGCTGAAGTGCAGCAGGACTTGGCCATGCCCCTCAGAAGGTGTGTGCCAGTTCTTCAGCTACCCTTGGCCGCATGGTGCTTCTTGCACCCCTGCCCTGCTCCTCAGTGGCCTCTGCAATCCAGGTATTTGTGCTAGCACAAGAACTATTCCCTGTCAGCTTCTGCAGTGGACAAATTAAGTTTGAATCATTTATTCATTAGATAATTTTGTACCAAAAGCAGCAAGAAAAAGGGATACCTTAAAATGCCATTCAGACAAGCAATGCATTGACTTGCCTCCAGCTAGAATCTCTCTTTGGTAGGCCTGTATCAGAAAGAGAGAAATAACAGGGTTTGCATAATGTTTCCTCGAAATTGCTACATTATTATTTTAAAACATACTAAAATTCTTCTGGCTAGTAAGAGACTCAGTGGAAATTATGTATACCCAGGAAAGACGGTTTGTCCCCCAGTTATAAAGTAGAATGAGAGTTAGAAGCTTATTGAGTCCAATTCTAAAAGTTGTCAAATAACACAATGGCCACCTATTTTAAGGGTCATATCTATAAAATATATTTTAAAGTGGTTTACAGTATTTTGAAACTTTGTATTGGTTTCAACATCTGTTTGAAAAGGTCAGTATCTAACCTGAGAACTAACTAAAAATATAAAGTCATGAACAGGTCAAATAGATTTAATTTCTGAGTCAGTCCCTTGAGTTAGCTTGAACTGAATCATGACAGTGACATTGTCAGAGTATTCCTGTAAGATTGTTCTGAGTGTATGGCTGCAATGTGTCTTGAAATTAAACTAACATATTTCTGGTTTAGTTTGGACTTTGCTTTTTCTTTGACTTCACAAAATTCTTTCAAAAATGTTTACTTTTCAGATATTTTGCACAGAGAAAAAATGATGCTCTATTCTGAAGGGAATGAATGACACAGTATCTAAGATCATACATCTAAGTCTCCACGGTGTGGAAACCCCAGGTATGCATTATTTTAGCAATTTAACAACTGAGTTGAAATCCTGAACACTCTCCCTTGCAGTATTTGCAACAATTTTCTGCTTTTATTGGAAATCCCATAAGTATTATTAAATAAAGATCAAAACTGTTTTTCCCCTAAGCCTGATTTTCTGGTTTCCCATTCAAGCATCATGAACAAAACCTGCTTCAGCTCTATGCCTGAATCTCTCTGGGAGGAGGTGACTTGCAGTGTTGTGAGTTAGGAGTCAGTGTGAGCCTGGCTCAGAAATCCTCCTGCAGATGCAGGGCGCTCACCGGAAGCAATTGAGGATGGCAGTGGTATCCTGCAGGATGTGTGCGACTGCTCAGCGGGGGCTTGATTTACACAGGGCCACATTATAGATTATACATTCTGGTAATTGTGGTATTGTTATTGCTGGGCTGCGTCTCAGCACAGGAAGCACATATAAGCACATTTGAAGTGATAACATCCACTCCTGTTTAAAAAGCAATATTTTATTCCTGTGCATAATACAGCGTTTGCAAGGGAAAATGGATAATTTACTAGCTAGTACTTAGCATGACTTTTAGGGAAAAAGCTGATTCATTATGGGAAGGCCACAACCAGCATTTACAAATAAATCCACTTAAACTTTTAATCACTTTAATTTTTTTTTTTTTCAGTATGGACTGTAATCCAAGATCAGGAAGGAGACAATGCATTGCCATCTGAAACACAACAAAGATCAAAATATGTTTTCAGTGTGCCACCAAAACCACAATGCTAGGTTTCTGTTAAGGAGAATGAGTAATACCATTCTAGCTGCAAAGGTTACTGTGAGTGGGTAATAACTCCATCTAACTGATAGGGCAGATTATGTATTCTGCAAGAAAATAAACAATCCCAGGCAAAATCTTGCCCTATTTCTTCAGCTCAATAAGAAAGCCCACCCACCATACCCACTTAGCTGAAGCTGCTCTGTGCATACTTGTCTAACTTCAGGATTTAGGAACAGGTCAGTTCTCCATCCTATATCCCCAAACCAGCCTTGTTCAGAAACACATTGCATCCAACCTTGGTGTGGAATGAGGAATCTGTTCCTGCAGCTGCTCCCAGGATGTGGGTTGTGGGTTGACCCTCAGCTCTGCAGCTGCAGGCAGTGTGTGTCAAGGCCCCTCTCAGAGCTTCTCTCCCCATTTCTCTTAAAAAGTGTAGGCTTCAGACCTTTCTGTGCACCCAGGGAAATTACTGATCCAGCCAGGGCTCACCCAAGTTCCCTCCTGGAGGGGGATATGGATCTGTTCAGAAGAGGGATGCAATAACCATTTCAAATTTTGTGTGCTGACCTATTCTCCACAGACAACACAAAGTGACAGAACACAGGTAACATATTGTGCATGCTGTGCCTATTTCTTACTTTCTTTTGCCGGTGAAAATAGATTAAAATTGGTATTAAGTTTCCCTCTTGTTCCTCCAATAATAGAAAATTACCAGGGAAGAGAAAATAAGACAGATTTTGTTCTCTAGAAAGGCCTTCCAGCTAAATTTTATTTAATATTATGAAACATTCTTGCCTGCCTTAAGAGATGAGAAAAGTAACAGTAGAACTGTGAAACAAATTAATTCATCAAAAATATTGACCCGTGGACCATAACTGAATCTATCTTCATATTTGTAATAGTGTTGCAGATGGATAATACAATGCTATACTGATGCTATACTGTATACATTGATTTGTTGAAATGATAGCCATGGGTGAGGTTCTAAACAGACACTGCAACATAGAATAAAGGACTGACCTACTAACAGATCTAATAATAAAGCAGATCTAATAAAAACATCTAATAAGATGTGACAAGCACACACATAAAGTAATCCAAAGCCTAATGATTTGTTTCACAGTTTCATGAAAAAACTTTTTATTGTTTTCTGTCTATATTATTTAACATTAAGAATACACTTTCCATTATAAATTTTTAATGTTACTGGTCTGAAATTTTTTGTGCAGACAGTCAAACTAACATTGAACAGAAGTATAGTTTTTCCAGATGTCATACCTAAAAAATTTTGAAATTATAGTCCTGCTGATGCCTCCTGATATTAATATGCCTTTGCATTGGGGTAGCCTCGTTACAGTCTTTTTTGGAAGTGTCACCTGCTTAAGTAAGATTTGATTTACAAAGTAATGCTAAGATATGTTTAATTTTAATTAAGATTTTCTCTATTTTCCTGAATAGGAATCCCTGTCCCTAGTTTTAACTTGTAATACCCTGTTTAACAAAGGAGCAGCTTCAATCATACTGAAAGTATTTATGCAAATTTTCACAATTGATTGCTGGGATGAGAGCTGTAAAAACAAAGATCAGGTGAAGATCCTTTCTTGGAACACGCTAGGATATGAGTCTCTATTTTTATTTGTAGTTCATAAGTCTATTAAATAGACAATAATAACTTTAATCAAATATATTTATATTTTTGTGTGTCATTGAAGTCAAACAGCACACCTACATGGCTGCAGCATGTGTGACTCTTCCTGCAGTACATTCAGGTTTTGTCTTTCATTAGGCAGTAAGACATATTGCCTGCAAAAATATCACACAACTTGAAAAGGAGACTCTAATTTCATATGGGAAATTTATTTCATCCCTCTTACATGACAACAGAATCACTGTGCCTTTAATCGTGACTATGGAAATAAAAATACCAGGCCAAAGGATTTGCAATTAGCTTGAGACATCCAGAGGAAATTCTGTAAGTTGCTTTAGTCTCTTTATTTTGCCTTTTCTGAAATGTCTGATTTTTGTTTGAGTTTATAAGAGCAATTGTTAGTGGGAATGTCTGTGTTTCAATTGAAGTGCTCTAACAAGCTCTCTGGTCTCTGGTCTCTGGTCTCTGGGTGTAACAGAACACCCAGAGCAACTGAGATGTCTTTAGGTCTTAGATATTTGGTTTAAATATTCTATTAAATACTTGAGCAGGTAAGAGTTCCTTAAGCATCAGAAGACAGAGAGTTTAAAGATCAGACTGAGCCATGCCTCCTGCATTTACTTCTCCAATAAACCTGTCAGGACACTGACCAGCTGGGCTGCCAGATGTACTCCTCCACATTTTGGGTAAGTAATCACTTGGGCCTGGGATCTACTGGACAAACTGTGCCTGAACCCATTTGCAGTTATTTTAGGTGACATACTAAAGTGGTCAGCATAAGCTTAAAAGACTTTATCCAGCACTTTGACGGCATGCCAGAGGAAATTCCTTGGGATTCAGAGTCTAAGATTTCATTTCAATTGTCAGAATGATGAATATTATTTATTCCACTCTAAGGCTCTTTATTTAATCTAAAACATGGTCAGACAGTGTCAATGCAGGCAAAATGGCATTTCTTCCTACATAAAAGCCCATCTAGATATAATCCAGTTTGCTCTCCTGTCTCTAGATTTGGTCTGCAAGGATAACAGGAATGGAGACTGCAGCTGGCCTAGGATTCCCTTGCGCTTGAACCTCATATAATTAGGCAAGTCTATTTTCCCACCAAATAAAATTATTAAAAGCAACAACATTATGAATTGAAACTCCTCAAAATTGTTAAATTCTGTCCAGTTTGGGAGAGGAGCTTTATCAGGCATTGGAGCCCAGTGGGCAGAGTGCTGGGCAGGGATTGAGAAATCTGAGTTCTCTTCCAAACTCTCCTGACTTTTAAATGACCTTGAGCTGTCACTTCTCTGTGCTGTGGTTTCACAGTCTGTATGAGCAGGATAATAATCCTTCACAAAGGTTTGAGAGTTGCTGAAGGAAGGATCTGTATGAACACAACATATCTTGCCCTATCCTGAGCTAGATGCAGCTGTGGTTAGAGGTGGCCAGGATTTGGTCAATTCCTCATCTATTAAAGAAAATCTGGGAAATTTTCATTGTTAGACTCCTTGCTTTCAGTTGTCTGTCAAAACACATTTTCATGTTAAAGGTCTTTCTTATCTTCAGACCGTTATAAAATATCTCCAGAAAATTTCATTTTATTTAGTTATGCATTAATACTCACAGTTCATACTCCTGTTACTGGGAACTGCAAAGTGCCTCTCAGGATCATACAAATAATTACTTAACATGGATAATGTATCTTTGACCTAAAAAAGAGAAGACTTTTGCAATATTATGATTAGTATATGTAGGGGAAAAATATCTGTTGGTTTATGTTGTAAGATATTTCAATTTGCCTTTCAGTTTGAAAAATTCCCCTTGAAAGGACAAAATTTTTTTTTCAAATTATATCTTAATTTTACACATTTTGTGTTAATAGACAGCAAGCTCTGTGCACAAAAAATAACAGTCTACTTTCAAAACTGCTGAATGGTTTGACCTCAAGGGAATAGAAACTGTTGACTCATTGTTTTTACTGCATATAATATTAGTCCTTTGTCACATCCAGGGAATGACATCATCTTCCTCATTGTTAGCAGCAGGTTTGAATAACAGAAAAAGTGCAGCATTAGTTGTCTGCTGTGTTTGTTCTTAATAAATGAATGGATATCTGGTACCAAGAATCAGATTAGGGATTTTGAGTAACATTTAGAAGAAGTTTGTGCCCAGACCCTGCAAAGAGCTTTGCTCCTGGCCACCATCTGCAGGGCAGTGGAGCTGGCTGGAGCATGGAGCCTGCAGAGGGAACATCACTGATGGTTCTGGCTGCTCCAAAGTGATAAGAGGAGGCAGGAAAGAAGAGACTAAGCACAGACTGAAACAGATCTGTTCTTCAAGGTCAGCTTAGTAAAAGGAATCCCTGCACTTCTGTGAATCATACTTCTCTGGAATCTAAATTTATGAAAAGTAATTATCTGCAAAGAAGTCATCTCTAGGACACGCAAACAAAAAGGGAACTGGTTATCTTCAAAATGCAGCATTATAAGTATTCCATCCATTCCAAATTTTTATTCATGCCTATTAGTCTTCTACTCCCTATAACTGAAGTATCTATGTCCTAGTCTCAGAGAATAATTCCTTATCAGAAGTATTTTGTTATATCTGCTTCATGGAAGAGGGATACATCATTATAGAGAGTGATCAGGCTGGTGGAATTCATCTTTGACATGATAGATCACCTTCTTCTGTGGCAAAGAACATTTTAAGTGTTGCTTCCTGAACAATAAATATTGCCAGTGAAAGAGAGATTCCTTGAGAGTCTGACAAAATGCCAAATCCTAATCTGCATTACCCACTGCCTCAAAGCTTTCCCAGGAAAATGTGATTATTTAACTATAAAATTATACCTTTGTGGTTCCAAAAATATTTAAGCTGAAGATAAGTTCCTGTGTTGAGAGAATGAATTAAACTGTACTTTGAAAAGCTGAAATCCATACAGCTGTGAGAGAAGCACCTAGGCAGGAGGCTGGGAAAACTGTAAGCAATAGGTTAAGGAATCCAGGGTGGCTTAATCACAGAGGTCCACATACCAAGAGTGGACTCAGGCAGGGGCTACACGCATGGAAATACTTCTAGGATACCAGAACTAAGAATGAAAAGACAAGCCATGCTGTAAAAGATTAGATCAGACCTTGCTGACTTTGAAGCAGAAGAGATCTCATGTATCAACCTCTTCTCTCATGCAGGTAGAGAGACCTGCCTTGCATGTAAGTGGCTCAGATTGGAGCAGGTGCATCTATCCCAATTCCTATCCCAAACTTTTTTCCCAGCTTATCTGTTATGAAAAGTAAGAAATGCTACACTTTTTTTCTTTATGTTTCCTATGGTTTTGCTATTTTCTCTTCTGGTCCAGAGTTCAACATTTCCAAAAGGTCTCAAGTAGCATGAATTTTGGTGAGGCCAAATCACTTGATTTTCCCTTGCCCTGTTTAGAAGAGGCTTTACTTGTACGAAAGCAATAATGCCAGCCATTTCCCTTCATCCTTTAAAATTACTGGCCACCTCTAAAGAACTTGGCCTCTCTTTTGTGTCACTTTTTGACAACTCATTTGAGTTAAACAGGTTGCTGTGGCCAAATTAAATGCTTGGGAAATGGACCATACAATTAATTTGCAATAGTAAGTTGTCTCAGCATCATTTCTCTTCCTCTCGAGGGGAATGCTGGCTCAAGCAAAAGAAAAGATTAACGTAATAAAAATATTCTAAAGACATCCTGTTAATTGTCCCAAGCTCAGATGGTATTGTCTATTCTTCTGTTGTGCACAGCCAGCAAACAGTGTAAAATCCAGAATTCCTTCCCACCATGAAAGCAGAGCTTCAGTGCTACAGAATAATCCCTGCCTTTCTGGAAAGCAGATGAAAATGTGGTATGGCAGAGCTTTGCTTTGGGTTTCAGAGGTGAGCTCAAATTTGCCCCATTTATGAATATAATAATAGGACTTGTTAATTTAGACACATCAGCAACTTTAATTGAGGGAATAAAGGTTTGTGAAAAAAAGGAAAATTGCAAGCAAAGTAACAAATTTGGGGGGAAAATTTTTTTTTTCCTCTGAATATGCAAATGAGGCCTCCCATGTTTGTTTGGGGACAGAAAACACTTGAGGTTTTAAATTCAGCCAAACCAGAAACTTTCATTTACAAATACATTTGCAGTGTTGACCTTGAATATCACATTAAGTGGCAACAAATCTCATAGAAAAATAAGTTAATATATAAAATAAAACTCAGAAATATTCACAAGTGACTGAGTGAAGCAAAGCTTGCAGAAGAGTTAGATTAAACAAGAGGCTGTAATTCTCTATTTGCTGTAAAAATTCCTTAATAAGGACAAAGTCTGATTTTTGCTTATATGAAAATAGTCATAAAATGTGTAAGAAAACACAGAATGTTGTTTGCTTCAGTTCCTGTAAACTAATCAGGCTGGATGATGAGTCTTCCTGTAAGTGGGAGCACTGCTGAATACTATGCATGAAACCCTGTTCCTCCCCTCATAAACAGCTCGAGCTTTGCCTATGTATCAGTGCAGAAAAATAAGTATTGACTTATTCACAAATTACTTTTTAGGCACTGGATTCCCAGAAATATATTTGTATAACAGCATTTAGAAGCAAATGAATGTGTTAATAACCAGGTTTTCTTTCATTTCATGGCCTTAAAGACACTTTGATCTTATAAAATCATGTTTGTCATCTCAGCTCTGGTGCTCACTTCCTACCTCTTCTTCTAAAATGATTTTTTGATGTCAATTCAGTATGTCCCTTTTCATTTTATTTCAGACTGCCAATTAAGATGTTTCTTAATATTTTATCAAACAAACAGGTTCCCTACAAGATGCTGACTTGTTCTTGGGGGTTTTTTTATGTCTTTCCAAAATGAAGTATTTTGGATGTGGTACAGTTTGTTCACATGTCAAACACGGATATTTTAATTCTGTCATTCCCCAGAACAGCAAAGAGAGAAAATAAATCAGATGTTTTATCTGATTGTACTTTGATCAGGTTTTTCTCTGTTCTCAAAAAGAACAGCATGGAGCTTCCCTTGCTCCACAAAAAGCATTTTTAGCTCTGAAAATATTTTAAAGATATCTTAGGAAAGCCAGACCCAACACTTACAGTTCTACTCATCTTAAAAAAAGACTCTCACTGTTTTACCATGGTCATAAATGACCATTTAGGATCTCCTGGTATTTAATCTCCACTACATTAACTGGGAAAAGCTTGTGAGTAGGAGGCAAAATCGGACAAAATTTCAGTTGCCATAACTATCACTGTCCATCACTGACATAAGTGGGTGATGAAAAATGTCTGTAATTGTGCTTTTGGCTACATCCTGATACATAGCAATCTAGGAAATACTGACACTGTGTGTGACACAGGTGGGAGAGATGTGTGAGCTTTCCCATCAGGGAATTTTGCTGGGTTTGAAGTATAAATTGAAACTAAAAATGTTAGTGATTAAGTGCATGGTGGCCATGGAAGGCTAGAGGCCGTGGGAGGGCTTGTGGTTTTTAACAGAAAAGGCAGAAAAGGCAGAAAAGGTTGTGGGCAAACAAGAAAGTAATGCTGCTTTCCTTGTGTGATACTCTTGCTGTAGGCAGAGGATGTTGCAGATTGTTCTGAACATTGAATAATTCAAGAAAACAATACAACTGTGAAAACCCAAAAGTTAGATTTCAACTGTTTTCCAATGCCTTTGTTACCTTCTTAAATTATACTGCAAAGATCCAGAGCCTAGACCTGTGGGAAGTCTCCAGGGAAAAGTCTGAGGAAGGCATTCCTCAAAATAATTTACCATTTAGTTTCCTCAGCATGGTAGAAACTAGATAGAGCTGTTCTGCCTCCCCTCAGTCTTTCCATTTATGGAAAGTACCCAATAACATATAAACCTTTTTGAAATGTTTGGGAGACTTCTCTGTGCTCCAAGGGAGCTGGTGTTCTCAATATTTATGATATGTACCCAAAATGATTTCTCTCTTTTAGTGTTTCCAGTGCAAAATCATTACATTGCCAGGAATAAATTAAGCCTAACTTGTGGGGAAAAAATATTGGATTCCATCGTGTGTTTCATATTGTACCATTATGAAAATGGTATATTAAATTCAAATACTTCAATTGTACCATTAGATGTTGTCATTATGTGGCTGGCTAATTGATAGGTTATTCAAATGAACATTGTAATTTTAGACTTCGAAGCATCCATGTGAAGAATTTCCAAACTTCAGAGAAGTAAACTGGGTGCTAGGAAGGAAAAACATGTACTGAGAATATTTCCTAATGCATGTCACTGAAAAATCATTACATAACTGCCGTGTGCATTCCGGGACTTGGTGCAGTCTATTTTTAATACCCGGTATGAAAGAACTTCCTGCTACTTTTTCTCTTTGAAAGCTGCTTTGTGGTTCATTAGATCATGTAGTCAGGCCAAGTTTTCTGCTATCCTTAAACCTCCATTTTTCCTGGTTTGGTTCTTTTTTTAAAAAAGAGAAACTGTATCAGAAGGAAGAATGTGCTGAGTATAAGATACCTTCGAGAGTAAGGTACAGTGTGTAGTGTTGCAGTGGTCCCAGAACTGAACACTACCAGATCAGGCCTAGTATTAAACCCAGAAGAAATCTAAACATAACAAACACATGCATATTTAAGCAAGGCAAAAGAATTTGTATGCCAAACAACAGCACTTAGCAAAAATTTTCAACTTTCTGTTTATGAAAACAAATGTATTTTTTTTAAATTAGAGTAGTTTTAATTTCGTACTGATCTCTGGTGTTATCACAGGTCACCATTTTGACCATAATTTGGATAATCATGACCATTAACATAAAGCATTTTGCTTAAATGCAATGAAAAATTTTCAAACACAGGCTGTGCAAGATATTTCAGAATATTTTAACTGCAGAGAAAGTTTACAGCATTAGTGTAGTTTTGCTGTTAAAATCCAGGACAAACAGACTGACAGAGATGAGATGGCCACAGGGACCAACATTTTCACCTCCTCTGACTTCCTGCAAAACAAAGGCCACAGGACCTCCTGAATTAATTTATTTTCAAGCAAGAACATATCTTTTAGGCAATGGTACAGTCAAGTGACAGAGAACCCACTAAATCTGCTAAAAGTATTTAAAAGTATATAATTTTATAGGCAAAAAACGTTTGTACTTGCAAATTAACAGGCAGTTCATTGTGCATTAGAAAGGCCTTCTGTGACTCTCTTACTCTCATCCCTAGCAGAGGAATGGGATGACAGTTTTTGGTGCCAAACAGCACTGGGTGGTAATTGCTGTAACTGTTGCTGTGAACCTGCTTCGGGAAGTCTCTGGCAGGGAGGCAGTGGAACGTGTCAGCACAGGACTGGAACAGGTCACACCCCAGCTGCCTTCCCTGCCACCGCTCCCACAGCCACCACTGATGCCCTGAATTGGAGCTTTCAACCTAGGGAGCAGCTCCTGAGCTGCCTCAGTTTTCACAGAAGGCAAACAGTCAGCTGTGGGAGATGTGGAGCACTTTGAGGGACTGCTAGATGATGCTTTCCCTGGGGCTTGTGATGGTAAACTGCACTGATGAGGATATTTAGGAACCCCAAAGCTAACAAAATATTTGGATATTCCTTTCTGTTGCTTTGACATTATCCCACCTTTCCCCCTTCACTCTGCTGTCCCTGTAAAATTTCATCTTCACAGAATACTTTTGGATCATTTATTTCTGCACTTTTGTAGATCTTTCAAGTTGGTTTTGTTGCCAAAGAGAATGGTCCAGTCCTCAACTATACTGCTGCCAGTCTCAATTGAGCATACTCCCCTCTCCTTCTTCACATCAGAACACTCTGGAATTATTTTCCTTTATTTTCATTTTTATTTTCAGAGGAAATATTTTCACCCAAAAAGATGAAATCTGACTTAATTCTGCTTACTTCAATAAAGTTTTTATTAAGAAACTCATTGCAGGTCACTTAAAAGTCTTCCACTGCTCTGCTTAACCTTGTCCAGTGCTTCATAATAACATCTTGTTTTCAGTTGCTTGTCACTGTTTGGGCTGGTATTTTCCAAGCCAAGCATCTGCCTCAGGTTTTCTTTTTGGCAGTTGCCAGCTAAACCACTGTAGTAATTTTCAAGAACAAGGTTAAAAAAATATTTTGCCCATATTAAAAAATAATAATCTGGTTGCTTCATTCAGAAGTGTTGGTATCCCCATTACAGAAGGAATTTGAAATGGAACACCATCACTGGTCTACTTTCATCCATATGCACCTTTTAAGCAGCAACTTGGAATTTGGCAGCACTGCTGCTGTGGTTTCACAGATGTGCATCCAAATGTAAAAAAAGTTAAAAGACTCAAAAAAAAGAGAAAATCTCAGTTTGCATGTGATTGGTTAAGAATAATTTACTTTTGTCATTTTGCTAAGTTTTCCAAAGGCCAGCCCAAGCTGACGGAGCGCGCTCCGCATTCAGGGGCTTTGCAGAGCGGCCAGGTACAGTCTGTGCCCAGGGCAGTGGGGACCATGAGTGCTCCTCCCTTCCTGTGACATCTGGGTGCCTCTCCTGTGTGCACCACCTCCCTTTCTCCTGCTAAGAAAAGGAGGATGGGTCACAAAGATGAAAGAGTTTGGGAGGAGGCGTGCAACCAGGGAGCAGAAAGTGAGAGGAAGGAGGAGATGAAGACAGTAGAATCCAAGGAAACAACTACTGCTGACCAGTAATAATTCTGCTAGGACCTCATGGACAGAAATCAGTTGTGGAAGCAGTTCTGCATGACTAGGGGAAAAAAAAGATTATACATATTTACATAACGAGATTCTGCTATGCCATGGGAAAAGGTATGATATATTGGGTAAGGAGATTAATAAGCATCATGGAGATAAGATGCCAGAGGAAATAATTAAGAAAAAATAAGAGGTTGGATGTGCAGCTGAAGCAAGGGAAACTAGGAGATGAAAATAGAGTGTGAAGTGTGTAAGAAGGCAGGAGCCAGGAAATGGAGAGATGGATAAACAGTGTGGAAGAGAAAGAGCTGGGAGTTACCTTAAAACAGCACAGAGGAGAAAGAGAAGGCAGCAGCCAGGCAGAAGGAAGAGCATCAAGGGAAAGAAGGGGTGTGAGTATAGATTGAACTCTGAGACTAGGCTGATCTTCTGAGTCAGACATAAATGCAAATTGTGATTTATCTGTAATGCTATAGGAACAGGAATCAGGTATGACTAACATCTATAGCCACATTTTCTTTTCTTGTTAGAGATCTTTATCGCATATTCTGGATCTTGTGAGCCAGAGCCCTGGAGTTAAGGTGACCGCGTGTCATTATCTGTTTATTTTTCAGGCTTCCTCTCTCTGATTTTGTTAACAAACATTCAAGTGCCTAAAGTACAATATACAGCTTTTTTTTTAAATCATAGTAAAAAGTATGTCTGCAAAATCCATTTGAAAATGCTACAAGTAATTTTGAAATTATAGGTAGGGCTGCCAGCAGTGTGTCTCACTGGCAGAGCAATGCAAGGCCCTGCATTCAGCCTGATGGCCTTTCACTGTGGGTGTTTGTCCTCTAAGAGGGCTTGCACCATCCCCATTACATTGTGTGTAATTCATCACAGGGGTCAGCAGCACTGCCTTGGCAATTTTACCTCCCACCAGCCAGGAACACGGCCTGGAGATACAGGAGCAGAGTGGGAAAGGGCTGGGTGCTGCCCACGGCAAAGCAGAGCTGGAGGTCACTGAGCAGCAGCCAGGGAGGGGAGTGGGAGGTGTCCTGCCCTATGGTACTGCTGGAGCTGCAGAGACACCAGTTCTACTCCTCCAGTGGCAAAACAGGGGGAAACATTGACATTTGCCCCTACCGTGGTGATTTAGCTTGCAAGCATTTGCCATTTATGTTAAATTCCAATTTTTTTAATATAAATGGCAAATGCTTCCCCACAAACACTGTATTTGGTTTGTCACATTTTCTGCAAGCTGGAGGCAAGCTTTGCAGAAGTGAGCTTTACTTTCCTTTTGAGAATGAAAGCAGCACTGCTGTCAGAAGATTGAGTGTTGGTGTATATCAGGTGATAGAAAAAATTACTCTGCACATGGTCTGACATATTTTTTTAATACATACTTGGGATCTGCAGGTGTTGATTTGCTGTCTGTTTATCTGTTTGTCATACTGATAGCTTAAATCCACAAACTACACTTCTAATAACAACTCCTAGGGAGAAGGTTGCTGTTACTGCTTGGTCCCTCCTAAAGATTAAACAGAGCTAAAAGTTGGTACATTGACCTCTTGCTTCTTGAGGCAGATCTCTGTTCAAATTCTGACTTACATCCCGGCTAAAAATGTGTTCAATTTTTTCTTAATTTGTAGTAGATACTTGTGTACATTACAAAATCATCTTGCAATTTGGCAAATTAGGTTGTCTGTGGTTAGCTCTGGAATTGCAGAGATATTGCAGTGCACTGCAGCATTGCATAATGAGGTTCCCCAGACTTTCCTTACTCGAGTGAGTAACAGCAATTCTTATCTCTAGCGAGCATCAGATTCGTCCTGTTTTTGAGAAAAGAATTAGTATCAAATATACGGTGGGCATGTTATGCCTTGTGGCTGCAATGTTGTTTCAATTAACTTCCCTGAATATACCACAATGAAAAGTGTCAGCTTTTTGCCTCAGAGGCCTATAATTAGATTAAATGAATACTGTTAATTATCTACTACCTTCTTTACACAAAACAGTATATTTCCATAAATTAAAATGCTCGTACAGGAAGGAAATTGTTGTTCTCTGTAATACATGCATACAATGCTGGATTGTGAATACTGTGACTGTATCAAAGTGTAGCACAGCTCTTTGTCTGCAGCTCTTATTTTACAGGAGCTAAAAGAAATTCCATCTGAAAAATCCACAGACAGCACACTATTTTAAAGTATATATGTTGGTGCAAGGAGGTGATATTACTAAATGTTACAACGCTCCTGAAACAAATACACTTCTCTCTTTAACAGATGTTCTCTATAAAATTCTCTTAGGGAGATTAAATACAGCTTTGTTTGTGTACCTACAGTCACACCCTCAAGGACTATGTTAAGTACAGAGAAAAAACTGCTTTTTCTAGCAGAGTGTACTTTCCTTTCAGAAAAATTTTAAAAGTCCATTCTGTAGGAAGCATTTACAATTAACAGCTTGGTTTCCAGGCCTGTGTATATTCCAGCTAGTGTGGACTGAACATCTCCTCTGCCTGTTCTCCAGCATTACTAGATGCAAGCAATAGTTCCTGACTGATCAATTCAGCCCCATCCTGGCATGCCTGATTTGGAAGTGCAGATTTTCAAATGGTGGTACATCACCTCTAGGGTAACATATCTGAAGCAGAAAGTACTCTTTTTTGATTTGACAAAGTGTATCCCAATGTCCCTATTTCCATCAGAATAGATGTTAATAACTTCAGGCCTGAACATGGATCCTCCCTCACCAGAAAATTACAATTAACTTTAGCAGAAGCTCTCATTCAGGCCTGCAATATACTCCGCATATAAATGTGATCTGTACCCAGGACTGCTCTTGTGTTTCATTAAGGTCAAACCCTGAAAAGCTTTTGAATACTCAGTGTTCTTACAAGGCATCACATTTTATTGTGGTTTGTGCTGTGTATCTTTTCCTTTAAATGTTCATTAGCTCCATGTATGTAAAAGTGTTCATTAAAATATCATTGTGCTGGTAATAATCTTAATATTGAAAAGTGAAGGGGGCTGTGTTGCAGTAGAAATGCTGCCCCATTTCCTCCTCTCAGGGTGTAACAGGAGAAAGAAAGACCATCTTGATAGGCACTATCTGCTGAAGGAAAACTTTCAGAGGAGCTGTGAATCGACTTTAACCTTTTAGTGGCTGCACTGTGAAGAAAATGTTTCAAGCTTCCTACCCCGAATTAGGCTTCTTTAATTTAAAGGATTCATAAATGCTAGTGGCCCTTATAATTACTGCTACAAATATCAGAAAACAGTTACAGAGGAACAAAGAAATGCAACTGGAAACATGGTTCAGTGGTCTTGTACTTCCCTGAAAAGCTGATTATACTTTTGGCTGATTCACTTTGTTTCAGAGGGAATTTACCCTTTCTGGCAGTTTGAGTCTGGTTGCACCAACGGCACAAAATGTATCTGGGGATGAAGAAATTGGCTCGGGGTCCTCTGTGTGTCAAACTGAAATTTGCCACCGAGCTCTAGATTTTGTCTTTTAGCCCCTGAGTGCCCCTTGTTTGGTCAGATTCAGAAGCCATTTTAACACTAGTTTAAAAATAGAGCCATTTCATTTGTGCTTTTGCAGGTGCCTTGCCCAATTCCATGCTTTCCCTGCATGACTTATCTTGTAGGATAAGCACTAATCAAAGGTCAAGGTTATTCTGAAGTATCCAGCATAGGAGAGATCTCTTGTAGATCCTTAAGCTGGACTTCGCACAATTATAACTGATACTGTGCTGAAAGGTAATTCAAACAGGGGAAAAGTACAAAATGACAAGCAGGAACCTTTGGCACTGTAAAATGTCCCTGGTGATTTGTACTTAGTGCTTCTTCAAAACGCAGAAGCCATTTTACCACTCAGAGCCATGGCAGAAGTGAATTATTATTTTTTCCGAGTGAGGCTCTGCAGATGAGGGCTTCAGAGCCAAGCTTGGCACATCTGGCTCTCAGAAATGTGCCATGTACTTTACATCCGAAGATAATTTTCTCGCCTCTGTGACACAGAAGCCAAGAAGCGTGGATTTTTCCTCCCCCCTCTCTCGCCTGCCTGATTTTAAAATGTAACACAAGGTCATGAAAAGCTCCGGCTGGGAGATACACCTTGCTACCCATTTTTTTAAGGAAACCTGGAGACAAACCTGCTCGGTTTTGCCTTCTACGTGATCTGCGGTGGGAGAAGATGCTTCTGCATCCCTGGACGCGGGGCTGGGGGAGGAGAGCCCGGCGCAGCAGCGGGAGCCCCGCCGCCGCCGCCGCCCGGCAGCGGCCACAAAGATGCGTTAGAAACATCCCCCCGGCAAAGACGTGGGTCCCTTCTCTGTACTCACTGCGGCTGCGAAAGCACCGGAGTTTCGCTGAGGAGACTCCAGTCCCGGCTGCGGGGAGAGGGAGGAAAGGGAGGGGAAAAGAGAAAAGAGAGG